>CM076571.1:93835607-94377322 GCA_034641835.2 Pinus albicaulis | reverse complement strand
CCTTGGCAATCATAAAAAGCCAAAAAGCCTCCATCAGCAACAGACCTACCATGACTGACCTCTTACTTTGCAAATGAAATTGACAAACAAGCCCTAAGTCGCGCCACTCACATCCCCTAGATTTCAGCACTGCATAAGCCCCAATCTCAAGCTGACTATTAGGTTTTTCACAATGATCTATGGTTTCTACAAAGGCAGGAAATATAACTTCATCTCATGGAGTAAATGTTTGAGTTTACAGTTAGAGGAACAGTTGCTTCTAAATGTAACTTGAGCCTGAGATATGTCTGCAAAACAGAAAGCTACTCATCTGGACTTTACAGCTCTTTCCAGCATGAAAATCACAGTAAGAAAGAGACACCACTGTCTCAGCAAACTGGTAAATTGTCAAGGCCCAGAACCTCCTTCATTTACAAGCAGAGGGTTAGGGCGCCTCCTTCATCCACAAGCAGAGGGCGCTGGCCAATATTGACTTGGAAGATTGCAAAGGTCCAGGTTTGCTTTGTATTGAACAGTGAAACAATATCTCCAGGTTTTATAAATTTGAGTAATGGTCATAACAGGAACAGAGTTTGGAATATGCTAGGAAAAAGAGTCTGGTCTGATAAAGGAGGTCATCTGAAGCTTTCAAATCATGTGAATTGTTGAAATGAAGAAAGGCATGTCATTGGTGAAAATTCCAAATCATAAGTACCCTTCTTATCCACAAGATCAAATGGAATAGATGCTGTTAACCAATGCCATTACACAAGCAGAAGGAAAGTTCTTGTTTTCTCAAAAGACACTGACCTCCATAATTATAGAGATTATCCTTCAAATGGTTTGTCATGAGATGACCAAAACACATGATGATATTCCAGTCACCTTTAGAGCAGTGCAGATAACTAGTGTCACTGTGGCTAGGGTTTCTTCTGAAATACAGTGATGCTTGCAAGAAAAGATGCTAAGATTGATGTTTGTCAAGTGGTTCACTTACCATCACATTCAGAGAAAGGCTGTGTCAAACAGAGTTGTTAAAAAGCCTTCAGATACCTTACCTGATGAAGAGCCTCCTCCATATATGAGCAGATGGCCAAAGCCATTGCAGGTTGTTGAAAACTGATGGGTCTAAAAAGTGCAGTGGAAGGATACCAAAGAACTGAATAGGAGTCATTGCACAGGTAAGTTTTACTGTTTATGATGCCAAGGTATTGATTTCCCTTTTCAAAGAGCTATCTCTCAGACTGTACCTGCAGTAGAAAAGAGAAAATATTGAATATATGTATGCCATTGATACCAAAAAGAAGGCAATTTTCCTTGAGGGAAAGGGTCAAGCAACAAAACAATATCACATGCCAAAGGTCCAAAGAAGCGCTTTTCAAGAAATGGTGTTCAAAGCTTTCAAATGTTTCTGGCGCATTATGAATGGTCCTTCCTTGATAAAAAATCGCCAAGAGGGGAAAACATTGAACATAGTCCAGTTATGAAATGGTTCTATTGACAAAAGGGGTTAACACACTGGTCAAAGAAAAATAATGACTGTGTATCAAAGAGCCATGTTTTCTTATTTTACAAGCTTCTCCTTTCAGATAGACGAGGCAAATGGGTATACAATCTTATGAATAGGCAGAAGAACTTTGTTTTGATGAATTATCACTGTTCATATGTCTTATAACAAACACAGTTGTCATCATTCCAAAGGGCAGATGTAGAGCAGAACTACATGGAAAAAGGACCTGCAGACAAGGCTTTTAAAATTCTGGCACCAAGAAGATTTCCCCTTTAAGTTATTGTTCACTATGTTCCAAAGGTCTTTCAGCATGTGATCATTGTTGGATAGTTTAAAAAGAAGAAGCACAACCTTTATTATTTAAGGGAACAAAGGTACTGTATACTACACCTACAGGCAGGGATTCGAATACCCACTATAGGTAAAAGATGAAGAAGCTGCCGAAGACCAAGAGTTATCAGAGCAAATTGACAAACTACTTGTGTTATTAAAACACCGTAGCAGAAGTGGTGGAGTTGGTTGAATTGTTTGTCAAAATTTAAAGTTCGGGGTCAAAGTCGATGTTCGGGTTCACATATTTAAAATGACAAAACCCACTGTTTTAAAACAAAACAGAGTTGAACACCAACGTTATTTTTCCAAGTAAATGAACGTTGGAATTTTTTTTTAAATTGACATCAAATAGAGGGAAATATTGTCAATTTCAAAACTAAAACCACCCTCCGTGCCTCCCTAGCACCGAAACAAGGCAATCCTGGTCAAAATAGCACAGCTGCTCGTTCTTGCACTACGCGACGTGCCTGGGTTTTTGCGCGACGTGCCTGGGCGAAAATCTGCACGGGCCACCGTTTACAGCGCGACGCGCCTGTACAGGCTGCCCGACCGCCCGACAGGCCGACCCGACAGAGTGTATTTGCGCGACGTGTTTTCTTCAGAGGGTGCCGCGCAAGTGTCAAAGGTCTCCAGCATTACTCCAGCTTTCAAAGCGGGCGTCCATCAAAATTCAAGGTATTTTTATGAATTCCCCATCGATTGCAAGGTTTTGATAAATGACAAGAATGTTTAAAACCCCAGACCTTGCCATTATTGTTAAAAACAAAAGCAGTCTTTTCTACACAGTGAGCTGAAATATTGCAATATGATAAAAGGCCGAATTTGTCTTTCAAAGAGCACATATAGAGATACGGGGTTTTGAGGTTGTCTTGTAAAGATTTGTGCTTTGATTAGAAGAAAACTTTGTTATGAAAAGACAGGGTTTAGTCTTAAAAGAGAAAACTGTCCTCACAGTCCTCCATACCTTGCCACATTGTCAAAGCAGTGAAATGCAACCAGTGGAAGGAATTGTGACATATTTTCTTTGAAAAAGAAAACTCACACAGTTTCAACCTAAAGGCTTGTGGTATTCTTAAAAAAACTCTGTCATTATCACCCCAAACCTATGTATTGACATTCTTAGCATATGTGTGGTGATTTGCTTGAGATAAAAATAGTGTAGAGTTGGCACACCGATACAGGGCAGAATTGTTAAATGATTATAAGCCTTCTTGAGCAAGGAGCGAGGTGTGTTGGTTGGCATCCAAGACTTCAAAAAACAGAGTAATTATTGGCATTTTCCCACAGCACACTATTTTAGCATATTGCTTTTTGTTCACTGTATTTTCCCACTGCAAATTTGTTGACAAAGGGTTTCCAAAGGTGAACAGCATATCGAAGGACAAAGTTTGTTGAGGGGAATTTAGACATTGGAGGTAGAGGTACACAGGTGATGGTTGATCTTTTAACTTCACAAGAAAAGGTGCCCTTCATAAAGCACTTTGTACTGATTTTTCATCTAACCTAGGTCTGCACTCCTTTTCACCATGTTGTATCATTTTGAAAAGTTGATTGACAGAGAGTTTCCAAAGGTGACAGCACATTGAAGGGCAGAGTTTTGTTGATGGGAATTTAAACATTGTTAGAGCGGAAGGTGTTGACGAGAGACATTACGAAGGTGAATAGGGCCACTTCTAAAAGGCAGTGTTGATGGTTGTAGTTTTATATTGAAGACATATAGCTATGATTAATTGACCTGCGACAAACTCACCGGGGTGAAGTGATTTTCAGCTGTGCACGGAAATTGACACAGGAGTTTGTCTCATCTTTACACATGGTACCATGTTAAAAAGTTTGCAGGTGAGTGCATCCGAGAGTTGGAGGGCTATTTTTAAGAAGTGCGGAGGTGGTTTATTCAAAACATTGTTGCATTTATCGAACCACGGTGTCCATATCGCTCCAGCAGTCTAGTGCTTCGATTTTCAATCAATGAGAGCATTTTCATACGGTAAAGGCGTTTGCCCTCTTCCAAAAACATTCAAGTCGAGAATGCCTCCAAAACGAGATCACAAGAGCGGTCCACATAAGAGATATGAGCCTATCTCCATAGAAGAAATCAATGCTCACCCATCAGTGCTTTTCAATTTCCATGAAGCAGGCTGTCTTGATTTCTGCCAGAGAATAGAAGAAGTCAAGAGTTTTTCACCACTTACGCATTTGTGCACTTTGAGATTCAAGGACAAACACTTCCAGTTGGCAGGTCTTGACTTCAAAATATCCCCAAGGTATGTATCCAAAGCTACCAAGATCCCGTATCATGTTGAAAAGTGGTTTAAACAAGCTCATCTTGATCTAGAGGATTATAAACCTTTCATCAAGCTGAAACATGTGAAACTTCATCATGCTATTTTTCCCTTTTTCCTATCTTCTTGACGAGTTATGCTCCGGCGGTAAGCCATAATGAGATATTTCACTTGTGAAGGAAGGTTTAACCAAATTTATGCCTATCATGTTCGCTTGTTGATGCATTTTACCAGGAGCAAGCAATTAAACCTTCCATACTTTTTGTCCAAGAGCATAGAGAAGATGGCAGCTGCTGTCCAAAAGAAAGCTCCACCTCGGCAAATCTCTTCTCTCTTTCATCATTCCTTGATCAAGATTATCTTCTTACACCAGCTGGAGAAGAAAGGGGTTTCATGGGATTCATTCATCAGCCATGCAGATTTCGCCACTGTACCTCCTGTTCATGTGTCTCCTACTCAGCCTATCCATCGCCCGGTGCCTTTGTCTAGTAGGCCTACACCTAAAAAACTCAAAATGACCACTAGGCAGCCAAGTCTACAAGGAGAAGGAGAAGGCAGTGAACCACAGGGAGAAAAAGAAGGCAGTGAACAGCAGCAGCTAGAAGGCAATGAACAGCATCAGTTGGAGGTTGATGAACAGCAGCAGGTACAGGAAGAGGGACAGCAGCTAGAATGCAGTGGACAACAGCAACTAGAGTTTGAAGAACAGCAGCAGGTTCAGGAAGAGGGACAGCAGCAGACATCAGTGGAGGAGCAGCAAGTTGGACAGACAATTGAAGCACCTTTTGAGCCACTAACTGGACAGGATGTTGAGGAAGGACAGAAAGCTGAAGCTGCCACCTTGACAGTGACCAAAACTGTTCCTAGAAAGAGGAAATTTCCCAAAAAGACAACTTCTAGCTTGCCAAGGAGAAAAAGCGCCAGATTGGCCTTCAAAGGCAAAAGCATAGTTGGAGAAAGCGCCAAACATGGAGGTAAATCAGCTGTCATCCCTATCCCAAGCGATGACAGTGATAACGAGACCCGCATCCTTGAAAACCTCCTCATTCACAAAGAGGGGAAAATTGAGGTGTTACAAGAAGACCTTCAAAGGGCGAGGAATTTCAACCACTTCTTGGAGGTTGAAAACAAACAAATGAAGTATCATGCAGCCATTCATGAGACAAGGGCGATCAAGTATAAGAAAGAGGCGGAAAAGGCACAAGCAAGAATTGAAGAGCTCATTGGCAAGTTTGATGATGAAGAGGAGGAAGACCAGCCTAGGCGGAAGAGGCCTAGAACCATCGGGCTTAGAAAAGCCTTGGAGAAACAGAGAGCAGAAGAACAAGCTCATTTCGAAGCCTTTCCTCTCACTGCCCTCCTTGAGCAGGAAATTGAGGAAAACAAAGAAGCATGACTTGAGAGAGCTAACCAGCATTTGGAAACAAAACTTGAGAGGGCAAACCGGGATCTTGAGCTGCAGAGGAAGAGGACACACCACTTCCAAAAGCTAAATCAGTTTTCCCGGCGCAAACTAAAGGTAGCACAAGAAAAGCTGAAGAGGTTGAAGGGGAAGCGCCTAGCACGGAAGGAAGCAAAAAGCATATCAGCCCTTGATATTTTGGCTTCAGTTTCGGAGCATGTTTCTATGGACCCTTGAGGGTCATGCATGCCAATTTTGGGCCTGTTTCGGCAACTTTTTGTTTTTTGGCATTTTTTGGGTTTTGGCCAAAAACTCATAAATTCGCCATTTCAGTTTGATGAGTTGTCAAGGGAGGAGGATGATACCGATGGATGCCATAATTCCATGAGCAGCTCTCCAGCGATTTTCAGGGCATTTGAAGATCATTCGCCCCCTCAAATTGGCGAAAAACAGCCTCATTTTGCACATTCTGCCCGCCATATCAGCAGCCTGCTATTTTCTGGGTTTTTGCACACATGTATAGTTTTGAGGGACTTTCAGAGATCAGATTGAGGTGATTCCACTTGCGTTGGAAAGCAGACACAGAGAGCTTTCCAACGAGCCATCATGAGCCTCATTTTGACACCGGGAAGGCTGCCATTTGCCTTCATCAAGTCAGGGGACCTTTTTCAGGCATAAATATGAAGTATTTTTGTAATTTTTGAACTCCAAAAATCTGCTTTTCCCAAATGTGCGTTAAGCTATTTTTATCATGGGGAAATCATGCAAAGTCAATATAATTTCCGTTTTTAGCAGTTTTTTAGATATTTTATGGGATATTTTGTGCCTTGGGCTTTGCAAAGCCTCAAGGACAAGTTTAGATATTTTGACTTGGCCAATGGGATACCTAGTTGCTCCATGAGGTTTTCCTCCCTCAAGCCTATTTATTCCATGGTTCTCATTGTAAATCAGAGGCTGAACTTGAGAGAAGAATTAATACATTGGTCATATGAGCTTTGAAGGATACACTTGAGTTATGATTTTTGGACTGCCTCTTGGATGCTTTTGAGGAATGGTGAAGGCTTGTTGATGGATTCCTTGTCATGGTAGAATGGTATAGTGCTTCTTAATGTTTTTTGTCTTCTAGTTCTCATTCATATTACATATTTCTTGCTGCTATAGATCAGTAGAGATTGATTTTGAGATATGCCCATGGAGGCACCTCAAAATCCCTGAATCTTCATAGCTTGATGTTTTCTTCTCCCTTATGTTATGCTAAAGAATTCTTAGCTGCTCTTTAGTAACCTAAGGTATTGTTGCTAAGTTTTATTTATAAGTTCTATGTATGTTGAGTAGGATGTATGGTTTTCCCTACCTATCTATTAAGCTGCCCATAGTTCTGTCCATAAAACTTTCTCTTTGACTGATTTGTTGATCATCTTGTTGAACCAAGGAGGCCTAGTCCCGATCTAGCCCTTTGCCTAAAACTATGAAATCTTGTTTGTCAAAGTGCCCAATGACTTAGAGACTATGTTTAGGCGTTACGGCGTAGTTTATGAGTTGTTAGTTTGTCTCATGTGTTTTCCCCAAAGTCTGATAGCCATTTCCCGAAGTTAGAGGGTCTTATACCTCTATGTATGGCTGGAATGTTTGATTTCTATGTATTAATTAGCTTATAGTTATACTTAGCATGATTAATGGCTTGCTATTACAGGTTTATGTCTGCTATTAACTAGTTACACTTGAAATCCCTTGTCTTTCACCAACTTGTTGTCCACTTAATCCATTTTGCCCAGAGATCCCTTCTACCGTGAATCAAATCGGCCCTACAGCAGCTTTACATCATCACTTCATAGCTTCCTTGACCTGTTTGACCCCATAGCCCAATTTATCTACATCTTGTTATCCAATTTATGTATTTGATCAGTTTCATTCCTCACAAACTTAAAAAACCAAAAAACTAAAAACATACTTCATAACTAGCCTAATATCAGAACAGTGCAAGTAAACACACCAACATCTTTTACATATATAGAGAGAGCCCTCTCTGAGTCCAGGAAGGCTAGGTCCTTGGGCTCCAAAGCTTGGTTTGATGTTACATCGTCATTTGGCTAGCCAATCGGCCAAATCACGGGACCCTAACACCCCAAGTTCTTGTTTCTAAGTCTACGCCTAGCCAAAAGCCCTTTACATGAGTTATGAGGATATATTTCTAACAAAAGGGGTGTCTCTTTGGTGCATAGGATTAACAACTAAACACATATAAATTTTATTTTTAAAATCACACTCCAAAGCTTGAGCATTACAAAGAGTTACATGGCTATTTATTTAGGATGGAAGCAATCTCTTGAATATCTTCAAGAGAAAATTCTTCCTAGATATTTGGAGGAAGTTGAGAATCGTCCTATCAACTTTAGGAGTCTATCCTAACTTCATAATATCCTAATTAATTCTAGAATTGTTCATAAAATCTATAATATTCTAGATTTCTTAAATTAAATAATTACAACAAATAAAATATGTGATGCTCCTACATTATACTACCGGGGAATAATAAGATACAATCATATGTTTTTCTTCTAAAGTTCTTCAATGCTGGTACCATATTTGGAAATCTCTGTTTCTATCATCGAAGTAGCATCTTCAACTGGTTGATTCTTCCATTTGACCAAGTATTGAAGATACTCTTTCTTTCTGGTCCTTTGAGCCACTTTTTGATCGATGATTGATTCAATCTGCTTTGCTGATACTGAAGGTGGTTGTTTTTCCCATTGAACTTTGTTTCTAACAGGTGCATATGTAGGATAATTCATTGGTTCCTTAAAAGGGCATAGATCTGAAACATTAAATATTGGTGAAATGCCAAAACCTTTGGATAGTTCTATTTCATAAGCATTCGAGGAAATTTCCTCAAAATTTTGCATGGTCCAATATTTTTCAGTTTTAACTTATTATATTCCCCTTTAGAAAATAATTCTTTCTAAATATGTTCCATAACCAGGTCTCCAACATTAAACTCCAACTGTCTTCTTTTGGAATATGCTCTTCGTTTATACTTGCTGATGCTTTCTTGTAGTTGTTGCTTGACTCTATCGTGTATTTCTTGCATACTGGCTGCAGAATATTCACCATATGCACTTTTGAATTGTTGTTTTCCCAGGTTCCTCAATTCATAAATACCACTTGGATGCTTCCCATAAACAATTTGAAATGGAACCAATCCAGTGCTTCTATTGGGTGAATCGTTATATGCAAATTTTTCTTGAGCAAGAACCTGATCCCATTGTTTGGGATGTTCACTTACCAAAATCCTCAAGATATTTCCAAGGCTTCTATTTACCACTTATATCTGACCATCAGCCTAGGGATGATATGCTGAGCTGAAACTGAGATTGGCTCCCAAATGTTTCCATATATTTCTCCAAAAATGACCCACAAACTTAACATCTTTATTAGAAATAATACTTTTAGGTAATCCATGCAATATAAATAATTCTTGGAAGAACAAGTTTGCTATGTTAGTTGCATAATTTGTATTTTTACAAGCTATAAAGTGTGCCGTTTTTTAGAATCTAAAAAAAATATTTAGTAACTTCCTTTTTGTGTTTTAGGAAATCCCAGTACAGAATCCATGCTTATGGAGTGCCATGGTCGATTTGGTATTGGTAGGGTTTGATAGAGTCCAGTGTTATGATTTATTCCTTTTGCATATTGCTATATCCCACATCTTTCAACAAATTTCTTTACATATGTTTGCATGGGAGGCCAATAATAAAATTCTTGTAGCTGTGCTAGAGTTTTATCTTACCCAAAATGACCTACTAAACCCCCACTATGTTTTTCTTTCAACAAATTTTCCCTCATCGAACATCTTGGAATTCATAACTATTTTCCTTTGAACATAAGTCCCTCCTATATCACGTAGTCTAACCATGGAGTTATATCTCTATTTACAGGATTTTCACAAGCTTCATAAGCTTCTTTAAAATCTGGATCATCTTTATACATATATTTCAACTCATCAAATCCTAAGACATTTACTTGGAATTCTTGCAAAATTGGATTGATTATGCTTAATGCATATGCTAATTTGTTTGATTGCCCACTTTTATGCTTGGTGACAAATGTGAAATTTTGTAGGAATTCAACACATTTAACATGTCTTTGACTCAATTTTGTTTGATTGTTGATATAATGTAAAGCATGATTATCTGTGTCGAGGATGAACACTTTTAGCATAAGATAATGTATCCATTTCTTTAAATTTTGTATGATGGCATAAAATTATTTATCATAAGAAGAGTATTTTTGCTTGGCCTCATTAATTTTTTCACTGAAGTAGGCAACTAGTTTTCCTTCTTGACTTGAGACACCTCCTATTGCAGTTCCACTAGCATGAGTCTCAACTTGAAACAACTTATTAAAATCTGGCAGTGCTAAAATAGGTTTTTATGTGATCTTTTTCTTTAATAATTGGAAACTTTTAATAGTTTCCTCTGTCTAATGGAATGGTTGATTTTTCTCTTTAATAATTTCTATAATTGGAGCACATATGCCACTGAAGTTTTTGATAAATTTCCTGTAAAAAATTTCCAATCCATGAAAATTTATTACCCCTGAAATACTTCTTTCAATTGGAAAATTGATTATGGCCTTCACTTTCTCCTGATCCATAT
Organism: Pinus albicaulis; assembly: GCA_034641835.2. Taxonomy (NCBI): domain Eukaryota; kingdom Viridiplantae; phylum Streptophyta; class Pinopsida; order Pinales; family Pinaceae; genus Pinus; species Pinus albicaulis. The sequence continues at coordinate 94,367,161 of CM076571.1, read as the reverse complement.
TTAAGCCTTCTCTTGAAACTACAAAACCCAAGTACAATAATTTTGTCTTCATGAAACTACATTTCTTTAAATTGATTAGAAATTTCTCTTGTTGTATTTTCTTCAAAACCATATTAAGATGTCTTAGGTGATCTTCTTTTGATTAACTATAAATTAAGATATCATTGAGGTAAACTATAACAAATTTTCCAATGAATTATTTTAAGACTTCATTCATTAGTCTCATAAAAGTGTTGGGAGAATTGCTAAGTCCAAAGGGGATTACAACCCATTCATATAAACCATTATTAGTTTCGAATGTTGTTTTCCATTCATCACCTTCTCTGATTAGGATTTGATGATATCCACTTTTTAATTAGAAAAATATGGATCACCAGTTAGACAATCTATAAGATCATCAAAATAGGGTAATGGAAACCTGTACCTGATTGTGATTTTTTTGATTCCTCGAGAATATGTGCACATTCTCCATCCTGCATCCTTCTTTATTAACATTGTTGTAACAACACACAGACTTAAACTTTCTCTAATGAGACCCTTATCCAGCAATTCCCGCACTTTATTTTTAATCTCTTCATTCTCCTTTGGATTCATTCTGTAAGTTGCTTCGTTTGGAAGGTTAGCACCTGGAACAATATCAATATGATGGATGTTGCTTCTAATGGGAGGAAAATCACCAGGAAATTCATCCAATACAATATCAATAAATTCATTCAAAATGTTTTTAATTTCTTCTGGAAGATCATTCAAATCTGTACTTGTGAGGACTACTTTTGGCTTACTGATCAAGGCAAAATTTATCTCATCATGCTTGATTTCGCGAAGAAATTATTTCCAAATAAGTAACATTACCTTGGATTGGTCTTCTTCTGGTGCTTTTTCATTCTTCATAGGCAAAAGTACCTTCTTTTCACCATCCTTTTCAAAAGTGTAGATATTTTTCCTTCCATCATGCATTGCTTTCGTGTCATATCACCATGGCCTTCCACGCAAGATATGACACATGTCAATAGGCATAACATCACAAAGAACTTTATACTTATAACATCATATTTGAAACTCCACTTAACATTGTTCATTAACTAATATCTGATATCATTTTTGCAACCATGAAACTTTCTAGGGTGTAGGATGTTTAGTTTTCTTTAAATTCAAATTTTCTACCATTCCCGTGGATACTAAATTATCAGTACTCCCACTATCAATAATTATTTTACAACACTTCCCTCATGATTTACAAATAGTTTTGAATAATGTTTTTCTTTGTGTGGGTTCCTTTACTTTTTCAACATTCTTTAATAAAGTTATTTTCATCATCAAAGAGTCACCGGTTTTAGGTGCATTTTCATGTGTAGAGGATTGTACACTTTATGTATTATTCTGTACTATATGTGTGCTTCCTTGATTAGAAAATATTTATAGACATGCATTGAATTTATGACCAACATTTCTACATATATAACATATTACCACAAAATATCGACCTCTACCTCTTTGATATGGTCTTCATCCTCTGAAATATCCTCTTGATGATTCTCCCTATTGTGAACTACTGCCTTCTTCTCTTTGAATGGGAAATATTACACTTCAATATCCTATGCTTGATTGTCCTCCACTTGATGATCCTCAACTTCTTATCGTGCTTCATCCTCTTCCTCTTTGACTCTGCTTCCTTGCCAATTTTTCTTGAATATTAAGGGCTATCTGGTATGCTTATTCAATAGTTTTTAGAGACGAAACATTCAATTCATATTGTATTTCAAATCTCAGGCCATTAATATACCATGATAGTTTTTATTCATCTGCTTACATATGGCCAGATCTAATAATCAATATATAAAACTCCTATGTATATTCTTTTACAGGCATAAATGTTTGCTTGATATTTTGCATTTGGAGAAAAAGATTCAATTGATAATCTCGAGGAAGAAATTTACCTTTGAGCTTGGCCACCATTTGATCCCAACTAGTGATCTTCCCTTCATTTCTATTTCTCCTTTCATCTTCGAGTACACTATCCCACCATAGTGTAACATGTACCTTTAATCTATTCACCACGAACCTAAATTTCTTCTTGTCAACTACATTTTCATAGTCGAAATATTTACCCATGGTGCTGATCTAGTATATCAATTCTTTAGGATTTAAATTTCCTTCATAAATAGGCACGTCCAATCTTGGCTTGGTACTTATTCCCATGATCATCTTGACCATTTTCTCTTCTCGAGTCTCTTCTTCAACTTCTTATTCCTAGCTTTCTTCCACTTCACTGGTATCACCGATGCCGACATCTCTTTGACATGTTGTCCCAAATGCATCCAATCTGGCTCTAATATGTCTTACTTCAGCGAGTAAGACTTGATTTGCAACTGGTCTTCCTCGGCCAATTGTATATTCTTTGGCTCCTCTACCTCTATGTGCCATCTTTATTGAAATAATACTATAAAGTGTTTTAAGCAACCTTCACCACATATAATAATATTTATATTTTAAATAAATGGATCATTCACTTTTCATATTTTAAGTAAATGGAGAATTCACTTTTCACCTTTTAAGTAAATGAGAATTCATTTATGGAGAATTCACTTTTAAACAAAGCATTGACCAAATCTTAAGTATAGATATTTTTCCTTCCATCATGCATTGCTTTCGTGTCATATTGTCATGGCCTTCCAAGAAATATATGACACATGTCCATAGGCATAACATCAAAAATAAATTTATACTTATAACATCATATTTGAAACTCCACTTAACAGTGTTCATAAACTAATATCTGATATCCTTTTTGCGACCATGAAACTTTGTAGGGAGTATGTTTAGTTTTCTTTAAATTCAAATTTTCTACCATTCCCGTGGATACTAAATTATTAGTACTCCCACTATCAATAATTATTTTACAAAACTTCCCTCATGATTTACAAATAGTTTTGAATAATGTTTTTCTTTGTGTGGGTTCCTTTACTTCTTCAACATTCTTTAATAAGGTTATTTTCATCATCAAAGAGTCATTTCAGGTGAATTTTCATTTGTAGAGGATTGTACACTTTCTGTACCAGTCTGTGCTATATCTATGCTTCCTTGATTAGAAAATATTTCTAGACTCGCATTAAATTTATTATCAAATTTTCTACATATATAACATCTTACCACAAAACTTCGACCTCTACCTCTTTGATATGGTATTCATCCTTTGAAATATGCTCTTGATGATTCTCCCTATTGCGAACTACCGCCTTCTTCTCTTTGAATGGGAAACATTCCACTTCAATATCCTGTGCTTGATTGTCGTCCACTTGATGATCCTCAACTTCTTATCATGCTTCATCCTCTTCCTCTTTGAATCTTCTTCCTTGCCAATTTTTCTTGAATATTAAGGGCTATCTGGTATGCTTATTCAATAGTTTTTAGAGATGAAACATTCAATTCATATTGTATTTCAAATATCAGGCCATTAATATACCTTAATAGTTTTTATTCATCTTCTTACATATGGCCAGATCTAATACTCAATATATACAACTCTTATGTATATTCTTTTATAGACATAAATGTTTGCTTGAGATTTTACATTTGGAGAAAAAGATTCAATTGATAATCTCGAGGAAGAAATTTACCTTTGAGCTTGGCCACCATTTGATCCCAACTAGTGATCTTCCCTTTGTTTCTATTTCTCCTTTCATCTTCCACACTATACCACCATAGTGCAACATGTACCTTTAATATATTCACCACGAACCTGAATTTATTCTCGTCAACTGAATTTTCATAGTCGAAATATTTACCCATGGTGCTGATCTAGTATATAAATTCTTCAGGATTTAAATTTCCTTCATACATAGGCACGTCCAATCTTGTCTTGGTACTTATTCCCACGATCATCTTGACCATTTTCTCTTCTTGAGTCTCTTCTTCAACTTCTTATTTCAAGCTTTCTTCCACTTCACTGGTATCACCGATGTCGACATCTCTTTGACTTGTTGTCTCCAATGCATCCAATCTGGTTCTAATATGTCTTACTTCATCCTATTAGTCATCAATAATTTTCACCTCTTTTAGATGACTAAATGCTTTGTCTCATATTTCTAGAAATCAAAATTCAAGAATCACTGTGTCTTCTAGAAATCTCCTCAAAGAGAAAAATTCCACTATCCCTCCTCTCTGTCCAAGCATGGCCAATCTGTTTGTCCAAATAAAACCCCATGGACTAGTGTCCCTCACACTCTCTATATTTTTCACCCTTGCTTATAACCCTCTATCTCATTTTTCCTAAGCCTTATATTTCTCACCCCTTGTGTAATATTCCAAAATAGGGAAAATCTACAATAATAAGAATATCTTAAGATATTCTAAAGTTGGAGCTATAACAATATGTAAACACAAAAATGGAGTAGCATCGATAAATCAACTCATAGAATGTGAGAAGAACTCATAGCCATCTTATTAAGTTACAACAGAAAAATGTATGCAAGATCTTGAGGAAAGAGCTACTCAAGATAGGCAAAATCAGCCTCAAGAAACAAGTACGTAAAATATGACAAAACACTGCTACACAAGGGTGCCCAAGACTATGACTACGCAATTTTATAAGGAGAAATTGCTGCTAACATATGTCAATACATAGATATACAAGTGTATGGCTCATACAACATTGGGAGAGAATATCTAAGTTCCCAAATACTATTTCAAGTCAATCCTGGAAGGATTGGCTGAAATATAAAAAACTGTAGAAATGTCGGAGTTGCAGGGTAGCAGCTGCAACTCAAGAACTGGAACTGGATTCAGATTGAACCTTTCAAACGACCTATTTGGATAGTTTCAAACCACCTCTTCTCCTCATTGGTTGGCACGAAATATCATATATGAGCAAATAGATTCTCTCCTTATCCACTCTATAGTTTTGAATATTTCCTTTTCCTGTCATGATCTATTCATTTCCTCCCTTCTTGTTACGAGGTATCCCCAACAATGGGGCTACTGGGTTGTAACGAAAGAAAGCCTTCTGAGGCTGGGCTGTAAAGGGCTTAGCACTGTAACAGGCTTAGCTGTAATGAAAGAAAGCCCTCTTGGGCGGGCGGGAGCCATACTGAGTAGCGGGAGTATCCCCTCCCTTTCTGTCATGAATCATATCTTCCCCCTTTTTCACCCGGTAAGTCTACTATTAAGGATTAATTTAGTAGGGGGCCTCAATATAGCTATTTGAAGGGGCCCCAAAATTGAATTTTCTTCAATGAATCGAACAACTGCTCAGAGAATAGAACATGACTTATAACATCTGATTGATTTGGTTTGAGGTGGGTTGGTATCTCCTTCTAGTTGCATAGAGAGGCAACTTTGGTAAGCGAAGGTAGGACTTTAACTTACCTAGTTGAAGAATCTATCTATGAAGGGTTACAAGGAAGATAATGGATATAAGTCAAAATATTTTGGTAGGATAATATAAGTATGCATAAATGACGCTTGGTAGGTGTAAATGAAGCTAGGAATAAAGGAAGAGAAGTAGGTGAAAATAAAAATGTTGCTTTTGGACAACACGGTATAGATAAATTTTGCAATACTATCTAGCGTTGGCAGAGAACGATTATAGGTGAATTCCATTTCTATTGATTCAATGGTAACTCGAAGGTCGTGGTCACCAAAAAACTACTAGATTAGGGTATAAGTGTTACGTGAGCCAAGTGTTTCAAATCGTTCTACCATAGCTCTACATGCACTCTATTCGGTGCTGGAACCTAACCATCTAATATGAAAATAGGGAAGGCAGGCAGGAAGAAAGAAAGAGAATATATTAACTTTGGCTAGCTTTTCTTGGGATTTACGGGGGGATGGATTGATCGCTATGAGGGATGCAAGCACTTCTTGAACATTCTCATTCCATTCAATCCCAGCACAAAAGATCAACTCGATTTGGTAATCAATCTTCCTCTCTCGAAGCATGAAATGTTTTACTGCTTTATCACCGAAGATCATAGGTTCAGAGAAATGGAATGTTGGCGGTACTACTATTCAAGTTCCATCTAGATCCCCCAAGGAACAGATAGAGTCCTACCCAAACCTAAGACCAACTAGCTAAGAAAGCCGAAGAGGATTAAACACATGAACATGCACCACTTCTTATCCCACTTTTATTTGAAGCTCACATTCACCTATAAAATGTGCTTGCTCCATTGAAGCTAGCCCCTGCATCCCCGCCCCACCCCGACTCCACATAACTGGATCCCTACCCAAACCACGCCTATAACTATCCATGACCCAAGTTAAAGAGCTATATTGATCAGTTGGATGAGTTCATCGCTGTGCAACGTCGCTTTATTTATTTATTCGTGGGTACTAATAGCTAGCTATTAACATTCACCATCGAGATGGATACCACACTCCTTGTTTCCGCCCACAAAAATACCTGGATCTGGAAAGGGGTATAAAGCACCCACCTCTGTTTAGGATCTTTTACGTACTTATCATTTTCTACTTCAATAATATAAAAAAATTTCTCTATCTATTTAGGCTGGCAGTGCTTGCCAGTCCGGATTCATGCTAGCAAATGGATTAGCAGCGCCACTTACCTTAAATATAGAAGTTCCGTTGCATTGTGTTTGGGTAGATAATCCTTAGTAAGAGGAATATCCCTAGCAACTACTTAAGGGAGAGGGAAAATGAATGCTATAGAAGGGATGAATGAATCCCAACTAAAAATATGAATTGATTGCTAGATCATTTCATTCTACGTAGGCAGATTCCAAGCAATGACCATCTTGGTTGGCCCCTTGGGAGGCAAGGGAGTGCATGGGAGTGGTAGCAAGGGGAGCATCCATCCATATTGTGATTGTTTCACCATCTACCCATTTATGGCTTTTTAGTCGATAAATCATCCATCTCCTATTTGAGGAGCTTGGGCCTAGCTTAATCGGGGGAACTGGGCGTGGTACATTCCAGCCAGGATGCGGGATGCACAAATCTGTTACGAAACAGGCGAAAAGAAATATAAGGGTTCAGATCTAAGCGTGGCTAAACCTTCTTCCCCCGATTCCCCGCCAGACATGGTTCCTGGTTCTAGGTACGGCGGTCAGACGAAACATGCACTCAGAAGCACACTGTTTCATGCCATTATTGGAACTGGGCGAAAGAAAGAACTTATCCTTTTTCCCTATTGGTTCCCAGAAGAAACCCATTCCTTCAGGGCTGTGTCTATGTCTCCCCCATTCATCTGTGGATCATGTTTACACCCCTCTCGTTCGAAGTAGGCTCCCGGCTACCAACAAGTATAAGTATGCCGGGTCAGATCCAACTATGCCTCTAAATGGGCAGGGGGGGAAAAATTTTCCCCCTTCCATTCCCCCAGTTTGTTAGTACCCTCTTATTTTTATGTTTGTATCCATCCACCATGCCCTGCTATTCCATGACCACTTGTGATTATGAAAAGAAAGGGGAGAGAGGGGAGTTTTATACCATTCATTCTCCATTTTCGAAGTTAGGTTGCTTCGACATACAACCATTCCAATTCTCATGACTAGTATTTTCCATCGTCTTAAATACAGAGAAATCGATAAAATAGAGCGATTTGTCTGTGACGATCCATCATCCTCAAGTAGTTAACCAGAGATACGGTTTCAAATCCCCCTATCTAGGTGGGAATATAATTCACGAGCTATTTTTCCCATCAATCAGACTAGGCTAGCAACTATAGCGGTAGCACACACATAATTCCCGTAGCATCCAGTTATCGCCCTAGATTGAACTTTTCAATATTTACTCCAAGGTAATACAAACACATTTGTTCTATCCAGCTAGTCCCCACAATCTGCTTACAAAGATCAACCCGGGGGAAAGAGTGATCAATGACTTGCTTTTCCCTGATAAATAGATGAACAAGAGAAGGGGTGGGAACTGATAAAGCTCTTGGAATGGGGAACATAATCTTCTAACAACATATGTTGGCAGGGGTGGGTGTGATGGGGGAGAGGAAGGGACTGGACCATTTGGTCCAAATAAAGACCTTGAAGGCTTAAATAGAGACTTCTAAATGCCGCACATGCTAGGTGAAATGGAAGGAAAAGAGGTTGACTCCACTATCACTACCTACACCAGTGGATTCAGGTAGAATAGTGCCGATAAAATGAGTAATGGGCTTGTATTTCAACCTATTCTATCCCTGGGAATACATAATTTAAGGCTTTTAGTAGTCTCATCTATAGTGAATCTACACCTCTTATTATATAGAAAGGGTGAATCTGCACCTTGAAGATTAGTCTAAAGTAGAACACAGGCGAAGAAAGACACCTAAGAAAGTTCATCAAGTAATTTGCAGTTGATAAAAGATATAGCAAGCTGAAGGCTACAAGAAGATCATGATCTCATGATAATTAGTAAAAGTACTTCTCATCAAAAGATCTGTGTAAATTTCAGAGGGACAATGGCATATGAGCAACATGGCACATTACAGCAAGGAGATCATTGGAAAGGATTTTGGCCTCAAATCATGAAGTTGGTAAAGGGACAGCTACCCTTTGCCACACTCCTACAAAAAGACAAAAAATATTATCAGATGAGCCATAAGGTGAAGGAAAAGACTAAGACCGGCATCAAGAAATATAATCACACTCATGAAAGGAATAGTAAGTGTGTCTATAGTTGAGAATGCAAATATATGACTGTTTTAACCAACAGTGGAAAAGTACTTAGGTTACAAAATTTAAGGAATTCCTCTAACCCTCCAAATAAGCATTGCATACTTTATCGAGCATAAGAAGTGAGTTAAAATGCAAATTTCCTTTTAAAGACTTGGAGGTCAGCTTTGTTTGTTTTTCTAGATATCCCTAAAGGTTCGAAAATTGGGAGAATGAAAAAAATGGTCATGGCAAGTGGCAAGGAGAACCTCATTCATCAACAGTAGAGGGTGTCAAAAAGAATTCCTAACTATCCTATAATATTGGGCAAAAAAGGGCATTAATTACACTGGATCACAAGATAAATTATGAGGTCTAAAGGTCAAAGAATAAGATGTTGGGGCATTGTGTGCCACTACACTGAAGAAGAAAAAAGTCAAATTTGATAGTTAAAATTGCACAAAGGAAAAGTCAAAGATTTGTTTCAAAGATATGGAAGGAAAAATGATTTTTGTTTATGACAAAGTAGGGGATCATTAGGGGTCCCATAAACTAACAAGCTGCAAAAGAAACAGTGGTGAAAAAGGCAGTAAAAAGACATGGGCAAAAGAGGAAAAGGTTCATTCCACCTTTTTCAAGACAAAGTGCAAATTTTCGGCTTTCGAAGGAATCCTTGGGAAAAAATCTCTAGGTTCTACGCTCCTGTAGGTGGATGCTATGCGTCTGTAGCTTCTGCCTTTGTAAAATCCTTCTGGATGTTGCGCACCTGTAAGTGGGCCCTGTGCTCTTTCAGGCTCGCTCGACGTGCAGGAGTGGCCGCATAACCGACGCCCGACCCTTGTGCAGCTGTGCCTGCTCGGTGCTGCGCTCTAGCATTTTTTTCCACCACTCAACTCTCGTGTAGCTGTGCCCACCCGGTGTTGTGCTTCGACATTTGTTTCCACCGCCTGACTCTCATGCAGCTGTGCCCGCCTGGTGCTGCACTCCGGCACATGTTCCCACCATCCGAAACCTGGGTGTTGCGTGTTCACCACTGCATATATCACCCAACACTGTGCCTTGCAATGAGCGTGCAGCGCTGAACGCGTTTGTGTTCAGGTCTGCCCAGGGTGCTACGCTCCTGGCGTAAAAATGCAGCACTGCCGAGAATGCCTGCAGAAGTGCCAAAACTGCCTAGAAAGGTCATAAAAGCTTGTTTTTTGATGTGTAAAGCACTTTTAAGAAGTATTTTCCCTAATTATCACCTCTTCGTGATTTTCTAAGAGATAAGGGCGCTAAGTAAATTCCTAATTTGTGTCAAAGAAAGCTTGAAGAAAGCTTGAAAGGAAAGCTTAACCTACTCTTTGATAAGTCTCCTAACCTTGTTTGGAAGCTCAATATCTCCTTAAACCTTTTTCATCATTATTTTACAAAGCAAAATTCCTTTATGTTTAAAGAGTTTGAGGGAGGGGTGAAGAAAACACCATGTCTGAAGAGGAGAGGGTTAACCTAAATGAAGAGACAAGTCCAAGAAAACAACATAAGAAGGGAGGGAAGCCCAATAGGTTTGAACCCATAAGCACTGCAGAACTGACAACCTCCCCTTCTATTCTTTCCTATTTCCAAGAGTTAGGGTGTTTTGAGTTCTGTAACAAAGTACAAGAGATCAAGAGCCATCCTCAGTTGATCGAGTTATTTTCCCTAAGGCTTCACAGGAATAAAGTACATCTAGCAGGGCTGAGGTTTGAGTTGACCCCCAGTGCTATCTCTAAAGCAACTGAAATACCTAGCATAGGAGAAAGGTGGTTTAAACAGAAACATCTTGACTTGAACCATTATCATCCATTCTTAAAACCTAGTTGTCAAGCTGAATGCAAAGCCATTTTTCCTTTTTCTCATCTATTGGACAGATATGCCCTTCTCATGAATATTATCATGAAATACTTTACCTGTGAGGGTAGGTTCTCCAGAGTCTATTCCTATCATATTAGACTCCTCATGCATTTTACCAGGACCAAGCTACTGCACATGCCTTACTACCTCTACAAAAGCATTGAAAAAATGTCCTCCATCATGCGAAAGAGGCCTCCAGCCCAACAAACGTCAAGCATGTTTCATCATTCTCTGATCAAGGTAATTGTCTCATACCAATTTAGAGCAACAAGGCATTCTGTTAGTATGAATCTTAATTCCAAGCGCACGAAAAAAGAGCTAGACCAAAGTGCTAAAAGAACTAGACCCTGAGGAGGCAAGACTTACATGTGCGACAAGTCTCTTTGATGAGTGAGTACTTGTGCTATAAGCGGCGGGGGAGGCATACCTATGCCCGCTAAGGCAAAGTAAAAAAAATAAGGTGTCTAGAAAACAAAGGGACTGAACAATATAGTACATGTTGGCATAAACATGAGCCAAATAAACAACACGATAATGGATCCCACATACATATTGTGTCTAGGATAACAACCAAGACTTGTACAATAATATTTGAGTACATGAGATATAAATACAACCTATATGCCCCTAAAAATAGGAAAGGGCTCTAAAAATCTAACTGATACATGCAAAAAAAAGGCGCTGTAAGCGGCTAAGGCCGAAATCATCAAATGTATGGAGCTGCATCAAAGGCTGTAATGAAGAGGTCATCTGGGTATGTGGGGGGCTACCTGTAGGGCTACCCCCTCATGAGGGCTGAGACATATCACACACACCCGAGAATCAGCGATATCAGCTGCTGCATCACTAAACCATCAAGTATACGGATCTCGATCGTGCTGAAAGGAGTTGGAGTTGAGAAACAATTAAGTCAAAGGGAAATAAGGAATCCCTTTGCCTGATCCGAGGCACCAAACAAGAGTGGAAGCTGGAACCAAGGTACACTGCCCTCTAGACCTATCTTCTGCAATGAATGAGCTAATGTCGATAGAAGGAGGTCCGCCATAGGTGAGGCAATAAGGGATCCTCAACTAAGGCACGAGAGAAAATAGTAGAGCGACTGACACCAATGATGATGATGAAATGGGGGGTACTGAGTAGCGAATGAACGATTTCCCTTGTTAGGGAATAAAGGGCATGGATGACCTGGCAGCGACTGACACAATATCATGAGGGATAGGAGACAGTAGGACTGAAGGCCATAATGGGCGGCACGAGAGAGGGATTGAGAAATGAAGGATGGAGGACTATCGCGGGATGCAAAGGGACTCAGGATAGATTCCATGAATGCAATGGTGACTCAACTTGGATGCTCTAAAAAAGGGTGAATTGATGGTGCTGCCACACAGGAAAAGGTCCAATGGGGACCATAAAAACATGAGTACAAGATGGTAGCTCACGACGAAAGTCGACACGAGTGTGGACAAGTATGGAGGCAAAGTGGTGCCCCTAGTATGAGTGTTGCAAGTGAAGAAATTTGATTTTGAGGAGGGGTGAAGTGACGCTTCTTGGAAAAAATGTGTCGTGGTGAAGTATCAAATCACTAAAAACTAATATATACCCATTTGAGGGCTCGGTGAGAGCTTTCCAATAGTATAGACGGTTTGGTAAATGGAGCTACGGTTTGGATGCAGCAGGCGAAATAAAAAACAAGGGTTTCTCTTTTAATAAGGAATTTCCCCTCCAAATTCACTCATTTTCACGTGGAGCTGTGGTGAATGTAGAGAGAAGAGAAGGCCCTAAATATTGCAGAAATCGTAGCAGACAAACCGACCATTGGAATCGAGATCTATCAGTTGCAGGTAAGAGGCCTAACCCTACTCTTTCTTTTTAGTGGATTGAAAGTTCAGATTAGGTCCCTAAGGCTCAGGAACAGACCCCTACTCCTCTTCATGGTTGGGTTTTACTTTTTGGGGCAAAAAGTGCGACCTGGGTAGCAGGTTTTGAGCAAAAAACTGCGACCTACCCTAGGTTTGGCCTTGAAAAGTGCGACCTACGGAGGGGTTTTTCTATGCTATTTTCTGGCTGAGCACTAGGTTTTTATGATGAGATATAGTATTTCCTATCTGTATACTAACAAATATGATGGTTTTGTGCAGATATGGAAGAATTACGGATCAAATAGAGAGAGAGAGAGACCTGGGCGCATTACGGTCGGAGATTCAGGAGGATCAAGGTGTTCGCAGTGCACTGGCCAAGTTTGAAGTTCTGAAGTTTGTGGAGAACCCTTTGATGAGAGCTGGAGAGCCCTTATTGGCCTAGATTGTCAGCTATTGGGACCTGGACCATGAGGTCTTTATAGTGCAAGGGCACCAGATCGAGTTGACGGTCTAGGATATATATTTCTTGACTAGTCTCCCACCACTTGGGATGGTAGGGAATACTCAGCTATATATACTGCGGGAGCGGAATATCATAGAGTTTGTAGAGTGCCATTGTCGACCAGGTCTCCAAGTCAAGGGGACTCAGATACACATCGGGGATTTGGAGAGGTTAGAGACCCATGCTGTGGCCGCAACAGTGTTGCAGGTCCTGGGCAACCAGGCACTCCATCACATCACTCGAGGGCAGATGATGCTTGTGGAGAGTGTTTTGAGTGGGACCTACTATGGGTGGGCCTAGATGATGCTATCGTCATTGAAATGAAATTTGTCGCTATGCAAGTGGCAAGTGAACCATGACTGTGCATATGGTATAGTTTTGTGCTCGTTCTTCTTTGAGAAGATCCCGACACTTTGACCTCGCATACAGCTCCAAGATGGGGGCCCGAGAGAGCTTAGGATGCGCCGGTGGGGGCGACTACTACGCAAAGGAGGAGGTGGGGTGGTTGGACGGGTGTTCCTACCCAAGTTATTTGCTCATTGGGATCAGATGCCACTATATATAGACGACTATCCCTATAGTGGGATGAGTTATTGTGGGAACCACATTTTCCACTGCCGCCTGGTCAAATATGGGGGCCCGATGGTAAGTGACAAAATGCTAATCTTTTATGTGCATGTAAAGTTTGAGAATATTGTATGTGGTACTGATTCTTTCACTTTTGGTATGCAGATACAACACCGGTAAAACTGGCCGGATATATGGGACGACCTGCAGTATCGGGAACCGCAAGACCAAGTGGAGCGAGGGTGCAGAAAAATGAGAATGCAACAACCCTCCTAGAGGACATCCATCATAGATGTGAGAGGCTTCTGATCGGTGTTTCAAAGTGCGGCTGGTAGGGCTTAGATGACGATTACATAGAGGCATGTATTGGTCTACCCTCTAAGTGGCGAGGGGTCATGGGGCGCATGGCGATGGCTGACCAGGATATGCGTGATCTATGAGCTACAGGGGCAAAGCCATTGGCTCGGGATCCTCCAGATAGTGATTAGTGTGTAGGGGCAGGTGGTGCCCCCAGTTTTGAGTTTTGTAACATGCTATGGGCATGCCATATGTATCATAGTGGATGGACTCTAAAACATTTTATACGACACATATTATGGATATGCATCGTTTTGATATTTTTATGTTATTGTCTTGTGTTAAATGTGTGTGCTAAATTCCAATGTAGAATATGGTTTGCAATGCTATCTACATAGTGATTTTGTGCTCTAGGTACATGATTGAATGTAATGATTTCAAATTCACGCATCAAAATCTTCACTCGTAAATATATTCTAAAAGGATAGGATTATGCACACAATAGACACCATTCAATTGCATGACAAGAAGCAAGGAATCTAAATGAACATGAAGGTGGAGGATGTGATGTGAAAGGGAATCGGCTAATAAACCTTGCACTGCATCATATTCGGCCTGGTTATTGGTAGCAGTAACAATGTATACCCCGTTCGAGAGAACAAGGGAGTGCAAGGGGGTAAAAATGGCCCAACCTGCCGAGGCTAGATTCTTGGAGTAGCGACTTGCACCATCAACAAAACCGATATAAGGTGTGGACAGGAGGTCCATATGAAAGGTGCCACAAGAAAATAAATGGGAGGATGATGAACAATGTTGGCAACCTGAGTGCAAAGTAGAAATCAAACGCACTCTGTGGGAGGGAGTGATCTGGTTAAGATGTTTATTACTCGCACGCCGAGGGTGAGGTGAAGTGTGGGAGCTACCAGAGGTGTAGCTTGTGTGAGATCACGAAAGTAACCATAGGCATGGGTGGTGTTATCCCATTTATAGGTGGGAAAGATGAAGTCAAGGGTGGACATGGCTTCCATGATGTCATCATCGCAATAGAAGATGGAGTGACTGGAGGAAGGGATACCACATGACACGGCGAAGCTACCTGAATCATCATCATGAGAAGAAAGGTTCACATGCGCATCTTCATGGGGGATGACAAAAGAATAAGCAGATAAGGGATCTACAGGTGTTGATCCTAGGGTGATCTCTAAAGGGAGGTCAAGTGAAACAACAGGGGAAGATTCGGGGGGAGCTTCCACCCAGGGTCTCATGGATGATGAAAGGTAGAGGATGGTGGCCACAAGCTCCTTCATCTCAACCTCAGGAGGGGGAATGTCAATGGGAGCGAGTAAATCCTTAGTTTTTCCTGCAACATACTGCGTAAGTACGGGAGAGGCGGATTGGTTTTGTTCAATATCGTACTCCTGAACTACCTCTAATGAGGTGCGGTAATGCATAAGGTGGGGAAGATAGTGAGAATAATGACCATGGAGATCGCACAACACACAAGGTTGGTTAGTGTGAATAGTTTTAGGATTCTTGGCTGCAGTCGAGGAAGAAACAAAGGCTTCAGGGACCGTAGACTCAGGGAACACAACTTTAACCATGGGCTTGATACAAGGCAGTTTAGGACAATTATGGGTGGCATGGCCGACGACATCACACAAGGCACAGGGCTTTGCAGGCAAGGGAGGTTCAGGGTCCGTCGGGGCAACCTTGTCCTTGGAGGCCCTCTGACGAGCTTTGCCCTTCTTACCCGAAGCGGTCGCAACAGGAGGTGGTTCCTGTTGAGGTGGTTGAGGCACTGTTGCAGTGGGAGAAGTCATGGGGACCGGTTGAACCAGGGTCAAAGCAAGATAAGGTTTAGGTTGACCTGGTAGGGTAGCGGCTGGAGGATCAAGGTACCAGACGGAAATCCCAAAGGTAAATTTAGAAAGAGAGCGGGTGGCCATGACATGTGTCGTATAGACTCCTGGTGAGGGATCTAGGAACGGTATTTGACCAGAGGGGTAATGGCTAGGCGGGATGGCTCCTAAATGGTTAAGGCCTGGAGGAACCGTTCCAGGAGGGTAAGGAGGCTCATGAATACCAGCTGAAGGGCCAAGAGAAGGAGGTCCAAAAGGCTTAATAGAAGGGCTAGGAGAAGGCTGAGGAGGGCGAGGAGGCTATTGACTAGCTGAGGCGGGCCGCTTGAGGGCAGCTTGAGACAATTGCATCGTGCAAACATTCGATGAGATGGGATCAGAGACAGGAGGAGGAAGACCAGGGAATGTACCGAGCAGTGAGGAATATTTGTAGACTCCAGGTGAAACACTGGTCAAAGGATCGACGATTTTCTTGTTGGCCATCGAAGAGATAGTGGACTCCGGGGAGGTCTGAGACTTCGGTTCGTAATATGTCAACTGGTCAATGGTGACTATATTTCCATTATGAGGGAAGGAAATCTTGTGGTGGACCGCGGAAGGGACAACAGACATCGCATAAGTGTAGCTATGACCCAATAGAATGTTGTAATCTAAGGGGGAATCTATGACTTCTACATCAATGCAAACAGTCTTGCCCGCAAGAGTAATAGGACAATTTCGGAATAAGCCAATGGGCTGGGAGGCGTGGCCATCCCACGCTCGGAGAGTGATCATGGAAGGAGCCAACTCAGGTGATCTCAGTTTCTTCCAAACTGAAGTGGACATCACACTGGTGGATGCCCCCTGATCAATAATGCACCGGGAAACGTTAGCGTTCTGGATCTTGATTGGGATTTGGAAGGCGAAGGAAGCAAGGAGAGGGGGATGTTCTCACCAGTCAACATCAAATACAATCAATCGATCATCGGAAGGATCTACAGCACCCATGGTAGATAGAAGAGATTTTTTTTGTGAAGGGTATGACTGGAGGAGTTCCAACATTGAAATGGTATCAGGGTATTGTGCCAAATCATCTACTATGCTATATGAATGGGTAACTTTTCCAGAAGCAACATTTCGGTTGGGTAACAGTGTGGTAAATAGGAGGTTGGGAAAAAAGAGGAGGCATGTCGTATCTTGGATACGTGTTACCGGGAGGAGGAAAAGTGTAGAGGTGCTAGCCCCCCCTGAGGAAAACCATAGCCCATGGGAGGTTGAGCATACAGATTATAGAGAGATCCAACGATACCGTCGGCGGTGTGAGATGCCCCCGTTGTATTGGCACCACCGGGTCTAGGAAGATCAAGTAGAACGGTATAAACATAAGCCAACTGAGCGTAGATTAGGTCATATGTTAACGCAATTTGGAGAGCAGCTTCTTTAGTTTGAGGAAAGTATGATGCGAGATCTTTGCCGATAGGTGGCAAGAGAGATATAAGGAACCAATCCATGTAGACATGGTCTTCAAAGGTAAGGGCTCGACATAGGATCTTTCTTCTCCGCCATTCTTGGACATGGTCGGATAGGTGGGTCACAGACGATTGATGAAAAGAAGTCAAGAGTTCGATACCGGTGTCATAACGAAGGGGAAGCTGAAAGTAAGATAGAAAAGCCCAGGCAAGAGTCACAAAGGTGGTATGAGAGGAAGGGCCTTGATCAACATACCACTTAGAAGTTTCACTTGTAAGCGTTCATTGGAACAACTGAAGATGGAAAGATCGAACATGACTTGAAGGATCTTCTCCAGCAAGGCCTTCAAAATTTGGGATGTCGAAAGGGAGATTTGTCGGCATAGCATGCCAACTAGCATCATGGTGTATAGGGTCATTTATCAACTGGTCAAAATTGGGGAGGCTGAGGCCTGCCATGAAGGGGAGTAAGGGCGCAGCTGGGGTAGTGTCCGTTGCGGTCCCACTAGTGGTATTCCCAGCATGAGGCCCTGGGCTACCACCAACATTAGGTCTTGCACCAGACACGGTGAAGGTGTTAGGGGGAGAACTGAAGGCGGAGCGAGAAGGAGAACCCAAAGGACCAAAAGAAGAGTCGGTGTGTGGACTCAGTGGAGGAATAACTCGAATCCTATGTGGAGGAGTAATTCTTCGTACCAGAAACTGAGGATGAAGGCCAAGAAGTCTCTAAGATAAACACGTTGGTGGCGCAATGATGATGACACAAACATGGCAAAAAGGAAAAAGAGACCGATAAGGGTAGGGAGGTGCATGATCAACTGATTACAATGTCGAAACGAGGGCAGAGAAGTGCAGGATCAATTGATTTCAATGTTTTAGAATCTTTTATGGCAGTGTTAACCAAGCCCTTTTTCACTTAGGGTGTGTGTGTGAAGTGTGTAAATTTAAAATTTTAAACCCAGACGTTTTTAGAGAAAAAGAAAAAGTGTGCTATGTAGCTGTAAATAAACCTGTAAATGACAGTATATAAACCTGCAAAAACAAAAAATAAACAATGAATAATGCAATAATCTAACCCAAGGAGGCAGGCCTCTCAAAAACTAGTCTATAGGTGAGTAAAAAACTAATCAAAACACACTAAAAAAGCCAATATATCTAAGGTTAGGAGGGACAGGGATCTAAAGGACAAAATTTGCTGAAAAGTGGTGTAGAAAACAGCAACAAATCAGAGGAAACATCGCTGTAAAAAGAGGTGGCGAAAGGCTATCTCCTGGAGGGAAATGGGGTGAACCCTACAGGAAAAACAAAACAAATATAAATGAGGTGATTTGGATGGATAACAAGCCGATCTAAAGCGGATCTGAAGGTGAGGTGTCAGATCTAAAAAATGGCTGAAGACTCTAAAATTTCAGACAACCTGCAATAGCAAAAACTCTTCCACAAAAAGTGGAGGGTATTGAAGCCCTAGGGGGCTAGGTTCCCACTTAGTTGAGAAAAATAGAGCAAGTACAGGTCCAAAACGAGTGGAGATGGAGGTTATACAACCCTGAACATAGGCTCAGACAAATCCAGAAAAATTTCAGAAAAATCCCTGCAAAAAGTCTAGGTCGCAGTTTTTGCCCGTTTTCAGCAGCGGTCACAGTTTTTGGGTTGAAAGGTGCGTCTTGAAGGTCTAGGTCGTAGGTTTTGGGCCAAAAAGTGCGACCTTCACTTCCGGCACTCTTAGTGACAGATTTCAGAAAAAAGTGTCGTCTCAGCTGTGGCTGATGTCTGTGACCTGCGCAATAGGTCTGAAAACACACGGAAGTTAGAATTTTTATCATTTTAAGGTTTTATAGGTTAAAAACAACATCAAGAAAATAAAAAACAAGGGGCTGAAGAGAAATCCTAGGGTTTGAAGTAGGTACGGATATGCAAGGATCGGAAAAATGACGGTGGTTGTAATCATAAACCCGTGTGGAGTCCCCGGTTGTTAGTATGCATCTTAATTCCAAGCGTACGAAAAATACCACTTTAGGCGTGCGTAACAACCCTATGAAAAATATGGTGCCAATATCCTTCGTCTGCGGTGTGATCAAGATAAATCTTTACTTGAGAATCTAGATCTATGCATTAGAAGACATTAAAAGCAGTAGAAAAAACAAGATTTACTCCATCCATCCAATAGACAAGACAAGAATATGTTGAATGAATTTGTATTAATGGCACCTGGGAGGAAAAAACAGAAGGGTGTTACCAGTTCTCCTCAATGGGATGGGTTCTTGTAAGTCCTCAACACTTCAGATCTAAAATTCCTCTCTCTTGATGGTGTAGAAAACCCAGACAAAAAATGGTAGCAAAATATGACTATGATGGTGGATCAAAGTCAGACCAAAAGTATAGATCCAGAGTGATATTTAGGCAACAAAAGGTGGTAAATGAATGGGAAAACCCTTCTATTTATAACAAAATATTGGGTTAGTCTAGATATTGGTGCATAATTAAAATATTATTAACCAAATCAAGATCCAACTTTTATGGAATATTTTATTATATTTGTTGGAGGGAAAAGGAATTTGACTTGGGTCAAATCCCTTTATTTATAAATAATAAATAAATAAATGATTTATTTATCATTTTAAGGATGTGGTTGAGTGATAATCAAATAAATAATGATTTATTTAATTATTTAAGGGTGATTTAGTCATATTCAACAAAGAATATTATTTAAATAAGGTTTAAATAATTATTTTTAGGAAATAATAAGATAAATAATGATTTATCTAATTAATTTCCCTGTTTTGGGTTAAATATAACCAGGAATATTAATTAAATTGTTGTTTAACTAATTATTCCTTGAGGAGAATAAAAAAAATGTAGATTTATTTAATATTTCCTCACGGGGTTTCCTAATTAGACCATAAACAACTTAATAAAGGTAGTTTACTAAGTTATTTTTCACAGTGAATGCAATTTTACTTAGGGTAAAATTGGTCTTACATGATATACTTGTGTCCATCTAATAACAATAGGTTAGATGACCAAAAAATGTTGTAACACATTCCTTGGGAGGTCTTTATCATCCATGATGATTTCACAAATTCACCCTCCATCCCTCTGCAAAGTTTTCCATTATCTTCTCAAAGTCCTCCTCATACCCCTCCATCGCCCTCCACTAACCTTGGTTCATCTTCTTCACATGAATCACTTTCCCAAACAAACCTTCTTCATACACCTTCCCCTAAGAAAAATGATCATGAGGAAAGCAGAGATGATCATGATAAGAGCACTGATGATCATGAAGAAAGCAGAGATGATCACTATGAGAGCACCGATGATCATGAAGAAAGCAAAGATGATCATGATGAGAGCACTGATGATCATGAAGAAAGAAGTGATGATCAAAATGAAAAAAATAGTGAGAGAGAGTGTGATGAAGATGAGGGAAAGTGTGATGAAGATAGGGGAGAAAATGATGAAGATGAGGGAGCGAGTGATGACCAAAATGATGAAGATGAGGAATGTTGGAAATACTGAGAAGGGGGGGTGAATCAGTATTCCTTTCAATTAGAGCATTAGTTAATCTACAATTATTACCAGTGTTTGTACAATGATAGAAGTAAACAAGAGGAACACAAATGTACACAATTTTTAAGGTGGAAACCCACTCCGGGACAAAAACCACCTAATGCTTTTCTAATAATTCTTTAATATTCAACTCCAATTGAAAATAAAGCTCCAACTTCCTAGAATCTAGAAAACAATTCTTCTATAGCTCCCACTGGATGGACGCTCCAACATTTGATATTATTTAGTAGTCAACTTAACAGATGCCCCAACACCCAATGAGCTACAACTCACCCTAGCACCACCCTACCACCCTATAGAAGAATAAAAGAAGAATGGACTCCCGTACCAGGGAAAATGGTCCACTTTACAATGATATAGAATGATGTAGAAGAAGAAGATATAATAGACCATAACCCAAAATTTGACACAACCACCTAATGATGATCCTAGACCTCCCAACACTGCCTCTTCAACCCTTGGCAGATAGATACTAGTACAATTTGTACAATAATGTATTTACAATGACTAAGTATAATGATACCTTTACAATGATTGTATGCAGTGCTGCCCACTTGAAGACTTCATATGATGAACTTCTTGCTTCTGTTATGCACCTTGGTTTCTACTCTTGTCATGCTACCCTCTTCTGCACCTTGCTTTTCCTTTCTGCCATAGAAAGTCTGGTCCTTTACAACCCTTGACAACACATGATCTAGCTTTTTCTTGCCTTCTAGGAGCTCGATATTGAATCTGGTGTATCTCTATCATTTAAGATCCTCAATATCGAATTTGGTCCTGTAGTATTTCTACGAGTCTTCTTTCCAATTCCATAAGGTTTCGACCCCGATTTGGATTCACTCAAGAGAGCTATACCCAATCTCTCACAATGCCCTAATTGCCCAATTATGGATTACCGTAGGGAGCACACGGCATTCACGTGTCATTGTTTATTCATTTGGCTCAAAATCGAGGAGAAAAAAGTAATGCACGTGAAATTTCTACCACTTGGCTGCATCAATCCGATACTCAGAGAGAGATTTATGATGATTTTACCAAGGTCACTTATTTGAGATGAATTTCAGGAGCTTGCAAAAACCCCGACTTCCACAGATCATATCGCCAAAAATATTGTGTACCTTGATCTAAAATTTTTACAGCAGCTTCCTCAGGATTTCAGCTTCGCCTCATAAAAAATTCAGCTTCTAAACCTTCGTAGAAATTTTTTTTAGAGCGAAAATGCCATGATGACATGTTTCAGATGGCCGAATCCCTTGCATAAGGAGGAAATGAGCATCAAAATTTATATAAATGCTTAAGTTGAGAGGGGCTTCAACAAGTGAATGTGGGAGGGATTTAAGGAGCTTAAAAAATATTAATTATGACTTTTCAATGACCCATGCCCCAACCCCATGGGGTTTTAGCCCACTAACTGGGGGTACAAACTTCAAACATGAATATCTCTCAAATCGTGAAGAATTACATGGCGTGCCATATATCAATGGAAACATCTCAACAAGTAGAAACCATAATAATCATTATTGACACAAAATATATTAATTTGGTAGGAAAAAAATTCCCATGAAATATTGGGTTAGCCCCTGGTGCTGCTTGGGTTGACATCAATGACAACCGTTGATCAACAAGGAAGAGAATAATGAAGATAAGGGAGAAGATGAAAATAGTGTGACGAGAGAAGATGATTAAAACAATAAGGGAGAAAGAGGATAAAGAAGATTGAGAGGATGATGAAGATGAGGGAGGAGATGATGAAGGCCTTGAAGAAAGTAGTGCTGATCATGAACAAAACAGTGAGAGAGAAAATAATGAGGAAGAGGGAGATGGCCAAGAAGAAAGCAACAATGGCCAAGAACAAAACAATCAAAGCAGTAGAAAGGATCAGGATGTAGACGAAGAAGAAAACAGAAGTGGGAGCAGTGATATAGATGATGGTCAAGGGAGCCAAAGCAATGGGTCTCATAATGAAGAAGAAGACTCTAAAAATACTATAGCAGGCAGTAGCGAGGAAGCAAAAGAAAGCCATGATAGTGACCAAAATGACAAAGGCAGCCCACAAACGGATTTTAAAATTGTTTTCACTGATAAAAAATATAATGAAAAAATTCCAAGGAATGAAGGCAGTGATGCAGAAGATGAAGTTGGCAATGAAAATAGTAATGCAAAGGGTGAGGAGGAGGATACTCCTGAAAGTGAAGACAGGCCAAGCACAGATGCCTCTGATATTGCAGAAACAGAGCATAGCAGTGTTGAGGGTCTTGATAGTGAAAAAAGCATGAAAGATGTTAAAAATTTTGATTCAAAGGACAACCAACAACAAGGTAAGGAGGATATACACACAGAGAGCATTTTTCAAGGAGGAGATAGTCCTAAGATTGTCAATGATCAAAGTTTTCAAGCAAAGTTTATGGCACCTTGCACCATCACTTATTAGAGAGGAAGGAGGCATGTGTTTTCTACCTCCAAAAGGCAAGGGGACATGCTCTCCTCCTCAAAACCAGTGAAGGACAAATTCTTAAAACCGGTGAAGGACAAATTCACAAAAACAGTGAAGGACAAAGTCACGAAACAACAAATGAAGGACAAGGGTAAAAAGCAAATGAAGGACAAAGGTAAAAAGCTAATAAAGGAAAAAGGCAAGAAAAAAATGGAAGAAGGGGAAAGTAATCATGAGGAAGAGAGAGAATTTGAACTCATTCACATAGATAGTGATGAGGAAAATGAAACAAGGATAGTTAATTCTCTCCTACGGGACCAAAATGCACAAATTAGAGACTTGGAGGTTGAGATAGAAAGGTTAAAATATCTTATTCATTTCCTACAGGTGCAAAACAAGCAGATGAGTGGCCAGCTAGCCATCTATGAAACAAGGGTGCTAAAATATAAGAAAGAAGCTCAAAGGTCACAAGTGCAGTTGGAGGAATACATGGGTACCTATGAAGAAGATGATGAGGAAGAAGGGCAAGCCAGAAAGAGACCTAGGACTATGGGTCTTAGGAGAGCTTTGGCAAAACAGAAAGAGGAAGAAGCAGCCTAAGCCCAACAATTTCCACTCACCGAGCTCCTTGCCTTGGAAATTGAGCATAACAAAGAAGCATGGCTTGAAAGGGAAAATATACATTTAGAGGCTAAATTGGAGAAGGCCAACAAAGACTTAAGATTGCAAAGAAAGATGATTGAGCACTACAAAAAGAGAAATCAATTTGCAAGGAAAAAGCTCAAAACTTCCCAAAGGGAAGGCCCGGTGCAAAATGATGGAAAATACCAAGCTAGGCTTGGAATTTTGACTCAATATTCACTGCAGGTCTCTAAGGACCCTTGAGGGACCCACTCACCAAATTTGAGCAAAATTGAACAAGTTTTTGTTTTTTGTGAAATTTTAAGCCTAGGAGCGCAACACCCTAGGTGTTGCGTTTTTTCTTAGAGCACTTTCAGAGGGAGAAGCTTAAATTTTTGGATTCCCCATCATGAGAGGAGTATTCACACCAATTTTCATCTAAATTGGAGTTGTTTTGATCCCCCAAAAGGGTAAAAAACACCCAATTTTTCACCTTTCTGCCCTCTTTTTTGAGCAGGTGATGCGCTCTTGGAAGCTTTGCCTTTTTCCACTTTTTAGGCAACTTGTAGAGGTTATTTTGAGGAAAGAAAGGTATATTTAGAAATTATACATCCACATATTTCCAACGTACCATCACAAAGCCTTTTTCGACATATGGAAGGTCTCCAAAACACTGTTGCAAAAAGACCTTTTTTGGTGCAACGCTCCTGGAAAATTTTTAAAATTTGAGATAGAGTGCTACGCTCCTGTGTGGTGACTGAGAAAATGTGCGTTAGGAAATTTTCCTCATGTATGTCAGAGCCTAAAAGTTAATTTTTTTTCTATTTTAGTCCGGAAAAGATATTTTGGAAGATATTTTGTGCCTTGGACCTTGCAAGGCCTCAAGGACAAGTTAGGATATTTGTTTTTGGCCAATAGGCTTCTAGATGCTCTAGTGAGCTCTCTTCCTCCTTGCTTGTTATATAAGCTATGAGGATTCATTGTAAATAGTTGGGACTTGATGTGTTATAGAGAAATACATGGTTTATGAGCTTGAAGAAGATATTTGGTTTCATGAAGTGAATGAATGACTTGTGTGGCTTGATGTTGGAGTAGCTTGCTTGCAGGATTCCATAGCTTGGTGAATCGTGACGTTTTTATAACTTGTTAGTGTTTTATTGTCCTCATTTTGTTGCAGTCTGCTTGTTTGCTATAGATCAGAAAAGTATAGGTTGAGATATGCTCATAGAAGCACCTCAAACCTCCTGCATGCTATAGTTTTGATGTTTTATTCTTTTAGTTCATCTTAAGGAATTATTGACTTCTCCTTAGGCCCACTAAACTTGTTCTTTGTTTCATGAATGATCAGTATGTTAGCTTATAAATATGATTCATGGTATGCCCTAATTTAAAGTTTTCAAAATCTTATTGTGAAGCTTTCCTATGGAATACTGATTGATTAGGTTAATGCAAAGAGGTCTTGTTTCGAACTAGCCCTTTGCCCATGCTCATCAACTTGTTTCACAATTCTCGATAGTTTGATATATGCTATTTAGGAGTTCCCTCTCCATATATTGAATTGTTTGTTTATCTTATATGTTTTCTCAAAAAACTAAAGGTGGATTTCCAAAGTTAGGAGTTCTAATGCTTCTATGTACCACTGGATTGTTCATATTGTATGTTTATCAATTTGAGTATTGTTCATAGAGATTAATGGTTTGTCCTGCCTCATGAGTCATTGCTTTCAGATTATATATGTCTAAGTCCTCTTAGTTTCTTCCCAAACTTAATTTTCATTACACCTCATCATCACTTTAAGAATCCACTCACCTTGCTCAATCGGCCCTGCAATACACTCTGCTTCAGCATTTAGACACCCTAGACTTCATCTAACCCCATAGCCCTATTCATTTGATATTCTCTCATTCCACCTATCCTACTTGATCATCTTACCTCAACCCAAAACAAACAAACCTACACTTAAAAACTAGCCTAAAATAAATCATCCAAAGTGAACAAGCTCACATCCTTCGCATAATAGAGAGAGCCCTCTCTGAGTCTAGGAAGGCTAGGTCCTAGGACTCCAAAGACTGGTCTAATGTTACCTTGTCATTTGGTTAGCCAATCTGTGAAATCATCGCCACACTAACATAATGGCAATCACGGTGGGACCTTCTAAGTATATAATTGCTTGAAAACCTCTTAAGACACTTTAGGCCCTCAAGTTTGACTGATAGTATCTGGTGGTTCATCTGCCACCTCATTGCCACACTAACATAATGGCGATCATGGTGGGACTCTGAGTAAGAAACAAACTTAGACTTCCCTAAACATTTTAGCAGCCCTTAGGAAAACTATCTTGTGGATTTATCCCACCGCTCACTAACATCATGGCGATCACGGTGGGAATTTGAGTCAAAACATCCTAGGTATCCCTTAGGAGCTCTCGAAGTCTCAGTCAAACTTCGAAAACTTAAGTATTGTCTGAAGAGTAGAAAATAACTTTTTCACCATCTTAGAAAAATGATGATTAAGCTATAGGACACTCTTACAAACCATTTGGGCTGCATATAGAAACTCATAAAAACCCAAAAACATTTCTAGATTTTCTTTTTTTCAGTGTTGGTGGTGGACCATAGACAACATACCTTCAAAACAACTAAAAATATCAACCTGGCAACTCCACTAGCCTCCAGTAGGCCTTCTAAATTTTGCTAAAGTATCTATAGAATCCTGTAGGACTGCATCAAAACAACCTCAAGAAATCTAGAACCTTAGTCACACACCATGCAAGTTTGATAACACCTAGAGAGATCAGCCTTCCAAAACAGTCATAAAATTCAGCCTCTCTAAATTTTGAATTTGAAAACCGGCTCCGTGAAGAATCAATACCAGATCTCATCTAGACCCAAACCCTACTACTATAGTTGATGACCCATAAATAATTTTTTGGTAAACTTTTGAAAATGAAAAATTAGCTACTTATAGGACCATTCATAGAGAAAACTTTGTACCTGAACATATTAGAACATTGAAAGACCCCTAGTTTGACTTGCACCATACTAGAAACCTTTTCAAAACCAAGTCACAAAGTAAAATCGACCATACCGATCTTGAACCCATAAACTTGCTGCAGAGTCCTAGTGGAGAAGCTTCTCCTTCCACACCACCTGATCTACAAATTCTCCATCACTTCGGCTCTTTCCATCCTAAGTCTGCTCAGAGTCAGTTTACTGGTCCAAGTACTTCCACCACACCCATTCACACCACCACTGTGCAAAATACTCCATCTCATAGCACAAATCCTCCGCTTGTAAATCCACCATTAACTCCCACTATGGCAGCATGGTATGCACCCCTTGTGTTACCACAACCTTTGGTACCTTTGCCAAATTATTACCAATCCAGAATCCCACACTTCATGGGGGCTAAATCCATTACTGCCCAGCAGCATGTAGATAGAATGAATGATGCTTTTGATTACATGGAATTAGAAGAGGAAACCATGAAAATGAGAATGTTCGCCCAAAGCCTAGGAGGAGAAGCTAAGAAATTGTTCAAAAGCCTAACTCCCAACAGTATTCATGATCTCCCTTCCCTTTACCAAACTTTCATAAACTAATGGGAAATCAAGAAAAACCCTCTTCAAATCCTCTCGGAATATAGCAACCTCAAAAGAAACACAGGTGAAAGTGTCCAAGACTATTGCACTAGGTTCAATAGTGTTTACAACGCACTACCACCAAACATGAAACCCCCATTAGGCCTAGCCTTAGGTAAATTCCCGGAGGGTTTTGACCCCAACATGGCCTACCAACTAAGAGAAAGAGAGCCCCTTACTTTAGAAGACATGCAAAAAGGAGCTATAAGTGTAGAGGCCAACTTAATTGAAAAAAGGGCTAGGCTAAGATCAGAGAAGAGGGTAACATACAAAGATGACACCATGTCCTCCACCTCTTCATCTGATTCCAAGATGGACAACCTTCTTAGGACCATGGAAAGTGTTGGTGTCCCATGTTTTGATAGTTTGGAAAATCAAAAGACAAGGCAACATCAGAACCAATCTTTAGAGTTCCAGGATCTAGTCCTCCTGTTCTCAGAGAGGGATCTCTCAAATTTTTGTTTGCAAAGGTTTATCTTGTGTGCTTAGAATATGGATTTTAGACTAGTTATTAAGTGCAGGTGTTTGTTTGTTTGTTTGGTTGGATTGATACATCAGAACATGAAAGGCCTAGGAACGATATATAGAATGAAGGAACATCTGGTTCATTGGGCAATGGAATCAAAAAGAGGTCATAACATACTCATCAATGGATATGGGATATCAGAGGGAAAATCTAACTTGGCCATAGGATCCTTTGGTTTTGGAATGAAATGGACATCAATGATTTGGAAAGAGAAGTTTAATTCTCAACGAAGGGAACTTGAAAACATAACTTGAACAATAAAGAAATATTTGATAGACAGGGCTAACCATAAATTCTACAAACATTCTTTAAGAAAATAATGACTTCAAGACAACTTTCAAAATGAAATATAAGATTCGGGGAACACCCTATTTCCTCAAAGATTTTATTTCAAATGACTTAGAAAACATAAAAGATTCACTGATAATTGCAGTCATAGAAGAGGGAACACCTAACACATCTATGATTACAACTATAAAGACCTTTGAGACAACTGTTTAAGTAAGGACAAAGGGCAAGATCAGAACATACCTCCTTGACTCACTGTAAATATAAAACTTCAAAGGGAGACTTCAATAACAGTTTTAAAGTGGTAGCAGACAAGCAGGGAGAACCATAAATCATGCTGAAACCAACTATTCGAACTATTAAGGAAATAAACAAGCATGAAGACTAAAGAGAGAGATTAAAGACTCTAAAATACTTCAGCAGAAGAAAACATGAAACAATGAAGGATGAACAGGTCTAAGGTGCTTCCAGGAGTCATTTCTTAGCCTAAAACTTTCAACCTACTGTAGTAAGAAATTATGGAACAGAATGAAAACAGGAGAAAACATTAAACAGTTCAGAATACTTCACCAACAGCCAAGCTCATGGATCCAATGATAGAGCCTTCATAGTAACAAGCATGCAACAACATCATCAGGGCTTCAAGACTTCAATTTCTTCTTCAACTTCAACAGACTATGTATTATTTCAGAGAGTTCCAATATTACAACTAGTGATCAACCAACACCAACTCTTCTTCTGCAGTAGTATTTATAGAAGAAAGAGGAGGTGGACTCTGATAAAAGATCTCTAAAAATAATTAATACAGACTTAAATGGCTTCTTGGCCTTTGGGGGCTCAATGAAGCAACTTACATAGGTGTCCTCTATATAAAATCATTTACATTAACTATTAGGTTTGCTGGAAAGAATTTGTTGACTTCAAGGCTCCTTGTTATCCTTGTAATAACTTTTGCTGACAGCTGACAATAAGTTCCTTTGGTTCAAATAATTGTTTAGTTGTATTGATGCAAAAAAAATCCTGGTCTGGTAATAACTTTGACCTTCCTTTGATTGCTTTGAGGCTGCAGGTGGCTGGGAATTTAATTAGCCTCTGATGTGGCAGCATTTGTTTCCTGTCTGATAAAACACTCATGATTTTGTTTAAACTATGTTTTAGGCTTCTGATAATCCATTTTAGCCGTAATCCCATAGATCTGTCTTCAATTTTTTGTCCTGATATATTTTATCTCCGGCACTGATACTTCTCTGACTGTGCTTGATTCACTGTGTTTTTCGCTGGTGTGCAGGGTTGCGCATGGATGATATGGCATCAATGCCTCATGAAACACCGATGAAATGTGAATTTTAAACCCTGCGAAGGATTTTCTTTGTTGAATCGAAGGCGGGAGGGTCGACACCCTCTACCTCTGAAAATTCTTCATTCATGGCAAAAAAACCATTAACCCTGCAAAATACAAACAAAAATTATAAAATACTACATGTAGAAGCTAACTGCTTTAGAAGGCGCATGGAGAGAGCGTGGCTATTGGATGGCGTCATCCAATGGTCAAGATCGATTAGAGAAGGTTAGAGGAGAGTGAAAAGGAATTTGAATCAGAGCCATCGATCGCGCAGAGATCAACGGTCGGGAGCGGAGGCGAAAAGTCAAAGCGGAGGAATCAGGGTGATGAATTGTGGGCCGTCGATCTATAGATCAGATCGACGGCGGAAATGCTTTAATGACCATGCCGTATCTTGGTTAACCGTCGGGCTTCTTCGGTGAGCGATCACCGTCCGGTGGGCCACCTCAGATCGGACGGTGGATGTAAATATCGTGCCGAGTCCATGTCTGATCTTTAACGTGTGATGGACAGTGGTTTTGTGAACATCACCCAGGCCACGTGTCAACCGGTGTATGGAATTGCTGCAAAATGAACAATACCGCCCTGCTCTCAAAAGCGGTGCGATGGATACCGCATGGTTTTGCAATGGCGGGTGGGTGGTGAGGACCACCGAGCGACGGATTGTGCGCTGTCGATCTGCAGATCAGATTGGCAGTGGAGATCGACTTGAACTTTGGATTGGCATAAAATTTTAATATTTAATAAACATTGAAAAATTAATATAACCGAAGGTTTAAGATATTAATTTAGAATGTGGCTTGGCGCCCGATTGCGGGGCCATGGGTTATATGGAGAAACATATGATCGAGGGTTGAAAAGGAGGGACTTAATCATAATAGGGCAACGCGATAAGCGTTTGGAAGGTTGGCGCTCGATCCTAGCACTAGGGCGCATGGAGAGTAAGGGTTAATGACTTAGCCCAAAAGGGGCTTAAGTCTACCATATATGAGAAATGCATTTTTATGGATTTTCAAGGGTTTTCAAAGGAGTTTGAGGGTTTCAATAAGGCAAAGGAAAGGTCTCAAAACCTTATCAAAGGGATTTTGATGAAGGGGAAAGGGGAAAAACATGAAAATGAGGGCTTTTATGGGAAACATAAAGCAAATATGAGGTCAGTTTTGGAAGAAGGGGGAAAAGGAAAATGGTGCTTGCAGTAGTTTTTCTTCATGTAATGACAACAAAACTTCTGAGTTGAAAGGGGGAAAAGCAGTGAAAATTATCCAAAAGATAGGATTTTATCAAAAGACTTTAAGCATCAACAATTTTTAGCAATGAAATTGTTTCTTGAAGGCTGTCCAAATATCATTTAGCCACCACTTGATATAATAGAATTTATAGGTGGCTAACAGAAAGAATGATGGAAAGAATACGCATAAACGAAGGAATACCCCATAGGGACAACCAAAAAAATCCCCAAAAAAGAAACCAGAATCAAAACTTTAGAAGAGACCCTCCCCAAAACAGATCAAGGGAAAATGATCAACAAATCAGACCACCCTTCCAAGATAACTATGTTGAGGAAGGGGAAAGAGATATTGAACAACCAGATGAGAATCATCTAAAATTAATAGGCTCTGATAGTGAGGGAGAGGTTTTTCTCACAGAAGAAGAACAAGATTTTTTTTCCTCAAACCAAGATGAAACAAGCCATAAAGATTCTGAAGATCACGAATTGGGATTAGAAAATGACATAATGGAAGTCCATAGGCAATATGATCTTAGGAGTAAGAAAAACCAAGACAACTCTAGGAAAAAAAACTCAGACACCACTATTAAGAAAACTCCTAAAAACATTCTTAAAGGAATAGTAGACAATAAAAATACCATGGCTAATAAAGCTGATCCTAACACAAATAAAACCAACCAATCAAGTATTGGTGCAAGCTGCTTGAGCACCTCTACTAGTGACCCTGAGAAAACTCTAGTTATCAAAGCCCCGAATTGAAATCAAAAAATTAAAAATGTGGAGAAATTTATGGATGATAAAACTAATGTAAATATGTCTAAAACTCAAGTACCTTTTAGTTTTGAAGGAGAGATAGAAAAAATCAAAATAACCATCCCTCTCACTGAACTAGTAGCTCAGGATATGTACCGCTCCCAAGTCTTGAAAGTCTTAAACATAGGAAATGATACCAACACTCTAAATTTGACAGATGGTAAAACGGAGTTGTTGTTCGAACCCGAAGTAGATGGAAAATATCGGGAAGGAACCATTCCCCCATTCTACGTTAGCCTAAACATACACTACAAAATCCTACTTAATGCCATGCTAGACTCTGGTGCCTCTCACAACCTCATGCCGAAGGTAGTGATGGAAAGATTGGGCCTAGAGATAACCAGGCCCTACAAACATCTGTATTCCTTCGATTCAAGCAGAGTTAGATGCTTAGGACTGATCAAGGACTTATGTGTCAATCTGGCACAAATTCCTGCTAAGAGCTTGGTCATGGATATAGTCGTGGCTGACATTCCCCCCAAATATGGCATGCTCTTGTCCTGATCTTAGGGAGCCAAACTTCTGGGGAACCTCCAACTTGACATGTCTTATGCTACTATCCCTGTTTTCAATCAAACCAAGAGATTATACTGAGAAACCCACATGAAATATATGGTGAGTAGTCTAGATAGGTCGAACAACACCTTGGTTTATTCCATACATTCAGATTTGGATTCTTTTATCTTGTATAATGAACATGAGATTAGTGCTTAAGTAAAAGGAAGTGAGAAAGAGCTAGGCCCACCAGAACACTCATGTTCACCCTCAAATGAGGAAAATGATAACCAAAAATCTATCAACCCTAAACGACAACTCAGTGATAAACATGAAATAGAAACACTTTGGAACATGAGCTTTGAAGGTTCATGTGGCAAGGCCGGTTCAGGGACTGGTGTTTGGATACATAACACAAATGAGGGCCATTATTACAGGTTGGAATTTCAATGTACTAATAACATTGCAGAGTATGAGGCTCTCCTCCTCAGTTTACACTTTCTTGAAAACTTAGGAGCTAAGAAAATATCAGCCCAGGGAGATTCAGAGCTGGTCATTAAATAGATCAAATTTGAATACTTAGCTAAGAACCCATGATTAAGAGAATACATAAATGCAGCCCTAGAAATCCTCAAAACTTTCGAGAAATATGAGCTCACCTACATTCCTAGAGCCCAAAATTGTCTTGCCAACAAGCTCGTTGTTGCCGCTAGTAATTTCCAAATACCACTTGCAAATAATAAAAACTTTATCAAAGTCAAAAATCACCCTACGGTACCCAACAACATTAATCATTGGCAAGTATTCGAGGGTGATGAACAAATTGATGATTTCCTACAATCTAGGAATGAATTTACATTAACTAAACCTAGCTTGGAACATGGGACAGATGACCCTGCTGAAGATAGATATCATGAAACAGAGTTGCCCTCTTTTGCTGATATAAATCTGATCACACATCCTTATAACACTGAGATGTGTAAGGACCTAGACCAAAGAGACCTTGAAGTCTTACACTGTAAGAATGACACATTACCAAGAGGCCTTGCACCCTTGGAAGAGATGTTCGATTTTAACGATGTAGCCAAGAAACCAAAGATAGAGTCTATTGAGGCCGATGTAGAGGAATACAACATAGGGAACACTATGGAACCTAAAATGATCAAAATTTCTAAGACCCTGCCTCCTCACATAAAATAGAAATACATTGAGCTCTTCAAAGAGTTTAAAGATGTGTTTGCATGGGGGTACCAAGATTTAAAATCTTATGACACAAGAATTATTCAACACAAAATCCCTCTCAAGGAAAACAAGAAACCTTTCAAACAAAAGTTAAGAAGAATAAACCCTATCTTATTACCTCTAGTTGAACAAGAGATCAAAAATATGTATGACGTCGGGATAATAGTTCCTCTCAGATATTCCAAATGGGTTTCCAACCTTGTGTCAGTTAGGAAAAAAACCAGAGAAATAAGGCTTTGTATTGACTTTAGAAATTTGAATGGGTGTTTCTTGAAAGATAACTATCCTTTGCCTAAAACAGACCACGTACTTCAAAAGGTAGTTGGCTCAAAGAGGATCTCACTACTTGATGGTTTTTCTAGTTATAACCAAGTGCTAGTATTCCTACGTGATCAACACAAAACCGCCTTCACCACACCTTGGGGTACATTCATGTATGTTAAAATGCCATTTGGGTTGATGAATACGAGAGCCACTTTCCAAAGGGCCATGGACATAGCCTTTTCAGAAGACATAGGCTACTTCATAGTCATTTACCTCGATGACATCACTGTTTACTCTAAAACCGATGAAGAGCACTTGATCCACCTTAGAAAAGTTTTCGAAAAATGTAGGAAATATGGCTTGTCTTTGAATCCCAAGAAAACATTGTTTGGTCTTGAGGAAGGAAAACTCCTCGGCCATATCATCTCTGAAGAAACATTAAGGAATTGAAATGATTTATTTGGAAAATCAACTTCTTAAGAAGATTTATCCCTAACCTTGCAGAACTCTTGAGAAATATTAAAAACATGCTAAAAAAGGAGGTAGGATTTAAATGTTCTTTGGAAGCCAAAAAGTCTTTCGAACTGGTTAAACAAGCACTCACCCAAACACTAGTTCTAATAAGTCCTGATTTCACCAAAGACTTCTATATTTTCTCATTTGCATCTGAACATACTGTGGCTGTAGTGTTATTACAAAAAACACAATGGGACAAGAACAACCCATAGCCTTCTTCAGCAAAGCCCTTCGGGATGCTCCCCTAAAATATAACATCATGGAAAAATAGGCCTTTGCATTAATAAAAGCACTAAAAGACTTCAGATTTTATATTTTTCATTCTCATATTATTGCTTTTGTTCCACGCACAGTTGTCAAAGATATCTTAAATCAGGATCCCGATGGTAAAATGGGAAAGTGGATTTCTATTATTTTAGAATATGATCTAGAAATCAAACCCACTAAATTGGTTAAGGGACAAGGACTTTCAAAACTCATGTCTGAAACAAATCTACAAGCATTGGATATGAATTTTGTTGACTCTTTAGAAGAACAAGAATAATGCACAGCTCCTCATGTTGAAGAAGTATTTTTAAATTCACCTTGGTATGCTGATATTCTTTATGTGATTTTCTATCTTAATGCTCCCGCTACCTTATCAAAAACAAAAGCAAGATTCCTGAAACAAAAATATTTAAAATTTTACATTTTAGATGGAGTTCTATACTGGAAGAATCTTGTTGGTATACTGCTTAAATGTTTGCTTGAAGATGATGCAGGAAAAATCATGCATGAAATGCACGAGGGAGAATGTGGGGACCATATTTATTGGAAAACCACAACTAAAAAGGTCCTTAGAGCTGGTTACTATTGGCCCACCCTTTTTCCTGACACCCACAAACTGGTCATGGCTTGTCATAAATGTCAAATATTTGATGGCAAGAGAAATATTTTACCTTTGCCTTTGTATCCGATCATTGTTGAAGCTCCATTTCAACAGTGGGGTTTAGACTTCATTGGATATATCCACCCTTCTTCATCTTCCCAACACAAATGGATCCTCACCGCTAATTATTACTTTACCAAGTGGATAGAAGCCATCCCCTCTAGGAATTCCACTGATTTAGTCATTCTCAAATTTCTTGGGACCAAAATTCTGTCTATATTCGGTTGCCCTAGAAAAATAATCATGGAAAATACAACCGCCTTTACATCCAAAAGAATGGTTGACTTCTACTGTAAATATCACACCACATTAGGACATTCCACAGCTTATTACCCTCAAGGTAATGGGTTGGCCGAGTCCTCTAATAAATCCTGGTCAGTATTGTTAAGAAACTTCTGGAGAAAAATCAAAATGCATGGCATGGAAAGCTAGTGCATGCACTATGGGATGATAGGCTAAGCACCAAGAAATTAATCAGTATGTCGCCCTATCAATTAGTGTATGGCATGAATGCCATTTTCCTGACATCTTTGGGAGTCCCGGTAATGAAACTATTACAAGAAGTATAATCAGAGGAAAATGACATGCAAAAAAGGTTGAACCAAATTATCCATTTACAACAGACAAGAGAGGAGGTGTACAAAAAGACACAGTTAGTGCAGGAAAATATAAAGAAAATATTTGACAGAAGAGCCAAAGACAATGATTTCAAGATTGGAGATAAGGTGTTGAAATGGGACTCAAGGAGAGAAGACAAAGGTAAACATGGTAAGTTTGAAAACTTGTGGAAAGGTCCATTCATTATAAATTCAGCTATAGGAAAAAATTCCTTCTTCTTACAAGAACCTGATGGAATTGAAACGTTTGGAGGTCATGTCAATGGCAGGACACTTAAACACTACTTCTGCAAGGATTCCTAGCTTTAATTTTTACTCATTGTACATACCATAATTTGAAGAAAAAGTCAAAAAGAGAGAAAACACAAAAACATAAGAAAAGTAGAAAAAGAGGGAAGATTCTAAGAAAGGTACAGTCCCATTCCGAAAAAAATAGTAATACTGAAAGTGTGCAAGTCTAATTGCCACTACTGGTGCAAAAGAATGTCATGTTTAGTCATCTAGCCTAATCATGGCTGAACATGTTTTAAATTCACTACTGATAAGTTAGTGAAAAGAATGATGGTCAAATTATTGAAGCTTGACTTATTGAAGAAAATAGATTAGGAAAAGAAATATACTAGTTCCACATGCTCAAAACATAACCAAAGAGGAAAATAGGGATGAATATAAAACTATGTATCCTAGCCTTGATTTTTCTAAATCTTGTTTTGTACAAAAATAACAATTGTGTGCAGCTTGTTTTAATGCCACAAACCCATTATAAATCAGATTGTCTAATCCTAATTTAGTCATGTTTTCGATTTCATGTTTTTAGCTTAGTGAATAAATCCTGTCAAACAGTTTAACCTTGATAGTTGAGTAGAATAGGTAGAGAATCAAAGGAGTTCAACAACTCAATCTGAACTCCCGAAAGAGATAAGTGTAGAAGTAGATAGCTTGTTTCCATTTTCAAAATAAAATATCAATGGGTTTGCCAATTCAAGTGCACCCAAGGAAGAAAAAATGTTAGGCAAAGTAGGTTGGGTAGGTAAAGGCAAAGTTGAGCTAATCATGCTTTCAAATTTTCAAAATTACTATTTCAGGGAAAGCATCAGCAAAAGAAAAGAGAGAATCTGTCCAATGGATGAGACATTGGTCTTCATAAACCAGAGATCTGAAATTCTGGACACCTCCTGAAAAGGATCTGCCCTCCCCAAGTGGAGCCACTTTTAGTCATCAGTAATTTTCACCTGTTTTAGATGACTAAATGCTTTGTCTCAAATTTCTAGATATCAAAATTCAAGAATCATTGTGTCTTCTAGAAATATCCTCAAAGAGAAAATTTCCACTATCCTTCCTCTCTGTCCAAGCATGGCCGATCTGTTTATCCAGATAAAACCCCATCCTGGACTAGTGTCCCTCACTCTCTCTATATTTTTCACCCTTGCCCATAACCCTTTGTCTCATTTTTCCTAAGCCTTATATTTCTCATCCCTTGTCTCGCCAAGTCAACCAAACATTTTCCCCTATTCACCATGTACCTCAAGCAATGGTGTTTTCAAAGGTCTTTTAAAAAAAACCCCTTTGTAGTAAAACAAGATATCTAGTTGTATAGGATGATGGTGCATAAGTAGAGTCTCAAAAACCCTGTATCTTCCTTCAAAACCCTGATTCAAACTTTCAGTCAAAAACTCATTCTAGGACCTTGCAAATGAGTCAATTAGGTTTTCTTAGGTCATGCACTGTCATGGTTCTCATTCCATTATTTCCACAAGAAGTCAAAGGTGAACTCAAGAGAGCACAGATTTGAGGTTTGTCATTATCTAAAGATCACTTAAGCAACCTCCAAAGGCACCCTCTTGATCCAGTAATAAATCTGCAAAAGAATAGACTATCATATCCAAGTATTTCTGCAGGAATGCCTTGAAGATTAGTCTAAAGTAGAATAGAGACAAAGAAAGACACCTACGAAATTTCATGAAGTCATTTGCAGTTGATAAAAGATACAACAAGCTAAAGGCTACAAGAAGATCATGATCTCATGATAAGTAGTAAAAGTACTACTCATCAAAATATCTGTGTAAATTTCAGAGGGACAGAGGCATATGAGCAACATGGCACATTACAGCAAGGAGATCATTGGAAAGGATTTTGGCCTCAAATCATGAAATTGGTAAAGGGACAACTGCCCTTTTCCACACTCCTACAAAAAGACAAAACAGATTATCATATGAGCCATAAGGTGAAGGAAAAGACTAAGACCAGCATCAAGAAAGATAATCACACTCACGAAAGGAATAGTAGGTGTGTCTATAGTTGAGAATGCAAATATATGATTGTTTTAACCAATAGTGGAAAAGTACTTAAGTTACAAAAGTTAACGAATTCCTCTAACCCTCAAAATAATCATTACATACTTTATTGGGCATAAGAAGTGAGTTCAAATGCAAATTTACTTTTAAAGAGTTGGAGGTCAGCTTTGTTTGTTTTTCTAGATATCCCTGAAGGTTCAGAAATTGGGAGAATGAACAAAATGATCATGGCAAGTGGCAAGGAGAACCTCATTCATTAACAACAGAGGGTGTCAAAAATAATTCCTAACTATCCTCTAATATTGGGAAAAAAAGGGCATCAATTACATTGGATCACAACATAAATTCTGAGGTCTAAAGGTCAAAGAATAAGATTTTGGGGCACTGTGCGCCACTACACTGAAGAAACAAAAAGTCAACTTTGATAGTTAAAATTGCACAAAGGAAAAGTCAAAGATTTGTTTCAAATATATGGAAGGAAAAATGATTTTTATTCATGACAAAGTAGGGGATCATCAGGGGTCCCATAAACTAGCAAGCTGCAAAAGAAACAATGGTGAAAAAGGCAGTAAAGAGACATGGGCAAAAGAGGAAAAGGTTCATCAAAATGAACTTTAGAAAGAGGGTTTTTAAAAGTTAATTATTTCAAAAAAGGGGTTTCTAAATACCACAACAACTCTTTTCCCCCCTTCATTCCACCTTTTGTAAGACAGAGTGCAAATTTTCGGCTTCCAAAGGCATCCTCGGGCAAAAATCTCTAGGTGTTGCGCTCCTGTAGGTGGACGTTGTGCGCTTGTAGCTTTCGCCTTTGTAAAATCCTTCTTGAAGTTGCACGCCTGTAAGTGGGCACTACACTCTTTCAGGCTCGCCCGACATGCAGGAGTGGCCACCTAATCGACGCCCAACCCTCGTGCAGTTGTGCCCGCTTGGTGCTGCACTCCGGCATTTGTTTCCACCGCCTGAATCTCATGTAGCTATGCCCGTCTGGTGCTGTGCTTTGGAATTTTTTTCCACTACTCGACTCTCGTGCAGCTATGCCCACCCGGTGCCATGCTCCGACATTTGTTTCCACTGCCCAACTCTCATGCAGCTGTGCTTGGCCGGTGCTGCACTCCGGCACATGTCCCACCATCCGACAACTGGGTGTTGCGCGTTCACCACTGCATATATCGCCCGACGTTGCGCCCCTGCAATGGGTGTGCAGCACTGAACCCGTTTGCGTTTAGGCCTGCCCAGGGTGCTGCGCTCCTGGCGTAAAAATGCAGCACTGCCCAGAAAGCCTGCAGAAGTGCCAAAACTTCCCGGAAAGCTTAACAAAGCTTTTTTTTTTATGTGGAAGGCACTTTTAAGAGGTATTTTCCATAATTATCACCTCTTCATGATTTTCTAAGAGATAAGGGCGCTAAGTAAATTCCTAATTTGTGTCAAAGAAAGCTTGAATAAAACTTGAAAGGAAAGCTTAAACTACTCTTTGATAAGTCTCCTAACCTTGTTTGGAAGCTCAATATCTCCTTAAACCTTTTTCCTCATTATTTCACAAAGAAAAATTCCTTTCTGTTTAAAGAGTTTGAGGGAGGGGTGACGAAAACACCATGTCTGAAGAGGAGAGGGTTAACCTAAATGAAGAGACAAGTCTAAGAAAACAGCATAAGAAGGGAGGGAATCCCAATAGTTTTGAACCCATGAGCACTGCAGAACTGACAGCCTCCCCTTCTATTTTTTCTTGTTTCCAAGAGTTAGGGTGTTTCGAGTTCTGTAACAAAGTATAAGAGATCAAGAGCCATCCTCAGTTGACCGAGTTTTTTTCCCTAAGGCTTCACAGGAATAAAGGACATCTAGCAGGG
Source organism: Pinus albicaulis (assembly GCA_034641835.2). NCBI lineage: Eukaryota > Viridiplantae > Streptophyta > Pinopsida > Pinales > Pinaceae > Pinus > Pinus albicaulis. Next base: position 94,327,495 of record CM076571.1, on the reverse strand, counting down.
GTGAGGTTTGAGTTGACCCCCAGTGCTATCTCTAAAGCCATTGGAATACCTAGCATAGGAGAAAGGTGGTTTAAACAAAAAAATCTTGACTTGACCCATTATCATCCATTCTTAAAACCTAGTTGTCAAGCTGAATGCAAAGCCATTTTTCCTTTTTCTCATCTATTGGACAAATATGCCCTCCTCATGAAGATTATCATGAAATAATTTACCTGTGAGGGTAGGTTCTCCAGAGTCTATTCCTATCATATTAGACTCCTCATGCATTTTATTATGACATAGTTAGTGCACATGCCTTACTACCTCTACAAAAGCATTGAAAAAATGTCCTCCATCATGCGAAAGAGGCCTCGAGCCCAACAAATGTCAAGCCTATTTCATCATTCTATGATCAAGGTAATTGTCTCATACCAATTAGAGCAACAAGGCATTCCTTGGGAGGTCTTTATCACCCTGATGATTTCACAACTTCACCCTCCATCCCTCTGCAAAGTTTACCATCATCTTCTCAAAATCCTCCTCATACCCCTCCATTTCCCTCCACTAACCTTGGTTCATCTTCTTCACATGAATCACATTCCCAAATAAACCTTCTTCATACACCTTCCCCTAAGAAAAATGATCATGAGGAAAGCAGAGATGATCATGATGAGAGCACTGATGATCATGAAGAAAGAATAGATGATCATGATGAGAGCACTGATGATCATGAAGAAAGAAAAGATGATCATGATGAGAGCAATGATGATCATGAAGAAAGCAGTGATGATAAAAATGAACAAAGTAGTGAGAGAGAGTGTGATGAATATGAGGGAAAGTGTGATGAAGATAGGGGAGAAAATGATGAAGATGAGGGAGAGAGTGATGACCAAAATAATGAATATGAGGAAGAGAATAATGAAGATAAGGGAGAAGATGAAAACAGTGTGAGAGAAGATGATGAAAACAGTGAGGGAAAAGATGATGAAGAATATGGAGAGGATAAAGAAGATGGAGAGGATGATGAAGATGAGGGAGGAGATGATGAAGGCCTTGAAGAAAGTAGTGTTGATCATGAACAAAACAGTGAGAGAGAAAATACTGAGGAAGAGGGAGATGGCCAAGAAGAAAGCAGCAATGGCGAAGAACAAAACAATCAAAGTAGTAGCAGGGATAAGGATGTAGATGAAGAATAAAATAGAGGTGGGAGCAGTGATACAAATGATGGTCAAGGGATCCAAAGCAATGGGTCTCATAATGAAGAAGAAGGCTCTAAAAATACTACAGCAGGTAGTAGCGAGGAAGAAAAAGAAATCCATGACAGTGACCAAAATGACAAAGGCAGCCCACAAATGGATTTTAAAATTGTTTTCACTGATAAAAAAGATAATGAAAAAATTCCAAGGAATGAAGGCAGTGATGCAGAAGATGAAGTTGGAAATGAAAATAGTAATGCAAAGGGTGAGGAGGAGGATAGTCCTGAAAGTGAAGACAGGCCAAGCACAGATGCCTCTGATATTGCAAAAACAGAGCATAGCAGTGTTGAGGGTCTTGATAGTGACAAAAGCATGAAAGATGTTAAAAATTTTGATTCAAAGGACAACCAACAGCAAGGTAAGGAGGATATACACACAGAGAGCATTTTTCAAGGAGGAGACAGTCCTAAGATTGTCAATGATCAAAGTTTTCAAGCAAAGTTTATGGCGCCTTGCACCATCACTTATTAGAGAGGAAGGAGGCATGTGTTTTCTACCTCTAAAAGGCAAGGGGACATGCTCTCCTCCTCAAAACTAGTGAAGGAAAAAGTCTCAAAACTGGTGAAGGACAAAGTCACAAAAAATGTGAACGAAAAATTCACCAAATAGAAAATGAAGGACAAGGGTAAAAATCAAATGAAGGACAAAGGCAAAAAAGCCAATAAAGGACAAAGGCAAGAAAACAATGGAAGAAGGGGAAAGTAATCATGAGGAAGAGAGGGAATTTGAACTCATTCACATAGATAGTGATGAAGAAAATGAAACAAGGATAGTTATTTCTCTCCTACGGGACCGGAATGCACAAATTATAGACTTGGAGGTTGAGCTAGAAAGGCCAAAAGATCTTATTCATTTCCAACAGGTGCAAAACAAGCAGATGAGTGGCCAGCTAGACATCTATAAAACAAGGGTGCTAAAATATAAGAAAGAAGATCAAAGGTCACAAGTGCAGTTGGAGGAATACATGGGCACCTATGAAGAAGATGATGAGGAAGAAGGACAAGCCAGAAAGAGACCTAGGACTATGGGTCTTAGGAGAGCTTTGGCAAAACAGAAAGAGGAAGAAGCAGCCCAAGCCCAACAATTTCCACTCACCAAGCTCCTTGCCTTGGAGATTGAGCATAAAAAAGAAGCATGGATTGAAAGGGAAAATATACATTTAGAGGCTAAATTGGAGAAAGCCAAAAAAGACTTGATCTTGCAAAGAAAGATGATTGAGCACTACAAAAAGAGAAATCAGTTTGCGAGGAAAAAGCTCGAAATTGCCCAAAGGGAAGGCCCAACACCAAATTATGGAAAAGACCAAGATAGGATTGGAATATTGGCTCAATCTTCACTTCAAGTCTCTAAGGACCCTTGAGGGACCCACTCACCAAATTTAAGCAAAATTGAACAAGTTTTTTTTTTTTTTTTTGTGAAATTTTAAGCCTAGGAGCGCAGCACTCTGGGTGTTGCGCTTTTCCCTAGAGCACCTTCAGAGGGATAAAATTACATTTTTGGATTCCCCATCATGAGAGGCGTATGCTCACCACTTTTCAGCTAAATTGGAGTTGTTTTGATCCCCCAAAAGGGTCAAAAACACCCAATTTTTCACCTTTCTGCCCTCTTTTTTGAGAAAGTGTTGTGCTCCTGGAAGCTTTGACTTGTTCCACTTTTTGGGCAGCTTTTAGAGGTAAGATTGATGAAAAAAAGGTATATTGGGAAGATATACATCCACATATTTCCAACGGGCCATCACGGAGCCTTTTCTGGCATCGGGAAGGCCTCCAAAACTCCGTTGCAAAAAAAGACCTTTTTTGGTGTTGCACTTCTAGAAAATTTTCAAAATTTGAGACAGAGTGCTGCACTCCTGTGTGGTGACTGAGAAAATGTGCATTAGGAAATTTTCCTCCTATATATCAGAGCCTAAAAGTTAATTTTTTGGCTATTTTAGTCTGGAAAAGATATTTTGGAAGATATTTTGTGCCTTGGACCTTGCAAGGCCTGAAGGACAAGTTAGAATACTTGTTTTTGGCCAATAGGCTTCTAGATGCTCTAGTGAGCTCTCTTCCTCCTTGCTTGTTATATAAGCTATGATGATTCATTGTAAATAGTTGGGACTTGATGTGCTATAGAGCAATACATGGTTTATGAGCTTGAAGAAGATATTTGGTTTCATGAAGTGGATGAATGACTTGTGTGGCTTGATGTTGGAGTAGCTTGCTTGTAGGATTCCATAGCTTGGTGAATGGTGATGTTTTTCTAACTTGTTAGTGTTTTCTTGTCCTCATTTTGTTTCAGGCTACTTGTTTGCTATAGATCAGAAAAGTATAGGTTGAGATATGCTCATAGAAGCACCTCAAACCTCTTGCATGTTATATTTTTGATGTTTTCTTATTTTAGTTCATCTTAAGGAATTCTCGACTGCTCCTTAGGCCCACTAAACTTGTTCTTTGTTTCATGAATGATCAATATGTTAGCTTATAAATATGATTCATGGTATGCCCTGCTTATTTAAATTTTTCAAAAACTTATTGTGAAGCTTTCCTATGGAATACTGATTGATAAGGTTAATGCAAAGAGGTCTTGTTTCAATCTAGCCCTTTGCCCATGCTCATCAAATTGTTTCACAGTTCCCGATAGTTTGATATATGCTATTTAGGAGTTCCCTCTCCATATAGTGAATTGTTTTTTTATCTTATATGTTTTCTCAAAAAACTGAAGGTGGATTTCTAAAGTTAGGAGTTCTAATGCTTCTATGTAACACTGGGTTGTTCATCTTGTATGTTTACCAGTTTGAGTATTATTCATAGAGATTAATGGTTTTCCCCACCTCATAAGTCATTTCTTTCAGTTTATATACGTTTAAGACCTTTTAGTTTCTTCCCAAACTTAATGTTCATTACACCTCATCATCACTTTAAGAATTCACTCACCTTGCTCAATCGGCCCTGTAATACACTCTGCTTCAGCATTTAGACACCCTAGACTTCATCAGACCCCATAGCCCTATTGATTTGATATTCTCTCATTCCACCTATCCTACTTTATCATCTTACCCCAACCCAAAACAAACAAACCTACACTTAAAAACTAGCCTAAAATCAATCATCCAAAGTGAACAAGCTCACATCCTTCGCACAATAGAGAGAGCCCTCTTTGAGTCCAGGAAGGCTGGCTCCTAGGACTCCAAAGACTGGTTTGATGTTACCCTGTCATTTGGTTAGCCAATCTACCAAATCACATGAAACTAACACATCCAGTAAGACTTGATTTGAAACTGGTCTTCCTCGGCCAATTTCAACTCCTTTGGCTCCTCTACCTCTATGTGCCATCTTTATTGAAATAATAATATAAAGTGTTTTGAGCATCCTTCACCACATATAATAATATTTATATTTTAAATAAATGGATCATTCACTTTTCATCTTTTAAGTAAATGGATAATTCACTTTTCACCTTTTAAGTAAATGGAGAAATCATTTATGGAGAATTCACTTTTAAACAAAGCATTTACCAAAGCTTAAGTATAAATGAATAAGGATTCGATGCTTTCGTATGAATAATCTTATGTATAAATGAATAAGCTTACGTATGAATATCCTTCTCTCTTTACACAACATAACCTACCTTTTTTAATCCAATAAGGATTTGATGATTTCAAAATAGCACGAACTCCTTCAAATTCATTGCAAGCCCAAATTCATTCCATCAAATTTTCTTCCAAGTTATGCATAGAATTATTTTCCCATAGTGTGATTCATAGGCACACATGTAAAAATTTGTAGAAATCTCAATTCCTGACAGCGTAACAAACACTCAGTAGAAATTTCAACTCTAGGTAGCCTGTGCATGAATATAGAAATTCACAGAAATCTCAATATAATTCACAGGCAGCGTAATTAACAATTTGACTTAGCCTTACGAATTAATCATAATTATGTGTCAAAAGAAACTAACCGCTATATCACACTCATTTCATGCCCAACAACGCTTCAAAAAAAACAAACAGTGTATGCAATGTTTGAAAATGTTATTGCAACTTTTAAAAGGAGGCTTGCAGCTAATGCTCCAATTTTTCACAAGATCCTTTCAACCCACTCCAGCTCTGCACACACATTCAAAGTACTAAGCTTCATCAATTATGATCCCACAACATCTTCAAAGAAATATGTGTATAGACCAAATCAATGTTTGATCTCTTGGAAAATGGTGCGAGTCGTAGCTGCCTGCACTTGAACAAAAATTCACATTAATTCCACTATAAATTTGTAGGTCCTCCACGCTGTAAATTTCTATGTAGCAGCGTAATGCCAAAATACTTTTTTCCCTCACACAAAATTCTCAAAATTTTTACGCAATGATGATCTTAATGCGTCAAATTAATCCATTTTTCTCACACTCATTCACACACAAAGAGAAAACCATACACTCTGATACCAAAAATGGTGTAGAGGATTAACAAACTAAACACACATAAATTTTATTAATAAAAATCACACTCCAAAGCTTGAACATTGCAAATAGCTACATGGCTATTTATTTAGGATGGAAGAAATCTCTCGAATCTCTTCAAGAGAAAATTATTTCTACATATTTGGAGGAATTTGAAAATTATCCTCTCAAATTTAGGATTCTATCCTAACTTCCTAATCTCCTAATTAATTCTAGAATGACTCATAAAATCCAGAAAATTCTAGATTTATCAAATTAAATAATTAAAACAAATAAAATATTTGATGCTCCTACATCACTCTTCACTTCCCCTTTGAGACTCTTGGACTTCCCTCATGAATCTTCAACTTCATTACAAAATGAATCTTCAACTTATTTACATAATGAATCTTTACATTCCACAATTGACACTTGGAATTTCACTTACAAATTAATTACAAAGAGTATTGTGTTGAGAAGTCAACAAGAAATGTGTGTCTAGTTTAATTTTCCCTTAATTAAATTGGACAATAAATTGTAATCTTATGTCATAATCACTTGTAATAGTTAATTGAGTGTGATAGGCTCAGTTAGCTCATGAAATTAGAGTTGAGGGTGGTTGGTGAAGCATGTAGAGTGATTCTATTTGTTTTAGATTCCAAGTTGCAGTTAGTGTATTAGTTTAATGCGTGAGAAATCAGTTAACTCAATTAAGTGAGTTAAAGTCAGTCTAACTAGTTGTAATTCATTGTTGCACTAGTGAGAGGTCAAATGAATTAAATAATATTTAATTGACATGCAGTGATCTATCAAGTGATTTATGATTTACTATTAATAGCTGCATGCATGTCAGTTCTGATCAAGACCCAATTAAGACAGAGGCTAAAGGGATGTTATCTATCATTTGTATTATTAGTAAATTACCAGCATATAATTAGACAAACATCAGATTTCCCATTATGTATTGCGCAATTTTGAAAGGTTGAATTTCTTAATTAATAGGGATAAATTGTTCTTAGAATTGCGCAAGTAAGACAGGCTGAGAAGAGGCAGAAAGTTGGCTAGGTGTTGGTCGATTTTGTCTGGATCAGTGTGAGAGAGTTGGTAGAGTACAAAAGACTCTTGTGAGAAGAGTGCATTCTATTGTTTCATGATTCCTTGGTTCATTATACAATAAAGATAGAGGGGTTTTGAGCAGCAAGATTTCCCCAGGAAATATATCAGTGTTGTGCGATTGATTTTCTTCTTTCTCTTACTTGGTGTTATTGTGAGATTGTTTTTATTTTCTGCAAATATTGTAGAAGGATTCAATATCTTGTTTTAGTATATTACATGATCGGATTGAATCCATTGGTGTAATTTATACATGGTATCATAGCGCCATAAATCACTATAGTGGAGGAGAAATTGAGTTTGTATTGAACGCCATTCAAATTTGCAAAACATATTCTTTGGTGCGACAGGCGGATCAATATGGCTTTCAATAGATTAATATTGGATTATGCACTCGAGGGAAGTTATAATTATATTACATGGAAAGAAAGAATGGAGGCAGTTCTGGAGGACAACGAGTTGAAAGAATTTATCGACACTGATATTCCAAGGCCTGCAATAGTAGATGCTTCTCATCTTGATGCTTGGAAAAAGAAGGTTTCAAAGGTGAGGATGATCTTATTAGAGGGAGTTTGAGATCACATTGTCTCAATTCTCGATGGCAAGGCAACTCCATATGCAATGTGGAAGGCCTTGATAGATCGGTTTCAGAACAACAATGACCATAGAAAATTGGCATTGAAGGACAAGCTCAGGAAAATCAAAATGGAAAAAGGCGACACTATTCCAAAATACTTGACCACGTTCATCCAATGTCGAGATGATCTTGGAAGTGTCAGGATTACTGTAGCAGATGATGAATTGGTGAGCCTAACACTTCTATGCCTTCCCAAGAGCTGGAAAGTTATGAGGAATTTGTTAATGGGAGGGAGAAGCTACTAGATTGGGAGTGACTTTGGTCGGATTTGGTACAAGAATAATTCATGCAGAATACCAGGGATGGATCCTCATCCACGATATATGATGAGGAAAATTGCGCCTTGGATGGTAAGGGAAATAAGGGGAAGGGAAATAAATCCTATTCCAAATCTGAGATCGAAAAAGAAGGAAAGAAGCATGACATGTCCAAAGTGAAATGTTTTCACTGTCATGAGCATGGATATTATGCCACTAATTGTCCAAAGAAGAAGAACAACAAGAAGAAGGCTTCAGGATCTGTAGTGAGTGATTCTTTGGCATCACAGTTCGAGTTGGATTTCTCACTCATTGCATTCATGGTGTCTAGTTCAATGGGATCAGTGTGGTACTTGGATAGTGGTGCATCTTTCCACATGACGGGAGACAAAGAACTCTTTAGTAGCTTGTAGGAGAAGGATCTTCAGATACACATCGATATAGGTGATGATGGGAGGTATAGTGCTACTAGGATTGGTACGATTACTTTCTAGAGATAGTCAGGTAAAAATTTCTTATTAAAATATGTCATGCATGTACCCGGCTTGAAAAAGAATTTAGTTTCATTTTCTATGTTGAAGGATAGAGGATATGATGTGGTTTTCAGTGAATGGAAAGCATTCCTTTGTCACAAATCCATAAGACATGTTAAGAAGATTGGGTTTCGTGTGAAGAACCTCTACAAACTTGATGTAGATGGATGCACAACATTGATGAGTAAAGAAGACAAAGTGGTGAGCTGGGATGAGGGTCAATTATAGCACAAGATATTGGGCCATCTAAACCACAGTTCTTTGAAGGTCACACAATATATTTCTATGGGGCTTCCAAAGGGTACTCTTGCACAGATAGAAACATGCAAGGGATGTACCACGGGGAAATATACAAAGGTCAATTTTCATGAGAAGGAGAACCGATAAGTACAAATCCTTGAGAGATTTCACTCAGATGTGTGTTTACCATTCTCTACATCTTCTACAGAAAAGCACATGTATTATGTGATTTTTGTTGATGATTTTTCTAGAAAGTGTTGGATCTACTTCATGCAGAAGAAAGATCAGACGTTCTCAAATTCTTGTGAGTTCAAAGAACTGGTTGAGAAAGATACAAAGAAGAAGGTGAAGAATCTGTGGAGCGAAAATGGTGGTGAGTACATCTCCAATGAATTCAATAACTTCTGTAGCAAAGAATGAATTCAGAGAGAGTTTATTGTGCCTCGTAACCCACAACAGAAAGGGGTTGGAGAAAGAAAGAACAAAACAATTGTGGGTGTGGCATGAGCTATGTTACATGATCAGGGCCTACCATTGAATCTGTGGGTAGAGGCATGCAACACAATGGTATTTGTGCAGAACCGTAGTCCTCATCGAGTACTTGGCATGAGTACACCAGAGGAGGATTTTTCTGGTAAGAAACCTGATGTTTCATATTTTAAAATTTTTGGCTCATCTGTCTATTGCCATGTGACCAAATATTCTAGAAAGAAACTAGAACCAATAGTAGAGATTGAGATATTTGTGGGGTACACTGATACTCCCCACAACTATCGGGTGTATTTTTCGAACAACAGGATGACAGTTGTCAGATGGGATGTAAAATTTGATGAGGAGAAAGCCATGTGATTGTCCCTTGAGAGGGAGCTTGATTTGCATGCAGATGAGGAACTCTTGGTTCCAAAGGATGAACCTCAAGATGTGGAGCAACCACATGAGGAGGATCATGGAGTGGTGGAAGCCACTCATGCAGAGCCATCCACAAGACATGGTAGGAGGAACACCACAGAGGTTGACAGATTGAGACTTGATGCGGTAGAACATGTAGGAGCACCTACATCATATCACAGACAAAAATAGTCACCAGACAGGTATACTGGATACATGGCTCTGATGATCAAGTGTATTGTGACAGACCCATCCTCTTTTGAGGAATCAGTGCAGAAACCAACTTGGGTTGATGCCGTGGCTAAGGAGTATGAATCCATCGTTAGAAACTGTGCATGGGAAGTTGTCCCAAGACCAGACAAGAAGTCAATGGTTGGATCTAGATGGATCTATAAGGTGAAGCAGGAAGCAGATGGGAGTGTGGAGAAGTACAAGGCTAGATTTGTAGCCTGAGGATTCTCATAGGTTGAGGGGATTGACTATGAGGAAAATTTTTCACCAATAGCATGGTACTCATTGATTAGATCTATCCTTGCACTCTCAGTGCAGATGGGTTGGAAGATACATTAGATGGATGTGAAGACCGCATTTCTTAATGGATTTTTTGATGAAGAAGTGTACATTGAGCAGCCAGAAGGTTTTGAAACCTTTGACAGGGAGTCGTATTTGTGTAGACTCAAGAAAGCACTGTCTGGGCTGAAGAAAGCACCTCGTGCTTGGTACACCAGGCTTGACAAATATTTCACTGGGTTGGGCTTCACGAAGAGTGAAGCAGATGCGAACTTGTACTAGATTGTGGTTTATGGTAAGCTTATGATTATTGTACTTTATGTAGACGGTCTTATTATGACATGTGATAAGCAGCTCATAACTTCTTGCAAATAGGATCTTGCAAGAAAGTTTGAGATGAAGGACATGGGACTCCTTCACTATTTCGTTGGTTTGGAGATATGGCAGCGGGATGGGGAGCTATTTTTTTCTCAAGGCAAGTATGCCAAAGAGATTCTGAGGAATTTCCACATCGAGAGTTGTAAACCCATGGATACTCTTGCAGGAAACTGTAGGAAGGAGGATGCTACTTCAGGTGGGGTAGTGGATGCTATTGTTTACAGGCAGCTTGTGGGTTCAATCATGTAATTGGTGAACACATGACCAGACATATGCTACACAGTTAACAAGCTTAGTCAAGATATGCTTAATCTGACCAAGCTATTTTGGAAGACAGGGAAGCATGTCTTAAGATATATCAGGGGCACTAGAGAGTATGGATTATGGTATAGATGGACAGAGGGAGTGAAGCTTCAAGGCTTCACTAATGTATATTGGGTAGGAAATCCACCAAATACGAAGAGAACATCAAGAGGGATCTTCAACATAGGATTGAAAACAGTTTCTTGGTACATCAACAAGCAGAGATAAATTGCACTCAGTTTAGCCGAGGCCAAGTACATGGCAGCCAGTCAGGCGGCATGTAAGGCCATCTGAATGAGGAAGATACTTGTCAGTTTGTTTGGTCATTAAATGGATCTGACGATGATACATTGTGATAAGTAGAAATGCATAAAACTCTTGGTTAATCCAATATTCCATGACAGTTCCAAGCATATTGACATCCATTACCACCATCTCAGAGATTGTGTTCAGAGACACATTATGTTACTTCAGTACATTCCCACGGAGGATCAGGATGAAAATATTCTAACGAAGGCACTCGCTAAGAGAAAATTCAAATACCACATTGGTAGGATCGGGGTAGCTAATAATCCCTTTCTTGTTGAGAGGGAGTGTTGAAAAGTCAACAATAAATGTGTGTCTAATTTAATTTTTCCTTAATTAAATTTGACAATAAATTGTAATCTTATCCCATAATCACTTGTAATAGCTAACTGAGTGTGATATACTCAGTTAGCTCATGAAATTCAAGTTGAGGGTGGTTGGTGAGGCATGTAGAGTGATTCTATTTGTTTTAGAGTCCAAGTTGAAATTAGTGTATTAGTTTAATGCATGAGAAATCAGTTAACTCAATTAAGTGAGTTAAATTCAGTCTAACTAGTTGTAATTGATTGTTGCACTAGTGAGAGGTCAAGTGAATTAAATCAGATTTAATTCACATGTAGTGATATGTCAAGTGACTGATGATTTACTATTAATAGTTGCATGCATGTCAGTTCTGATGAAGACCCAGCTGAGATAGAGGTTAAAGGGATGTTATCTATCAGTTGTATTATTAGTAAATTTTTGGTGCACAATTAGACAACCATAGGATTTCCCATGATGTATTGCGCAGTCTTAGAATTTCGTAAGCAAGGCAGGCTAAGAAGAGGCAAGAAGTTGGCTAAGTGTTGGTTGATTTTGTCCAGATCAGTGTGAGACAGTTGGTAGAGTGCAATAGACTCTTGTGAGAAGATTGCATTGAATTGTTTCATGATTCCTTGGTTGATTATATAATAAAGATAGAGGGGTTTTGAGCAACAAGCTTTCTCCATGAAAAATATCTGTGTTGTGCGATTGATTTGCTTCTTTCTCTTGGTGTGATTATGCGATCATGTTTATTTTCCCCAAATATTGTAGAAGGATTCAGTATCTTTTTTTAGTACATTACATGATCAGATTGAATCCATTGGTGTAATTTCAACATATTACGATATAATCGCACCCATATAGGTCAAAATTGGGTAGAGCTAACTAGGCAACCTAATAAGACAAAAGAGGTTAATTGTGAGTTTGGGGGAACTCCAACTCAACAACTTACACTTGTTTTTTCTCAGTGACTTAATGGTGCTAAGCTTTTTACTGTGTGATGACATTCCCAAATTTTGTGATAGTGTCAATCTAGAATCATACTCTAGCCTCCATGGCATTTGAGTGCATTGATTTGGAACTAGTCTGTGTTCCCCTTTTTAGCAGGATCAACATAGTGTTGTTTTGGACAGGGCCACCAATGTACTTCTTCGTGTTTTGCCTATTCACTTCAAGGTCTTCCCTAGTAGCGATATGTGTAAAATTCTCCAAGTATTCTCCAATTTCCCACCTGACCTGATTCGTGCATGTTGTAGCATACAAAAACCCCCCATGTTTTTAAAAGGTATAATAAATAAGTGGACCCTTTATGCTTTTTTTTAGGTTTAAATCCTTTTTATTTTTTGTTTCAATTAAAACTAAAGGGAAATTCAAATTTAAAAATCCTAAAGAGAAAGCCAAAGTAAATTACTTTTCCAAATAATCCTTTTGGGGATAGCTTCATCAAAGCCTATTATTAAAACGTTATGAGATATTACTTCTCTGAGATCCGAACTCCCGAGGTTCTGACATAATTCATGTTTTGATTTTGGTATATTGGGCCTTTTTCATATTGGGACTTAGCTATATTGTAACTCTCATTTAAAAAAAATTATGATATTATTGTTTTCCGTGTATTCTTATACATGGAACTTATATATATCGAAACATTAGTATCTCAGAGCCCTCGCATATTAGAATATTTTGAATCGGTCCTTTCGCATATCAAACCTCACACATCTCGGAAGTTTCATATCAGGATCTCAAATGTCGAGACTTTGTATATCGAGAAGTCCCCGTGTCGTAACTATATCAAATTTCCCTTTGACATTCTTCGTTCTGATACATGACATGGCATTGTCGCATGGTTCCATTTTCATTCACATAAGTGATTTAATGCTTTAGTTATTTACCTAGAATGAATTAAATTTCACATTTAATAAAATTTAGTTTTTGTAATAGATTTTTAATCAAGCAATTTTTAAGCATTCTTCCCATTTTTACACCTTTTGTTGTTGAAATGGCACCCCAAATTGGGGATTCTAATTTAATTTTCCCTTAATTAAATTCAAAGAGAATTTTTAATTTCATCTCATGACACCTTGTATTAATTAACTAAGTCAGAATGTATGAGTTAGCTTAGGAAATTCGAGTTGAGGGTCTAAGAGGATGCATGTAGAGTTCTCTGATGATTTAAGGGGGTCCAGTTATAGTTATTTGTGAGTTTTAATTAGTTAATTCAAGAAATTGAGTTAAAATCAGTTTAACTAGTTCTAACTGAGTGATGAGGTAGTGCGAGGTCAGGTGAATTAAATCTGATTTAATTCACAAGTAGTGATCATTCAATTAACTGATAATTCACTATAAATAGTCATTTCATGTCAGTTCTAAGGAAGGCCCAGTTGAGACTGAGGTTAAAGGGATAACTCTGATTTGTAGCTAAAATGTCATAGAATTGATTAACAGAGTCATATAGAGCCTAGGAAGTTGTGCCAAATCAAATACAGCAATTTCTGCTAGGGATTAATTAAATCAAGAGTACAAGGAAGGGAAGGGTTAGTGAAGGTAGGGAATTGGCAAGTTGTCAATTGTTTTCCCTGAATCGATAAAAGGCCAGTTTGCCGTCACTACAGGAGCACGTGATGAGGAGAAAGCTATACCATGACTCATGAGTGGGGAGTCAAAGAACCGTCACCAAAAACTGAACGTCACCAAAGGTGGCGTCGCCGAAAGTATAGGTGTTGTGGTTACATTCAAGGTCCATCACCAATAATGATTTATAGTGATGAATAGTAACCGTCACCATTTCATATGAGCAATGGTGACGGACAATAGCAACCGTCACCAAAAAACTAAACGTCACCAAAGGTGGCATTGCCAAAAGTATAGGTGTTGTGGTGACATTCAAGGTCCGTCACCAATAATGATTTATAGTGACGGATAGTGACCGTCACCATTTCATATGAGAAATGATGATGGACAATAGCCTTCATCACCAAAAAACTGAACGTCACCAAAGGTGGCGTCGCCGAAAGTATGTGTTGTGGTGACATTCAAGGTCCGTCATGAATATTGATTATAATGACGGATAGTGACCGTCACCATTTTATATGAACAACAACGATTTTTTGTGATGGAACTTTCATGGCCGTCACTATTGGGGCATATATATATGGCAACGTTCATTGACCGTCACCATAAACTCATTGGTGACATCAAGTTCTGTCACGAATAATGACTATAATGACAAACAGTGACCCTCACCATTTCATATCAACAAAAACGATTTACGGTGATGGACCTTTAATGGTCGTCACTATTGATGCATATATATGGTGGCATTCGTTGACCGTCACCATTTCATATTTTGGTGAGTTGAAAAATGTCACCACAAGCTCATTGGTGATGGTCAAAAGAGCATCCGTCACCAACAAATGATTTTCGCGATTCCCTATATATGAATATCAGGGCGCGATGGAATTGAACCACCAACCTCCTGCTTGTAAAGCAGGTGCTCTTCCATTGAGCTAGCACCCTTTAAAGAATTAGACTTTAAACTAGCAATTTCCCCTAAAGGTGCAAAGATACACCAAAGGAATAAGAACCAGGAAAACTGAAAGAATTCAATGTCCTTGCTCCTATTTTTATTCTACGACACTCTACAAAGTATGATCTTGATCTATGATGTATTTGTGCCGAGTGGTTCTAATTTAATAGTAAATGTTATATTAGATAAAACAAATGAATAACTGAGAGGCCTTACGAGCTAATTTTTAATCCTTACACCAAAATCTCTTAATATTCCAGTCTATGGAACAACTCGTTCAAAGTTCAAACTGAAGTAGATTTTAAATGGAAAGCCTAAAACCAGCTAAGTAGTTTACAAGTTAACATTTTGGATATAACTTCTGTTCAATTTATATGACAAGTTATGCCATAACCTTGAAACTATTTTCTTAGCTAAAAGACTTTCTTAAGTCAACAATGACAAAGAAAGATAGTCATGGCAAGCAAAATTCTCTTGTTTTTTCTAATGAGGGTGCATGTAACTTGATAAAGGTTGTATGAGAGTATCAAACCATAAATAGTTTCACTAAAACATGAAAATGACAAAGTCTTGTTCAACAACAAAATTTTAGTTGAATATATTAAAAGCATCGAGCTAAATGATATAATTAAACTAAAAGTAACTGTAAAAAAATGAAATTGCCATCATATACCATTTGGTTTGGTTAGTTCTTCGGAAAGAGAAAGTGCAATTGCATGATCTAGCTCCTCATCTTGATTATGTAATGGACCATCCTGAACAAAAATGTCCACATACAATAATCAATGTTATTGTATTGGTAAGACTTTTGATATAATCTATCAAAGCATGTACTATGTAGGAGAATCACTGGTAGTTGAATTACTTCTCTACTCGCATGTACTACCTTTGGTAGTTGAATTACTTGGAAATAGAAATCCTTATTAAAAGGTAACGCAAAGAAAAGTAGAAGCCTTTGAATATGGATGGCCATCTTGATTTTATAGAGTTATAATTGAGTACTAAAGGACTAGGAATGCTGCAACGAAATAGATGGATGGAGTATAATAAAAAGAATTTGGATAATTTAGGTTGCACATATCTTTAAATGGAACCACTTTTTCCTTTTGGATTCCCAGTATTTAATATGCAAATAAAATTTTTGATTCAACCAAAGAGAAAAATATTTTGAAGTCTTAGTTGCTTGAAACAGGGTAAGGACAACATTTGGAAATGGGGATGACTTTTGAAATGACCACTTTCAAAACCTTTGGAAATAGAGCAACGAGCACTTCCACACACAGGTCCAAAAGTCATGACTTAGGAGCATGAGCACACATAATTCAAGGATGATTAAATATGAAATGATTTGGGCTGAAATTATACTCAATTAAACATAAAGAAATGATTAAAATATATTAAAATGACTTAGAATTCAAACATGACAACTTTGGAATATGGTAGAATGTTGGCATAAAAAATTTGTTCATTATACATTCTCTTTCGTTCAGTTTTGATGCTTTACTTCCAAATTAGGTGTTTTCTTTGTTGGATATAGAAATTCGTACATCTAGGTCGAACCATTAATGATGCCCACAATGAAGGGGTATGTAGCTCAGTAGTACAGCAGCACACTGGCCAAGGGAAAATCTGGGGTAAATCTTAGTATGTATAATTTTCAAGATGGGGATAGAGCTATTTTTGCTTGAGGTTAGCCAGGGGACCTTAGCCAAAGTGTGGCCTGATGAGGGTGTTGGAAATAGGAATACACACATCTATGTTGAACCCTTAAGGGCGTCCCTCATGAAGGGGCAAGTGGCTCAGTGTTAGAGCAATCCAACCAGGCAAGGAATTAAAAGTTTCGGAAATGTTTTAAGTAACAGACATTGTTAATTAGCCTATTGTGCTAGAACAAACGATGGATGACCTGCATTGGAAAGTGTTTGCATGGTGAAAGTGGCTCAGTGTTTGAGTAATCTAACCAACCAAGGACTTAAAAGTTTCGGAAATGTTTCAAGTAACAGACAATTGTTAATTAGCCTATAGTGCTAGGCCAAACGGTGGATGACCTACATTGTAAAGTGTTTGCTGACCAATATTGAGGCCCCACCCAGTTTCGAAACTCAGTTAACCCACCTCATGAAAGGGAAAGCGGCTCAGTGTTAGAGCAATCCAATCAGCCAGGGACTTTAATGTTTTAGAAATGTTTCAAGTAATAGAGAATAGTTAATTATACAATGATATGTGGTTCAAATCCCATTGAGAATATGGCCTCACTAGGTGAAACTAACGAGACCGCGGTTCAAATCCCATTGAGTATATGGCCTGTTTTGATCTCGCCTCAAGGAATAGACTCCCCATTTCCTAGTCTCCGCTCTTGCTAAATCATAAGATCTGGTATATCTGGCTTATATCTGGCTTACAGGTTGCTAGATATACTCTTGGTGTTATAAGGCTCTTTCTAAAGCATAAGATCTGGTATATCTGGCTTATATCTGGCTTAGAGGTTGTTGGATATACTCTTGGTGTTATAAGGCAGCCACAAAGGTTGATCCAGGACCTCCCCCATATTAGTCCAAGGAAGAAAGTTTTTGTTGAGCAATATGGAGGCCCCACCCAGGTTTGAAACTCAGTTAACACACCTAGCATGTATGTGGGCAGTTGAATAATGCATTAGGTTCAGGAGTATAGGGTCAGTCCCTCAAACATGACCATGTGCCTCCTAAGAGACAGGCAATAAGTTTAGGAATTCTCCTAATACCCAAAAAATAAAAAATAAAGGAAAAAGAAAGAAATTCTCCTAATACTGAAAAAAATAAAGGAAAAAGAAAGAAATTCTCCTAATACTTATATAAAAAAAAAAAATTAAAATTAAAAAAAAAAAACAGTAGTAATTATCGATTCTCGTGATAAAAAAAGAAACGAAAAGAAAACAGACAATAGTTAATTAGTAGTTTACAACTTTTCACTAGCACGTCCTAACATTTTTTGATGTATATGCAGAAAGACTTTGACTTCAGGATGACTCAGGAGTTGCTTTGTCAAAGTTTACTTGCATGCCAAAAAATATTCTGATGTCAACCGACATGGATAAAACGTGATCAATAAAGAGATAAAATATGATAAAACTTCAACAAAAAGCATGGATGAAGTTCACACTCGACAACAAGACTAACGTGGGAAGAAACATCTAAAGCAAACTTTGTAAGGTTCCATCTTTCCACTCCTTAATGATAGGTTTAATAAAATAATCAGTTATGAAGGTGCTACCTCCCCGTTAAGTTATAACCTTCTGTTCCCACATTTTAATAGTAAAAGATAGCATCTCAAGGCACTGGGGCTGTTATAAGTGAAATTGTAAGTAGATAGATTGTGATGTTCGGAATTTGTAAGTGACTGGTGTGGAATTCTTAAGCCATGGGTGGTTATTAAGCATGGAGTTAAGCTTGAACCCTGGGGTTTGCCAGTTCATAATTAAGATAAAATCTATTCAATGGTCAAGAATTGAAAATTCAAAAGTTGCGTGAAGAGAAACACAAAAGAAGCACCTAGGAAATAGTCTTGGAGAAGAAAGTGTACTGGCAACAGAATGAGCATCGACTCATTCTTAATTTCCAAAGGCCAAAATTATAACCAGTATGTATGGTAGAAGATGGGAGAAAAATAGTGAATTTTTCCAATAAATACAGTTTCAAATTAATCACTGGCATGGTGCTAACTTTGTTAGAGGTAAAAGATAGAAGATTGAAGTTTAAAAGATAATACACTCTGATGAATTAGGGATTACCGTGGCATTAGAGGGCACATGCCAAATTACATTGTCATCTCCAAATGCACCCCTACATATTGTCCATCTGACATTTTGTGACTTGAACCTTTAAAATGCTTGCTCAGCCACTTCATCATTCAAGATTTATTGTGAGAGTATGATGGTACAATGTGACCTGCATGTCCCAAATAACATGAGCCAACAATGAAAACCATAATTAAATTATTAATGCCTTACTAATTTAATCCTTGAAAAGACGAAAAACATGAATCCAAGAAAGAAAATGATAAGGTCCTCATTAACCAGCTATTATATTTATAGATATGGCAGAATTGTTGATTGGTTGTTTCAGAATTTAAAGCATTTTACTTATTCTCTCAAACATATGAAAAGACACTAAAATTACCAAGGTCATATTTCAACAAAAATCTTGCAGAAAATCAGATTGCAACTATGAAGATATTGTTCTAAATTTTAAAAATTATAGTAATAAAATCCATCTTCAACATGACTTAACATTTTATATCATATTAGAAAAATTTTGAGTCAAGGAACAAGTACAAGGTTCAGAGTTAAAATATTAATGAGATATCATATACAACTTTCTGAGTTGAGGTTATCACTAGAGAACATAGTCTTGAGTCTTAAACCAATACTTAATTAGGGATTTATGGAAATAAATGGGTACAAAATGTGAACTCATCCCTCATGAGTCATGGCACACACACAAATCCTAAGGATTTATAACAACCGCAGCTGCACCCATCACACTACCTTTTTAGGTTGAATTGTCCACACTTGAGGATTTGCAAGTTGCAACCACTGCAGATGCACCCATCACATCACCTTTTTAGGTTGAATTGTCCACATGTCCTAACCCACAAAAGATGTAGTTGAATATTCTGTTGTGCTGAATTCCACATCTTTTGCCCACAACTGACCATAATTCCTTGCATGTGATGAGTGCACCAGACATGTATCATGGGAGCCACAAAACCTGCAAACAAAATTATCCATAAGTCCAAAATGGGGAGGATGTAACTGGAAATAACAAAGCTCAGAAAAATTCTCCCTTGCAATGAAATTCCAGATGTGACTCCTCATGAACAGAGAGCCATTCTTATCAAAATATTCTAAGAGAAACATGTTTTAAAGCTAAATGTATACAATTCATTAACCGCCCTGCCATCCTACCATGTCATATCCCTTGAGCACCCCCCAACACAGTGACTCCCTTGGTAGAAAAGGCCAAATAACTAAATAATTTTGCTCAAAAATGTAAAAACAACATCCAGATATGGGAAGAATACACCAATGCCCAACATGCTTGGGACTACCAGTTAGTAGCAAGGAGCTTCACACCTTTGGTCAAGATTTCATTCTCACAAGCTTCACCCATGGGAGATAGGAAGGGATTCAACTTATGTCATTGGGAGGTGATGAACCATGTGAATATATTGCAAACCCAAGCCTACCCTCATTCTCCTTGAGGCAAACACTACCGACCAAGTTCCATTCACATAGCTTTTACCCAGCACGTGGAGGTAGTCATTGAACTTACACCATCAGGAAGTGATTAAAGTCGTGTACATGTTATGGACCCAGGGCCACCCCGTGTTCTCCTTGAGGCCTGCCAAAATATGTTTTTCAAGCGGGTTGTGATCAAGTTGTAAATCAAATGTGTTATCATCATGGAGACTCAAGTGTAATCTCCCCTCAAGAACACGATGTCGTGATTTAATGTTGTCAATTTGTGTTATCGCCCGATATCTCATCAATAACTAAGCCTAGGCAGTTGGTCCTAGGCAATGTCCTGCATAATTTTGATGAAATAGATACAGCTTGGTCATGGCATTTAGGCCAAAAGTAGGCCCACTTCATTAACAAAGGCTTATTTACTAACCAGAATAAAAGGGGATGAATATGTCAAGGAATAAATGAATAGGAGCAGGGATAATAACATACGAAGAAGGTTAAAATTTGACACATATTGCAAAGTATATTTGTTAGGCCTAAAATCATTCAATCCATGCATAGAATGGTATACCAAATAAAGCATTGGAATAGAATGCACATCATACCATTTTTAAACCTAGGCAAGTGCAAAATCCTTCCTGTTCTTCTCTAATCAAGAGAGTCCACATCTTAAAGAGCTCCCCATTGATTTGTCAGATAATGTTATTCTAATGGGAGTGGATGTGAAGAAACTACCTTGAAAAGCATTCCAATGAGAAGACATACACGTGGCACAAAAAACCCTAGCATTTGGTCAAATGAGCACATTTCATGGGAACATTTTGGCTAGGAGGATGACAAAAGGCATCACGCAGAATCTCTCTCCATTGTAAAGGCATGGATGGATTAATGGGAAATTCCCATGAGCCTAGTTGAAGATTTACTAGAGAAAGAAAGTTCAAGGATTTCTTTTGTAATATCAGGTTCATCATTGCATCCATATTGTTGTTTGTCTATTGCTGGAAATTCATTAAAATTTTCCGACAAAATTAGGCTTCATATTAGGGAAAAGTTTGTCATTTGAAGAAGGGCTTTGGTTGAGGTGTTCCTATCAATTTCCCTTGCCGATTACTATTAAGTTAGACAAATTACTGCTGTAATTTTAGTTCATGGTAGGACACATTTGTAGTTTCTAGTACAATCACCCCTTTTGTTGCCATGAATGTGTATTAAGGAGAACCTTTGTAAGGGCCTTCTATGTAATTTCTGCAATCTGGAAAAAAAAATTCATAGGTTGAGTTTTTGGCATGTTGTAACAGCACTATCGTGCCATCCACATTCACAATTTCAAACCCTCTGAAGGTTGCCACTTGACTCCATTTGCCCTAATTGGATAGGCACTAATCCCAATGGGGATTACAAAAGGTATCACACAGAATCTCTCTCCATTGTAAAGGCATGGATGGATTAATGGGAAATTCCCCTGTGAGCCTAGTTGAAGATCTACTGGAGAAAGAAAGTTCAAGTATTTCTTTTGTAATATCAGGTTCATCATTGCATCCATATTGTTGTTTGTCTATTGCTGGAAATTCATTAAAATTTTCGCACAAAATTAGGCTTCATATTAGGAAAAAGTCTGTCATTTGAAGGGCTTTGGTTGAGGTGTTGCTATCAATTTCCCTTGCCGATTACTATTAAGTTAGACAAATTACTGCTTTCATTTCAGTTCATGGTAGGACACATTTGCAGTTTCTAGTACAATCACCCCTTTTGTTGCCATGAGTGTGTATTAAGGAGCACCTTTGTAAGGGCTCTCTATGTAATTTCTGCAATCTGGAAAAAAAAAATCATAGGTTGAGTTTTTGGCATGTTGTAACAGCACTATCGTGCCATCCACATTCACAATTTCAAACCCTCTGAAGGTTGCCGCTTGACTCCATTTGCCCTAAATGGATAGGCACTAATCCCTACTAATCCCAGTCTTACATCACAATCTATGTCTAAATCTATCTCATATTTTAATTAAGGAAACCCCCCTTGTTCCAGGCGATAGACAGCTGAACGCAAGAGAGGAAAATATTGTGGTGGCAACAAACAAACCCTCTTAGTTCCCCTAAAGGTTGTACATGTGTTTTAAGGCTTTACCACTTAAAGTGCAGGTTTGTGAGGTAACAAGAATCATCAATGTATCTTAGCATTTTTATAAATGTCAATGCTGGGCATTGACTTAGTTAGAAACAAGAAAGTTGAAACAAGCAGTCTTTATGTTAGATAGAAAAACATCTCAGGATAGTAACTGTGGATTCACCCCTTCAATCTTTTAAAATATTAGAGTTTGTGCTTTGTTTTTGGTTTATAGTTTCATCATTACCATAGATCCATTTTAACAATCTGTGATACCAGTGCTTTAATGGTGTAAATTCAAAGAAAACAGATGACCACACTGCATGGATGTGATCTTTCAAATCATATGACATCATCTTCAAAAGCAGAGGTAAAATGAGGATGGGTATGAGAAATGTCTTCTTTGTAATAGAATGGGTGAGACAGAATGATGGCCCGCAAAAGTAAAAAACTTAAAAGAGTTGCAGGATGCTCTGCTTACACTCAAGGAGATACACATTTTCCTTGAGAGGGATCACTTCAATGTGGTCCTTCAAGGGGAAATGACAGTTTGTAAGGAAATGGACTGCATTACAAGGGGTGCCAAGGTGCATTCTCAACTATAGTGGATTTTTTGAAGGGGATGAAGGATCCAAATTCCAAAGTCTACTTTGACTACTTGAAAGGAAAAGTGATAGTTACAAGATTCTTCGTTTGCATCAGCAGGATGAATCTCTTGCAGAGGATCAAACAAAGGTCAAAGGCATGTTCCGATTGCATTTTCAAAATATTTTCTCTTAATGCTTTTACGGATCATGTGGTGGATGTCAGGAACGCTCATTGTAGAGCCATTCCATGCAAGATTTCTATCTATTGGTGTAGTGATTGAGTCAAATTGGATAGTGACTTCTCGAAAGAGAGGGGTTTTTTTAGCTCTTAGTTCTATGAAGAATATCAATTCATCGGAAATGGATG
This sequence comes from Pinus albicaulis, assembly GCA_034641835.2. Taxonomy (NCBI): domain Eukaryota; kingdom Viridiplantae; phylum Streptophyta; class Pinopsida; order Pinales; family Pinaceae; genus Pinus; species Pinus albicaulis. The sequence goes on along the minus strand of CM076571.1, from coordinate 94,304,572 downwards.
GCCTTTGTTGTGATTTTTTCATCAGGAATGGATGGCCTTCGTTCTGATTTCCACAAGGCCATGTTGAACACAATACAAGATTATTTCTATTGTTTGACAGCTGAAAATTTCTCTTCTAAAAGGCTATCTAAATCTCTCAATCAAGGCCTTGGTAAACACATTACCAAGAATGTAGCTAGGGGCACTATTGGAGGTTGGAGCCTCATTACTTTCCTCGGTGTCTCATACAAGATCATGGCTAAAGAAATGGCTCTCAATTGCATGGAAGGTAGTTCAACAAGAGCAGACAGGTTTTGTACAGGGTCCAATTATTCTAGACACGTAATCTAGACTCGAGAGGCCTTGGAATGGGCTTGAGACAGTGGCTACCAGCCTTGTTTTCTGCAGATTGAAGCTTCATCACAGACATGTTAGTTTTTCTTGTACTACCGTCTGACCCCACACTATTCATTCCAAACCGTATTGCCCTTTGGCCTTGCTGTTACTTGCTTTATCTACAATGTCCGGTCCTTTAGACCTTACATGAATGACATTAATTCCACCAAATAGGTTGTGAGCACTTCCCAATATTTCCTGCACAGATTTTAGATTGGCCATTTAAACATTAAACCTGACATACGGTTCGTCACGAAGAAGATGATTAAAGGTTTGGAGGATACCTGATAAACACCTGCAAGGAACAATCCCATGTAGTACGGTTATCCTTCACACAAATGGTGCACAGAGAGCACACTTTCAACCTTCCCACTAGGTCCAATAAAGTGTTCTATTTTTCCATCACTGTCACATGTCAAATCAGCCCAGGTTGCCCGTGTATTTGGCTTCTCATGAAACTGATGCAAAGGAATTATAAGGAAAACTTGATTTATGGCCCATGAATCAGGTATGGAACGGAAAATAGATAAGTTGATATGATATGTCGTTGCTAAGTATTTCTTAAGCTTATCTACTTCATCTGGTAACTCAGAGTCTACAAAATTTTAAGACACTAAATGAAATAGAATCATAGACATCTTCAACTTGTTCCCTATGCTCAAGACTTAGGAAACCAAGCTTAAATAAGCTATGGGCTTCTTTTTTTAACCAATTTGCATCATTGTAAGCTTCCTGTACATTTTGTTGGCAAATAGTTTTTTTGATGTCATATAAAGTTAATTCACCAGGATTGCAATCTTTTCGAAGCTTTGTGTTTGTATGATATGGAACAACTGAACCTGCATGCAATTCACTTGAATGCAGATTCTCTTGAACAGTTGTACCTGAAGTTTGGACCACGATGTGTGGCCATGGTGAACACACTACTCTCTAATGCATCAACATTTCTCCTTGTTAGTAACTCATTATCCCCTGAAATTTTTCTAAATCAATCTATTTGTCAAGGGTGCCCCTTTGCCCCAGATTTGTATATTTGACAATGGATACCTTGGCTCACCTATTTGAAGTTGCTGGCATTCAGGGGCAAGTGAAGGACATCTTACATCCTGATGGGTTAGACATGGTCAACAATCATTTTGCTAATGGATCCTTTATTTCTATGAGTGTTAAGCAGAGCTTGGTTGATGGTGCTCATACTTGTTTGCACATCTTTGGATCTACATTAGATATTGTGGTTAGTGACCACGAGAAAATTTTTTAGTTGTTAGATTTAGACTCTCAGCCTAATAGATTCCCACATCTCGGACTTGTGTTCAACCAAGGGTAATTGTGAGGTATCTAGGCATTGTATTTGAAATTTTGAAGTGGGGCTTTCATCAGTGGCTATCCAAGATTGGTGTACCGTGTCTTCAACAATTTTAGAGTAAGCATTGATTTTGGCATCATAAGGACCTCTCATTAGATGGGAAGTTGACAAGGGGGTTGGATAGATCCTCTATGCCTCACACGTTTATTATGTATCTTGTTGGTTGCCTAGTAAGACTCAATTTCAGCATTTAGAGCAGATCATGCAATCATACCTGTGGTAAAAGTATGGTGGGAAGGACAATATTCCACAAGGATGGGGGGGCTCATCCTTTGCCCAATGTGTTGAAAAATAACATTGCGACATCGAGGCCATTTTGCAGGGATGTGGGGTGGATCTTTGGTCAGTCCTTGCAGTAGTATCAACCACAAAGGCTTTAACCTTTGTTGCTTTAGCAGAATCTATTAACTCCAACTCTCAATGCAAGATGGGGTGTCAGTTGATTTAGAAGACAGGTGAACACACAAATTACACCATTTCTAATCTGTTTGGAAAGATAATCATGACCAGTATTTAGTTCTCCTTCAATGTCACGCTCACTAGTGTGCTGCCTTGTTTGGAAATTGTAGCTATCTGGTCCACTCTTCCTTCATTGGGATTTGGCAGTGATTGAGAGTCTCTGCTATGTTTTTCCTAGGAAGATTAAGTGTAAGTTAGCAAAAATTTAGTTATCTGTCTACTTTTTGTTCCATTTATCTGTTTACTTTTTGTTCCATGTGGTGTAATGAGGTACATGACTAGCTATTAACTGTGGATGAATTATTGATAAGAGATGCTCAATATTTATATTCGGTAACCTATACAGACTTAATTTCTGCTTTGCTAGTCATCATCAAAATGGAGGTACATGACTAGCTATTAACTGTGGATGAATTATTGATAAGAGATGCTCAATATTTATATTCGGTAACCTATACAGACTTAATTTCTGCTTTGCTAGTCATCATCAAAATGGAACCCCCAAAGGGAGGACAATTTAAGTCAAATTTTGATAAGGCCGCAAAAAGAGATCCCAGAAGAGCAGTTAGTGGAAGGGTAATAACGAGCAGGAATGGGGAGATGATTGCAGTATATATGGAAAAAATAGGAATCAACATCAACAATCAAGCAGGAATGAGGGATCTTATAGCGGAGTTAAATTTTTCCTAGGCCTAGCCTGGAAAGAGTGGCAATGGAATGGAGTGGAATTCTCATATTATAATCAATGTTGTGATGACAGAATGCATTTCTTCTCGAATTTGGAAGTTTGAACCCCCAATGTCAATGGATTAAAAAGAGGTTTCAGCAGAAAGGTTAGAAATAGATCTCATTATGCTACAAGAGCAGCCAACAAGGTTGTTGATTGGCTTTCTAACATGCCATTGAGTGGCAAGTATATGACATCAAGATTTTCAAAACCTAAGGTTCAAAGGAAGAATAATGAATTATTGAAATTAATAGTAAGTCAAAATGTTGAGACTTAGAAAAAACACTAGGCCTTGGGGAGCTGACATAGATGTCCCTGTTTTTTCAATTAGAAAGATTAAGGCAGGATACCTTAAGTTGCAGGACATCAAATTTATGGACTAATTGCAAATCCCTACATAATTTGCGACAATGGTGGTAGCCATTAGTGAGTAGTATAAATCATAGTTTAATTCTTATGAAGTTTCTGTTTGTTTTCACACCTGGAGAAGAACTGGGCTTGTTAATTCACTTTTTCTCTGCATTATCTCAGTCTCTATTAGCCATTAGCAATCAGAAGAAGGCTAGAAAGGAGAGGAGAAAAGCCCAAACGCTCCCTCAAGGAACTGTGAGGAAAGAGGGTCCTGCCTGTCAATTGCATAATTAAAAATGATGGAAATCCTCTAAGGAGATAGTCTAGATTGACCAGCAATATGTTCATAGGCAGGAAGAGTCCTCCACGTGGAATGATACTAAGCAACCCTTTGGGAAGTGAAAATTTTCCTTGAACATGTGCTCCTCAAACAATAAATTCACGAGTCACTTGTCAGTGTGGGTGAGATATTTCAATGACTGGAGGATAATACTCTGTTTTTTAAGTTGGAGGTGAGAGAAATCATCAGGGAGGCAATGGAAAAAGCTATGGCATAGTTTGCTAAGTGAGTGTGGAAGCATGAGGAAGACAAGAGGGCTACTGATATTGAGTTAAGGATAGAACATTGCTACAAGCTTGACCGCATTTTCCAGCTTTCCCAGTTCAATGCAAAACTAAGTTCAAAGTCAAGGAGATTAGATTGTACACTGATGGTTCAAAGAGAACAAGCGACTAAGTGGATGCCAACAAGGTGCTACTTAGCCACTGGGAGAGGTGCTTGGAGCAGCTGCCTCACTTAATCATTCTACCAGTGATAAGCTCAAACAACAATGATGACAACCCAAGCCAAAAAACAAGGCAATCCATAAAATGTACAATAAATCCCCATTATGCTTATTAGTTGTTAAAGGAGGGACAAACAGTCTTTGTATTGATACTGCTCTTAATAATGCTGAAAAAAAATTGATGCAAACATCAGAAATACTCTGAAATCTTCTTGTACATGTAGCTGATAACAATGTTGCCAGAAGCAAGAATGCGGATGGAAAAAAAAAATTAGGAACTGGGAAGCGTGAATCCCAAAAAATTTTGAAAAAAAAAAAATGAGAACATGAAAGATAAAGAAGATATAAAACAGTATAAATGCAAATATATTTCAATATTTTACTTCTTAAACAATAAAGCATGAGAAATTACATCATGATTCATGGTTCATATGAAAAGGATGAATAAATTTTTTTTCAAAGAAAACCTCCCAAGATTCCGCCACCCCCCCTTCCCCCAAATATCCAAATGGAGAGCAGGACAATCACTAACCACAACAGTAGCTGGAAACCCTAACAGACTTGACTGGCTTTGAACCTCTGACCTATGCCATCCCCATCAACAACATGCCTTTAGCAGACGATTCAACTAATTGAGCCAACCCTTGGGCCTACATAACTATTATTTATTAGCCAAATTTTGGAATTTAAAATGACTACACACCAAATTGTGGAAGCTACAAAAATTGAGTTATGAAGATCAACTCAAAGCATTAGTGCAACTGCTCCACAATCTCATCATCCTTGTAAACAACCAAAGACCACCATGGAGAGTAGGACAACCACCAGCCACAACAGCAGCTAGAAACCTTGATAGACTCGACTGGTTTTGAACCTGTGACCTATGCCATCCCCATCAACAACATGCTTTTGGCATATGGTTCAACTAATTGAGCCAACCCTGGGGCCTACATAACTATTATTTATTAGCCAAATTTTTGAATTTACAATATGACTACACACCAAATTGTGGAAGCTACAAAAATTGAGTTATGAAGATTAGCTCAAAGCATTAGTGCATCTGCTCCACAATCTCAACACCCTTGTAAACAGCCAAAGACCACCCTGTGTTCGTCATCCAATTTCTTGTTTACTTTGCAAGCCAAAGCCTACATCATAGTGGACAGAAAAGTGCCTGAAGAATGGATGGATGAATTAGCTAAAAGGGTTTTTATTCCATTCTTTGGCATTCGTATGCACATCCTAATTTATACATTTGTTCAATGAACTTTCAACTTATGTACTCTTTTATTTATTACCTCATTTTACTCTGACATAGGGAAATGCATTTTTAACTTCGATATGTTCACTACAATAATTCTTGGTAGGGTCCATTATTTGCTGATATAAAAAAAATTTGTAAACAATTCTCGGATGATGTTTTTAAAAGATATCCCAAACAAATTCCGCTAGGCCAGGGAAATGCTACTTCTTTTATCTTTTTTGCCATCCCTAATACCCTCCCTTCATACCTGACTGTCGGCATCTTCAACTTTATCTCAGTTACCAAGATAACAGACATTACTTTGACAATTCAATTGGTTATATTTCCTTCTCCATAGAAAGCTCTACTAGTGATGTTCCCAATACATCATTATGAGTGAGACAGAAATGGAGATGGATAGATTAAAGAAAAATGAACCCCGATCCTTGAAATAAACATTATGGTCATTAAACAATATATAATTAACAGGGAAGACAAAGTAATAGATAAAGATAAGATAATTTTATTAATGTCCAACGAATGACCACAAAAAGGTTAACGGGACTGCTGGTTACAATGATTACAGCATGCTAGTTGGTGGACCAAATGGTCCCCTTTCTTTATAAGAGCAGGAAAAGAAAAACTACAAAGAATACGAAAGTAAAAGTCTGGATGACTGAAACATCTTGACAATGAGTTGTGGTGAAGAAGTCCTAGAGGAGAAGGATGAGCCTCCTGAGTGGGTGGAGACTCCTTCTCCTAGCATCCGAGGCCGTTAAAAGAGGACTGAAGGAAACTTGTCAATTTCTGTTGCCCTGAAGAGGAGATGGACTTCTACCGCTGTCATCGGGAGGATTTGGGGTGCCCCCTGGAGGTGGGGGGGTGCCTAGTTTTGGATCGCTGATGGGGTCTAGTGGGAAGAGATTCCCGAATCCGCACTGACCTAGAGTCATGGTCTAAGGATCAATCGGTGGCTCTCTTGGTGCCCTGCGATGTTGGGAGTGCTCTGAAGAAGTCGGTGATCCTCTGGGTGGTGGCCAAGGCGGACGAAAGCTGGAGTAGAGTCAAACAATGTCTGAAGGTCTCCTGGAGGTAAAGTGCCAAGCGTCTTTAGTCGATGTATCTAAGGAAGCTGGGTGATAAGCAATAAAAGCGCCTGTGGATCCCATAGTAGATGAGGCATCTGAAGATGAAGTGTGACTCAGTTTCCACCTCCTGTAAGTGACAAAGTTGACAGATCCTCTCTGTCCTGTCAATATGGTGGTTTGTTTCCACCTGAAGCTTGTGTGATCCAAATCTGAGCTGCCCAAGGGGGATCCTGATATCATGCATCAAATGTTGGAGGGTATAAGGGGGTCGAGTGATGAGTCCATCTCTGATCTCCAGGAAGTGCTCAGCGTAAAAGGCCATCTTTGGGCGCAAACTACCCGGAGGATTGATGCATTTAGTCCCTTAGTTAAATAAGGGACTAAGCTTGAAATAATAAAAACCTATTTAAGACCAAGAGTGTAGGATAGTAGATATGAAAAAGAGACCCCTACCTATGAAGTACACAGCTCACCAAAGAGATTAGGTTGATAAGGAAGCCTAGAAAACTGGAAAAAACGGAAATCTAGATAATTAATAATGTACAAACACAATAATTGACCAAACAACACAGAATTCTACTCGAAATCCAAAAAATGGGCACTCCACGTAACATGCTTCTATATGTCACAACATAATGTCTACTTTGAGATTTGCTAATAAAAACCACATCATAATATATTTCAAGATTCGTTAGTAGATGTTGTATAACAATATCCTTCTAGATGTGTTAGTCATTCAAGTCTCCATTAAGAAAAACCTAGGAAAAGGAAATATTGTAGGGAAGCACTCCCCTTGCTCAACTTTCAAGCAAGTATCTACAATAGTGCACTCCCAAAATACTCTTGATCGAGTGTTTTCAAGCAAGGTTACTGGCGAGCGGGAGCGAAAACAGGGAGCGAGAGCGGGAGCAGGAGCGCCATTTTCAAAAGCTCCCAGTCCGGGAGCGTTTTGAGTAGCGTTTTTTTAATATATATATATATATATATATATATATATATATATATATATATATATTATTTTTTATATTTTGATGCATATATGTCAACAAAAGCATATAGAATGATGAATTAGACATAAAAAAACATAGATTGAACCAAAGGTATCTTTATCATTACCTCTAGATTCGTATAGGGATCTTTGTCATTAATATCACCCTCTAAGCATTGGCCCTGGGAGTGCGCTTCGAGAGCGGGTTCGAGGGAGCGCGCTCAAGGAGCGGGTTTGATAGGGGGAGGCTCTCCCCCGCAACCTTGTTTTCAAGAGCACGCTCACAATCTGCATATTCATGTTGTCTAGAGAATGTTGAACACTCCCCAAAGAGTAGGGCTAGTCCCAAGACAATTGGAAAAGCTATTTTTACTTTTTTAAAAACAAGTTGGGGCCTACGAGAAGGCCCCAATAGGCCTCATGCACTCAATGAAGGGAGTTTAGAGCTTTATAAATGCCTAATTCCTCTTCATTTCTCCTTGCATTTTTCTTTCCAAAAAATAAAGGTTTGATTGTTAAAGGTCATCAATTTTGGTAGAATATCTACCATTCAAACCCAAGAACTAAGCCAACGAAAGTCCCTCATGGGAAAATTTCTGGCAGTAATTCCTATAATTAAACAATTAAAAAAATGCAGTTAGCTACCTCTTGAGTGGGTTTAGTAGCCTCTAGAAGCTTCTCCTTTAGCATAGAGGCTTAATCCTGCTTGTCTGAGTCCACGTCATTTCTTCGAGATCCAATTTCTTTGCTTTGGGACCCTTGGGAGCATGGGTCCAAGAAAATCCGAGGCCATTTTGCATTATGATTTGGTATGTGTGGTTCGATGCTACCACAGCAAGAGCTTGTAGTACACCATGGAGTCTCATAAATCTCAGCAAAGGTCTCAGGTACTGTGTTAATAAGAATAATACTCTATGCTACGGTGTTGATCAGTGCTAGGTGCTATATCATAATGTATAACCTCGGCACTTCTAGGTACTATGCTCACTGATGTTATCATGCTAAGATGCTCGAAGCTACTTGGTGTTGAAAAGCGTAACTAGGATCGGTCTTCATATTGACTATGTAATTATGTATTTATGTAAAGAAGAAGACAAAGATAATAAAATGTATTTTTGTTGTACTTGCTTCATGGGTTTCATGAGCAATATTTTATTATAGGTCAATAGACTTCTTCTTGATGTCTATTAGGATTCATCTTCTAGTTATAAATGTAATTAAGGGTCATAAATATGAAGAGTAGTCATCAAAATGCTCCAAGACCTTGTCATGTTCACCCTCATTAAACACTGGAATAATTGCACTATATGTCGGTCTGTATACATAGTGATCTAGTCGGCCTCCAATCAGCTTGAAGGGTCGGCCTAACAACAGTGACATTATGCCTATATATACAGTAAACTCTGTGGTCATTTGAACCAAGGAATTGCGGATCTCCGGATAGGAAACAGTGCAAATTTCAAGAAGCATAAAAGTGTGGATTTCAGGAAGGATAAAAGTGTGGGCTAAAGGACAGAATTGCGGACATTCCTGTGATAGTTACCTCATAATAAAGTCTGGGTTAAAATACAAATTGAAGCAGTAAGTGCGGTTCTGTTCTGTGTAGCATTCTAGAGCAGTGAACGTGGATTAGTAATGAATTCACTAATAGTATAAGGTCAGTGTTTTATGTATTGTAATGACTGTAAGCATTCAAATGTTATGCTATGCGAAGGGTTAAGCTCAACGATCATGTTGTGATGATAAGTCTAAGGGCTAGTATAAGTATGGGAAAAGGAGGAAGGTAAATGATTTACCTTCCTACTCTCAGAAAGGTTACACATCTCCAAATGCATGACAAGTGAACGATGAGACTTCAAATGATCTGGTCTCTTATATTTGAATAAGCAATAAGAAGTGTCTAAAGACGAACTTAGAAACCGAGTTCTCTAAGGTTGATGCAGATCAGTGCAAGTTGTTGAAGAAAAGAAGGATCAGTATTGAAGGAAGACTTAGAAGCAGTGGCAATGTCTTGGAAGCATTAATAGGTCAAGGGTCTATGTCTTGGTCATGGTACTTGTCATCTTGAAATTCTATAAGAAGAATTTCTTGTGGGGTTTCCTCTCCAAGAGGGAGAGGTTTTTCCCTGGCTCGAAGAGCCTAACTTTGTGTCTTTTGTATTTTGACAATTGACTTGATGAAAGACTAAATAAGCTAAAGAAGAAGAGAAGACATAAGCAACTCAAATAAGCTCACAAGTAATTATCAAGAAGAGAAATTGAATTAATCACCAGCCCCCTAAATTCTCAACACTTGGTGCTACTCGATGTTGTAGTGATAACATGAAGTTCAGTGATGAATCACTATGTTTGGATGTTGCTATAGGGATTATGATTTGAAGATCAAAGGATCAAGGAAGACGACTGTGTCTTGGTCTTGGAGTGGCGAAATAGGTCAAGGGCCTTGGTCTTGGTATTTGTCAATTGGAATCTCTATAAGAAGAATTTGTGCGGCTTTTCCTCTCAAAGAGTGAGAGGTTTTGGCCCTGGCTCATAGCCTACATGTTGTGTCTCTTTTCTATTTATGTTTATGCATTGGTTACTGTTTGATGAAGAAAGAACACTAATAATCTAACAAGAAAAAGATCTTAATCTAAAGAAGTTAAAAGGCATTCACAAACAGTCACTAATGAAGAGAAATCTCTTAACACTAAATCCCCTAGATTTCTCAACATTGTAGTGGTCAAGGGCCTTCTTTTAAAAGGCTTGGTGCAGGCTTGCCCTTTCTCTAGTCATAATGAGCGACAGATAGTTTTGGAGAGTTGTATGAAGCTGAATCCACCTTCCCCCCCAGTTGTAATCAGGGATTCATTTCTTTTGTTTTTCTGAGTTCTTGTGAGACCCCTCTAGGGGGATACTATGTTTGCAAGTGCGAGCTACGAATCTGGTCTCCTCCCTTGCAGCCAAGATTCAAGAATGGACTGGGATCCCCTCTGCCTTATGCGTCTCCTTTATGAGGGCCAAAAACTTTAGGATACAAATAAACTAAGTGAGCACGACATAGTAAACAACATAGTAATAAATCTAGTTTCTAGATTGTGAGGCAAAGCTCAAGGAAGGGGTGGGCCCTCTTCTTCTTAGCCCAAATATTTTAAAAGAAGCGTTAAAGCTAGGGATTATGAACCAGCCTCCTAAGGAGCTCTCAGTGCCAGCCTTTCTTATGGATCAAATAGAGAAAATCCCATCCACTGGTGTGCCAAAAATTTAATCCGACTCTCTCAGTGTTGACTACATGGAGCATGCTCTAATTTGTCGATTTAATGGATTTTGGCCTTCAGCATATGTACTTCGAGATTGGGTGGCTAAGACCTGGTCTAAGCACAATTATTTGTTCTTCTCCTTAGAGGGATACTTTATAGTTTTTTTCAAGAACCAGAGGGATCGACAGGGGGTCCTTGAGCTTGCAGCATGGTTTTGGGCTGATTAGGGCTCTCCATTCAACCATGGTTTGTAGATTTTAACCCCTAATAATGCCAGATTTGGCCATTCTTATTTGGGTTCAACTCCCTAATTTACCTCTTAACTTAATGCACCATGATATTTTAGCCGATATTGGTAATGCCCTAGGCCAATTCATTAATATCAACACGCACAAGCTAGCGAAGGGTATTGTGACCTTTGCACGGATATGCGTGGAAGTTGATTTCAACAAGGGATTACTTGATAAAATCCTCCTGAATTGGAGGGCAGCTATTTACTCACAAGCACTAGATTATGAGAACACAGCCTTCCGTTACAAGTCTGCCAATAGCCAGGTCACCTCCAAAATGTATGCCCTTCTTCTCAAGGGCCCTCTCCACCTCACCAAGAATTTATTGCTAGTGTTCAGTGAAAAAGAAAAAAATGTAGAACAATAACACTTCACCCTTTCCTTCTTCTGGTTCATAAAGATGGTCTATTCAGACACACATTTCCTTGAGAAATCTAAAACCTATACCAACTTTTCTACAGATCCATTAGAACAAACCGTTGTTTCATTCACTCCTTCGTATGCCTAAAATGTTGATTTTATTTATTTGACAAAACATCAAGTAGTAGGTCTGATAGGTCTCTGACTTATCCTTCCAATTTAATAAATTTCTTGAAATGATTTCTCCTTTGACTTTGTGATTGTTATATTTGAATTTGGGTCAATCTTTCCAAGTTTTACAATCACTGGATTGTTCAATTTGAGTTTTCTATGCGACAAGTTTCTTGAACTAGATTTGTGATGTTGTTTGTTTCTCGAACATACGCTTTTATTTTGAATTAGACTTTTCTAATACTTTTAGGATAATAGTAACTTTCATAGCTAGGTTAAGTGTTGCCTTGACAAAACGAGCATCTTTGCAGACTAACTTTTCAATGTGGAAGATCTATTTAGGAGGGTGTTTCTCCATCATTGTTTTCTAAAATATTCCTTTACCTAATAACACAGACTTTCTAAAATGGTCTTCAACTTTTCACCATTACACTTATAACAAATTGTATTCTATAAGAGTTGCAGTCTAAACTTGTCTTTGCTTGAACAGACATTGTAATTGTAGCAAAGCATAGATAAACATGAAACTCTAATGTGTTTGGAAGAAAGTCGGTTCATGCTTCTAAGAAGACTTAGAGAACATTGTGGTAGAGAACTAACTGTTATTCAAGAAACTCTAGCATTTTCTAGTGACAAAGATGAGGAAGAGGATATACATTCAAACCGTTGTGCTCGCTAAAAATATTCAACCAGAGAAGCAAATAAAACAGTCCACTGTAATTAAAATGACAAAACCGATGAAAATAGTAAAAATTAAAAAACAAATGCTAGAATGGCCTTAATTATTTTCTTAATTGCAGTATCCAATTCTTGAAGAATTCAAAGCCAAAGCATAGAATGGCCGGTGTAGTAGTATCCAAGGTTGCACTAATAGCTGTGAGCATGCTCATAGTGCTTCAATTACAACATACAACACTATGATCCCTAAAAGGCTAAAGGAAGTGGTAGCAACAAAAGTTTAAGGGTTGCAAAGAATACTAGACATTTAAAAAGGCAAGAAGGACATACCAACATTGAAGATCATTTTCCAAAAAATTCAATACGTGAAACGACAAAGCTTCTTGGACAATACAATTTCAAAAATTTAGATGTGTTAATTGGTAGGAGCTAGCATGCATTACAGGTCCCCTTATTTGTTGTGACTAATCAATCAATAACTGCAATCACGGCCTTAGTACATGTCAAGGGGTTCTGTATTCTAAATTTGTTATCCTTGTTACTTGGTAGAATGGCTTTCATTCACATTGTAGGTGGGAGCCTTATGAAGGAAAGGGAGATTCATATTTAATGTGGTTTCTGTTTTTTCAAACACAAAATTTTTGCAGAATTCCAGCATAGATTGTGAAATGTGTGGTATATGAATTAAATATATAGTGCTTCTTAATAGGGAAAATTTCTAAGATAGTGTAGTGTGGTATTTGAAGATGCCTCATACAGTTTGTCGAAGGAGGTTGTCAACGACTATGGTGTTTTACTGGTTGATTGACTACTCTTGCGCATCCAAAAGTTTTGCAAAATCACTCTAGGTTTGATTTTCTCTTTTACTCACTGAGTGATTACCCCTTTACATCCCAAAGGCTTATGGAATTGCTTCAGGTTTGTGGAATTGGGCCTCGCAGTTTGTGAGAAAGAGTAAAATGATTGCGGAGTATTGGCTTATTTCACTCTTTGCAGAATATCAAAAAATATTAAGTAATTTCTAATATGAATCATACTTTTTAAAAATAAATTCTACTTATTTTCATAATTTAAGAGGTTTCACCGATCTAAAAATAGAGAATAAATAAATGAAACAGAAGCTTACTGATGGTGACATTGTCGTCGGGGTCTCTGAAGCATTTTTTCTATTCCCTTGAGGCTGAGTGAGGTGCAGAGGATTCTCACAGCAACTTTGTTGGCTGCAATGCTGGCCTTCATCTAAACCTTTCATTTAGGTCTTCTATTCTTGCTCCTTTATTATGAAAAATGGCCTCCCCAACTCATCAGAAGCCAACGTCATCCCTGCAAATAGTAACAAAATGCAGCACAGAGATTAAGCCGAAATATACAAGCATGGATGCGAAAAAAATAGTAGAACCAGATACCTGTGTGTACTCCTCTCTGTGGAACACTAAAAATTGTGGAAAAGCAGTGAAAAAATGTAGCACCGTCAACAGTCAATGGAATAAAGATCCGATGGTGGGGTTCAAGATCGGATATCCGGTCTGCCCTGGTAAAACTCCAAAGCCCAACTCTCTTCAATCCGGTTTTCGCTCCCGCCCATGTGCAAAGGGAAAAGATTCTATTTAAATAATTTGAGAGTAAATGTTTTCGTTCCCGCCCTGTAAAAACCGAAAAAACATACTACTTCGGAACATGCCACGGGTTTTTTAAATCATCCAAAAAAAACAAAAACAAAAATCCCATAATTTTATTTCCAAAGTTTTTTTAATAGTAGTTGAAAGCATTTATTGTATATTTTTGGTTGTGATGAAAGCATTTTTTTGGTTATATTTTGGCATATTTATTATTATAATAATAATATATTTTTAAGATTATTTATTTTATGTAATGATTTTATTATTAAAATTTGTTAGGATAGGAATGTTGTATTTTTTGAATTTTAATGTGAAAGTATTTTTAACTTAGTTGTATTGAAAATTTATTTATTTATTTTTGTTTTTATTTATTTATTTTTTTTAATATTGGGTGGGTGTTAACAAAAGAGGGTTTATGGTAAGTGGGTTTAATAGTTAAAAAGTGTTAGTCTCTTAAATGTCATATGACAAATTTCGAAGGAGTAGGGTGTATATTCTTCTTTAGGTTAAATATATTCAAATGGTTGTGTGAATGGGGTTGTAAGAGCCTATGTTTTCATCTTGAGAAAATAGAGTCATCTCGAAGTCACTCTCATAGTTTAGGTTGTCATAAGTAAAATATGTGTTTTGTCTTAAGATGTGAACATTTCATTTTAGGGAGTGTGATAATGTGGTTTTAGCAAGGCATTAAAAGATGGAACGAGCATGTACATTTGGTATGCTAGTGTTGTGTTCTTCTTGAGGCATGAGTGCACGTCTAAGAAGACTCTAACAAGGGTTGAAGAGGTGGAATACTTAGAGAAGTTTTGGGGGTTGTAGTCTCACTTAGAGGTGTAGAAAAGAAAGTAAAGCACCATGAGAAGTTTTGAAGAAAACTTAAGATATTTGACAAGTTGCACGAAGAAAACTTAGTAGTGGTATTAATTGAACATTCTTTGATCGAAGTTGATACCCTCTCCTTGGCACTACCACTTTGCAAGACAAAGAAGAAATGTGAAATATATGTGGAACCCACTAAAGAAGTTGGCAAGGTTGTTGCAACATATATAGGTGGTTTTGTCGTGTTGCAAAAGGATTTATTGGAACTTAGAAGGTGACCATTGGAGTAGATTTTTCATGGAGTGTCGGGGAGGTGCAAGGGTGTAGGCCACATCTTACAGGTATCTTGTACTTTTGGTGTGCATTAGCGATGTTAGTGCATTGTGTTTGATGAGCAATAGCTATATAATGTTTCATGAAGGAAAAAACCCACAAGTTTGAGATGTCTAAACATTTGGCATTGTAAGATGTGTTATGCCCTAGTTTTGAGGAGATAATTAGAACCCTCTCAGAGTATGATGGGTTGTACCATGGACTTAGGTCCACTTGCATGGGTTGAGGTGTAAAGGTGCCCCATGAGTTGAGGAAAATGATTGCAATGCTTACCTATATAAAGTGTTTATGATATAATATTAATGATTTTTTTGGAGAATGGAAGAGGAAGATAAGAAAGGAGAGGCACTAAGGTTTATTGTAAATCAATCAAAAGGAAGGAAAAATGTCTCCTATTAGAGATATTTTTCAAGTTGCCTCTTCAATAGTATTAAATTTCGTTGGAGCTATGGAGTTAGCCTCAAAAACATTGATTGGGTCCTCGAGAAATCCAAGACCTGACATATCCAAGCTAGTCCATTAGATAGATTCGTCTTGGGTAAAGGTTGCAAATTCTAAGGTGCAAATCTCCCATTTTTAATGTGGGTTTTAAACCTTTGATTTGAAAATGATAAAAGCAAGGTCATGATCTTGAAAGGAGGTCCTTAATTTTACCAAAAATCAATGCCAATGTTTAATCCATGGTGTGATTCTTTCTATTTGGGTTTTGCCTTAAACATTGAGATCTATCTTTGGGTCTAGCTATTAGTCTATCATTTCATTTATGTGTTGAGAAGGTCTTAAGGGTTGTAGGGGATGCGATGGTTATTTTCCAATACCCCTCCCTTGAAACCTTATAAAGAGATAGTGTGCCCCATTTTGTTGTCATAATATTTCAACCATGAGCTCTTCTTATGAGTATGCCCTTGAAGGGAGGGTATGTAAAGGAAGTAGAAAAAAACAAAATTTCATGTTGAGTCGAAGGTGGGGTATAGATTGTAGGTGTCTCTAGAGGTCTTGACAAAGGTGAAGGATAAAGGAGTTTACCTCTTATTGAAATTGCTTCCATTCCACCATTTGAGTTGCTAAAGGGCACTGACTTTAAGGGTCATAGGTGAGTTCTCACGAAGATCTTAAAAATAAGAAGGTAGGTGTGATTTAGCATAGGATTTATTCTTCAATGGTTGACTTTTAGGGTGAGATTTCCTAGTAAATGGAAAAAATTGAAGCCCTACCACCCATAGATTAAGTAGAGTATGAGAAAATGTTTCCTAAGTTTCAAAAATTATCACCGTATATTGTCCATGATATCCATGACAATTATGTTCAATTGTCGATAACTCATGTTATGATATCATCTTTGATTCATGGCATATATACTTCTTCAACTAGTGGTGGAGAGTCCAACCAATGAGTAGGTAAGGTTGTTCATTTACAAGGTTGACATCAATGAAGTATTCTCCCTCTCTGCCCAACTCTAAGAGGAGAACTATGCATAATGGACTTATTATTGTAAACAATTGTAAATATTGGGTTATCTTGAAGTTCAAGGGCTTGAAGTTTTGCGTCAGTGACTTCTAGGTGTGTTAGGTGTCAAGGCATGGTAGGATGCGCTAGGGAGTACCAAAGCATGCCAGGGAATGCAGGGGATTCTAACAGGTGCCACATAGTGCCAAGGGATTGTTAGATGTGCTAGGTGTTATGGCATGTCAAGATGTAAAATATGCCGCTTAGTTGTTTTACGACCACGAATGGATGTGAGCCTTGTCTTCGTAACTTATTAAGTTGTTTGATTTGAGATTCGGCGTGAGTATCCTAAGATGAGTTATAGGAAGTTCTTAAGTGAACAAGGAATATTATAGTTGTAGTAATTGTAACTTGGTCAAGCTATTGTAGTCGAAGCAGGATTTGGTTGGGTTCCCAAGTTGCAAAAAATTAGGGTAGTTGCGAGGGAATGATAAATAAGGAATGATAGGGCATGCCATGGAATGAAAAGGTGTGCTAACAAATTCTAGATAGTTTCAAAGCATGTCGAGGAGTGTTGGGGAGTGTCAGGGAATTACAAGGAAGAACTAGGTCAAAATGCATGGAAATGAATGAATAAGAGTGTGTGCCAAGGAGTATCAGTGACTTCTAGGTGTCTCAAGGATGAAGTGTGTTAGGATAATTTTAAAATAGGACTTGTAGGAGGAAAGCCTACGATTGCAGTAATGGGCTAGACAAAGCAGTCGAGACTTTAGGTTAGACACAACATTATTGTTTCAATAACTTGGTTGGGTACCCAAGTCGCAAAAAAGTAAGGCTATCTATAAGGGCATGACAATTAGGGAGTGCCAAGGTGTGCCAAGGAATTTAAATAAGTGCTAACACATGTTAGACGGTTCCATTAAGGCATGTTAGGCACACCAAGAGATGGCAAGTGATAAGGAGGGAGTGACAAGATATGCTAGATAGTTCCAAGGTATGCTAGAGTGCTAGGGAAGCATACCAAGATGTGTCAAGTGCCAATGTGTGTTTAGTGTTAGTGAGTGCCAGGAAACACAAGGGAGCACTATGTCAAAATGCTTGGAAATGAATGAATAAGAGTGTGTGACAGGCAGTGTCAGCGAGTCTCAGGTGTGTTAAGGAGGGAGTGACATGGTATGCTAGGCAGCGTTAAGTTATGCAAATGTGCCAGAGTGGCATGCGGCCAAGATGTGCCAAGTGCCAAGGTGTGCCAACACATGCTAGGAAGTGATAGGGACCCACAAGTGAGCACTAGATGAAAATAATGCATGCAAATGAACGTTAAGAGATTGTGACAGGAAGTGTCAATAAGTTCCAAGTGTGCTAAGGAGGGAGTGACAAAGTATGCTAGGCAGTGATAAGGCATGCTAGAGGCCATGGAAACATGCGGAGATGTACCAGGTGCTAGGGTGTGCCAATGCATGTCAAGGAGTGTTATGGAGTGCCAAGGAAAAACAAGAGAGCACTAGTTTCAAATGCATGGGAATGAATGAATAAGAGTGTGTGTTAATGAGTTATAGGTGTGTTAAGGAGGGAGTGACAAGGTTATATGCTAGGCAGTGCCAAGGTATGCTAAACTACCAAGGCATGTCAGGAAGTGCTAGGGTGTGTTAGGGTGTGTAAAAGCATGCCAAGGAATGTAGGGGATGCTAACACATGCCACATAGTGCCAAGGCATTTAAGAGATGCCAGGTGCTATGGTATGTCAATATATAAACTGTGTTGCCTAGTTTTTTTACAACCACAGTTGGATGTGATAAGCCTTATCTTGGTAACTTGTTAAGTGGGATGAGTTGAGATTGGACATGAGTAGCCTAAGATGAGTTACATGTAGTTTTTAGGTGAATAAAGTATACGTTGAATTTCAATGACATACGAGAATTTGTTTTTGGTCTTAGAATATTTGATGCAAACACACTCAAGTGCCACAACACATATACTTTGCACAACGAAATCTACACACATTAAGGAATCAACTAGTGCACATGACAATTTTTAACTTTTTCAAACCGTTCTTCGTTAAATACAAACTATAATAGAATAGGCTAGAGCTCTTGTACCACGGATCGTGACCCTTCAAAATCACACTGATATAAGGAATACAACTAGGGCTTGTTGTTAGTCTTTTGATAACCAATCTACCTCGAACAAGACAACACTTTAACCACTTTTTGATGGTGGCCACACATAGCCCTTTCAATCCACATGTCCTGAACATCACATCTGGCAGGTCCTCTTGCCTCCCATTATGCAACTCCTCAATTTTCCTCTATCAATGATCAACTCCTAATCAGTGTATAAATAGGATTTAGTTGGATTCATTTGTATCATCACTTGACTTGGGGTCTCTCTATCTTTAGACAACTTCACATTTTTCCTTGGAGGACTATTTTGGACGATGGATGCATTTTGATGTATGGATTTGGGCTATTTTTATGTTGGAGCTTTGTTTTTGCAAATGTGAAGCTAGTTGGATATAATCTCTAACATTGTGAGTGATAATTTAACTCTATTCTTCTTGTTGTTGCATGCTATTGAATTCACTATAACTAGGGCTAATTGTTGCATGATGGAAATGTGGAATTATGTGTCTATTTAGCTTATTTAATGTATGGGCCATTGTTATATGAATGAAATGTCTTTGAGACCATTGTATCTCAATAATATTGCACCATTTGTATGAAGTATAAATTCTTGAAGGTCACTTTTCGTATTCCTCTAACATTGGATGAAGTTGACTTTCTGGGCCTCCTTGATCAAGAAACCAAATTCTTGCTTATTATCATCCCTGACTCCATATCCCCAAGTGAATTAGGCACTAGTACCTCAAAAAGGGTGATGATTTCCCCCCATTTTTTCACAATTTTCCATTTTTCCCTAGGTCTAGCCCTATTATGTCACCTAGGGCATCAATTTCCCATAAATCTAGCCAGAGGAAAACTTCGATCTCCTAGAGGCAACTGCGTTGATGGGTCCCCTCACTCTCCTCAGAATTTGGGCCAATTATGATGGTGGAATCTCCAGATACCTCAAGCCCTATCTCTAGGATCAAGTTTTGCCTAGGTGTTCCCAAGGCTAGAACCTAGTAGGATCAATTTGACCCATCGAAGTAAAAAATCTTGCTTGATCCTTTCCCCTCACATTTTCCAGGATAGGAACATCATTGGTTGCTAAATTTCATCCCTGAACCTTGGTTGGGTTCACTTGGCCCCGTGTGGTCCCATTTGGTGTCAAAGGCCTTTCATCAAGGACCATTTGGGAATCCAAGTTCCCAAAGCATTTTATGGATTGATAAATTCCTTCATAAGTCATATTCTTCTCCCTCAACCCTTCAATCCCCCTCCTCTCTCCCTATAAGATCAAGTCCCTTGCTTAAAAGGCAAGGAAGTCCCACTCTTTATTATATCCTAGGGAAATGGTTTCTAGGGCTAGTGAACTAGGGCTAGGGCTAGTTGGCTGGCCCACTTGACTGCTACTTTATTCCTTCAAAGTCTGCACATCCTTAGGCCCTATACACCTGCCCTTCTACCAATCTTGTTGTCCTTCACAAGAACAAGAGTTAGGCCTCTTCTTTGACAGTAACCTAACAACCCTCCAACTGTACTTGGACTACCATAAATCTGCCCAACCACAGTCAATTCTTTTTACTGATCTAGGGCCCACAATATTATCTTCATCTACGGATCTTCAAATCTTCCACTTAACAATGGTTTGAGTCCTCTCAAAATCATTGTTCTTGTGTATCGACAATTTGATCTTTGTTGTCCAATCTATGAAAAAATCTAAACTACTCCTCTTATCATCTTTCTAACAATCTGTAGATGACTGAACTAGGGTCATAAATTAGCCACTAACAGTCCATTGACTAATTTTATATAGGTTGCTTTAGATCTTTGTCTAAAACTCTCTGGATAGTCCACCAAAATCAACTCCTCTGCATGTCAATCCATTCTTCATATGGCACATTTATTCTGCATGCTCAATCTTATGCTTAGGTTCCACCCTCCTTTGGATCTTCTATCTCCACACATATTGAATCTGCAAACCATCTTCCATATCTACGATCTATATTTCAAAAATAAGCCTCGCTCTAAGGGTCACAACCGTTCTTCTTCTACGCAAATTTGTCACAGTCTTAAGGGCATACCTTATGAACTAAACATGCTAGGAAATTGTCCTAACTAGGGTTAAAGAAAAAATTGTGGTGATTTTTGGATGGGTGCTAATTTGTAGGGTTTTCCATTTTTATAATTTTCTGTTGTGCTTTGTACCATGCTACCTAGTTGCTTTCCTGTTACGCTATCATTTTAACTTTTTCGATGTCTATCTCTCTATTGTTTCTTGCCCCATTTGAAGTTTCATCCTTATTTGGTAGGTGTTTTCTTCGATATAGTGTGAATATTTTTCCATCACACAGCTTCTATGGTGTTTGTCTAATGAAATAGCTTGTAAGGCCCATTCATCAGGGTATTTGATGAAATGAAATGATTATCGATGATCACCAACTAATGGTACCTGCAAAGATTTACTCTAACAATTCTACAGTTTTCCTGTGCCAACAATTATACAACATTTTAACCTCATGAACTAGTCTCCTATGTTCTCTTATCTGATGCTATAAGCACTTATTGTTGTTGTCAAAGCTTTTACTCTCTAGTCCCATTGAGCTATTTCAGTTATTTGTGGACATTAATCTATTTTCATTTCATTTCTTCAATTTTTTTGGCTGTTATGCGTTACCTTTGGTCAGTGACTTCTTTCTTACCTATTCTTTTTCTGCATAAGCATTCCAGCCAGCTAGAGCAGCAGGGGCAGCAGGAGCCACTCAGTCCAGCCAAAGCCCAGCAAGGGCGGCGCAGAGGTAGCAGGAGCCACACAGGGCTGACGCAGGCCCAGTTAGGGCAGCGCAGGGGTAGTGTAAGCCCTTCAGGTGTGACGTAGACCCTTACTGAGCAGTGCAGAGGTCGACATAGGCCATTCAGGCTGATGTAGAGGGATTCAGAGCAGTGTATTACTGCAATTTTTATTTCTCTGTTGGGTGAATCAATTTTGGTGCCCAGGATTGTTGTACTTAGATTTTGCATAATAATGAAAACCCTCTAGAGCTAGCTGCACCGGTTTTCCTGCATTGGGTTTTTTTTGGGACAGTTGTCTAGAAAATCCGTCTGCCACTTTTTCTATGAGCATGTTATTCAATATTTGATCTGTATGTGTAGGTTGCTAGCTGTATTTACTATTTACTTTGCTAATTTATTAAATATTTCATAAATTAACTTGTAACTTAATTCAAGTAGGAGATGTAAATCAAGATACTATAGTAGGGTTTCTTAGATTAAGAAATTTTCACATTCCCTAGGTCTAGCCCCATTAGGTCACCTAGGGCAACAATTTCCCAGGAATCTAGCTAGAGGAAAACTTCTATCTCCTAGAGGCAGCTGCGTTGTTGGGTGCCCTCACTCTCCTCAGAACTTGGGCCAATTCTGACAGTGGAATCTCTGGATTCCTCAAGCCCTATCTCTAGGGTCAAGTTTTGCCTAGGTGGTCCCAAGGATAGAACCTAGTTGGATCAATTTGACCTATTGAAGTAAAAACTCTTGTCTGATCCTTTCCCCTCACCTTGTCTAGGATAGGAACATCATTGGTTGCTAAATTCCATCCCTGAACCTGGGCTGGGTCCACTTGGCCTCGTGTGGTCCCATTCGGTGTCAAAGGCCTTTCATCAAGGACCATTTGGGAATCCAAGTTCCCAAAGGATTTTAGGGATTAAGAACTTCCTTCATAAGTATTTTTCTTCTCCCTCAACCCTTCAATCCCCCTCCTCTCTCCCTAGAAGATAAATTCACTTACTTAAAAGGAAAGCAAGTCCCACTCTTTATTTTATCTTAGGGAAAGGGTTTTGAGGGTCACTTCCCACCTATTCATTGACCTATATGCTACAAGTGACTTCCTGAACTACTAGGACTCGACCCATCGGTGAAATTCCATGAAGAGAAAGGGGCCTTAGCTGTGGTGACAATGGGCTAAGCCTCCATCGTTTCCCTTGTCCTAGCAGTTGCCCTCTTAGGAACCCCTTTTAGGTCCACTACTAGTTTGAGTGGTAACAAGTTCTTCACAATTCCATTTGTGAACAACTCTTTGGTAAGCCCACTTCTGCCATATTATAGCTCCAAGATGATAAGTCCAGGGCTATGGAGGCTGCCCTTCTTCTCTCTGAATCAATCCTCTACAATATAGTGAATTAGGGCTAGTTGGTTGGTCCACTTGACTGTTACTTTAGTCCTTCAAATTCTGCACATCCTTAGGCCCTATACACCTACCCTTCCACCAATTTTGTTGTCCTTCACTAGAACAAGAGTCAAGGCTCTTCTTTGACCGTAACCTAACAACCCTCCAACTGTACTTGGACTACCATCAATCTGCCCAACCACAGTCAATTCTTTTTACTGATCTAGGGCCCACAATATTGTCTTCATCTAGGGCTCTTCAAATCTGCCACCTAACAATGGTTTGAGTCCTCTCCAGATCACTGTTCTTGTGTATCGACAATTTGATATTTTTTGTCCAATCTATGAACAAATATGAACTACTCCTTTTATCATACTTCTAACAATTTGTAGATGACTGAAATAGGGTTACAAATTAGCCACTAACAGTCCATTTACTAATTTTTTATAGGTTTCTTCAGATATTTGTTTAAAACTCTATGGAAAGTCCACCAAAATCAACTCCTCTGCATGTCAATCCATTCTCCATATGGCACATTTCTTCTGCATGCTCAATCTTCTGCTCAGGTTCCACCCTCCTTTGGATCTATTGTCTCCACACATACTAAATCTGCAAACCATCTTCCAGATCTGTGGTCTTTATTGCAGAAATAAACCTCGCTCTAAGGGTCACAACCTGTCTTCTTCTACACAAATTTGTCACAGTCTTAAGGGCATACCTTATGAACTAAACATGCTAGGAAATTGTCCTAACTAGGGCATTATACTTATGTACTTCTAATTGTTGTAGAACAAACCCTATCCACACATAGAAAAAACACGACTCTTGCCTCCATAAGAGACTCGACCTAGCTCATATGGATCCATAGATTCTAGGCATTTCTTTGACTGAATCTTGACATGAACTTCAGATCTCAATGTCGACCCTCAAACTAGGGTTAAATCAGTCAATATTACGCCTGTGTCGACTTCTGTTATGGCTCTAAATTACAGTGCAAGCCCTCCTCCATTTATGTTGGTCTTTATCACAGACCTTGCGGCCTACTAACCACCACAAGGCAAGATGGTATCAACCCTCTCTTCTATTTCATGTAGAAAATCTAACCAACATGATTCAATCTGATCTTGTAATTGTGTACTAAAACAAGATACCGAATCCTTCCTACAATTTGTGGAAACAAAACACAATCACACAATCACATATAAGTAAGAGAAACAAGTTATCAATTGCACAACACAAGATGTATCTGGGGAAGCAACTGCTCAAAACCCTCTATCTCTATTTTGTATTAAGTCAAGGAATCATGAAACAATACAATGCTTAATCTCTCTTGATATTCTCCAGCACTCTGCCAATTGTCTCCTGCTGATCTAGGAAAAATCGGTCTAATACTTAGTCAATTCTCAGCCTGCCTTTCTCACGCAATTCCTATGGAATTATCTCCATATTAGTTAGGAAAATCGACCTTCCTTGATTGTGCAATCCATCATGGCATCCTAATGACTTTATAATTGCATATGGGAAAATTTCTATAAATACAACTGATAGTTATGTTTCTCTTAACTGTGTTACAATAAGGATGAAGGGTCTTTTTTATTATTTAAAAATAAGATAAAACCCTAAACAACCAAAACCCTAACCCGAGGAGATGTAACACCAAGAGTTTATGGGCCCCGTTGGGGTTAGTTGGGCAACCAACTTTCCAGGGTCATAGCTTGGTCATATGATCTTCGTTTGACGCACATGATACCTCGTTAGAAAGATCTCTCTGAGGACTACAACTGCTAATGCAATTTCTAAGAAATTGCCAAACCTTTCATGCCCAAAAAACGTCGTTTGGGGCCTCAAAATGGCTCCGGAAGTTCAGGACCTGAAAAAACTGACAAAAATAGTAAATTGTGCTATAATTAAGGAAACTATAAAACTTAAAGAGACAATGGAGAGGGCCCAAGTGGAATAGGCGGGTGGCCACCAATATCCACCTCGATCACCTTAAATTGAATTTACTGAGCTAACTCAATCATCATGACTTAGTTAACTGACACAAGTTGTTATGAGATGAAATTAAAATTTATTGTCCAATTTATTTAAGTGAAAAATAAATTAGACGCCTCACATTCCTCACTCCTGGTACATCAAAATTCCTCACTAGTGTGGGTGCATTTTTTTTTGTCCTTTCTAGTTGCCAATTTCATTGTTTCTTGTTGCAAATTTCAACACTCCCTCTCAGCAAGAAAGGAATTCAATATATCCCCATCCGGTACCTTTGGAATGTTCTGCATGCTACACTTCTCTAGTGTTGTTTGCACCTACAAATCCTAAAACTAAATAGCCTCTGAACAACTTACTCAGTATAATGCATTTGTCATTAGAGTCTTCTGACTACTGCTAGCTACTACACCTGTCTAGTACTGGATTCTCTGCGCTGCTACTGACATCTGCATCCGTGCCCTTTGAACTATTTATAACTTTGATTTGTAATCCAGTATTTGACATATTTCACTCTGATTTCTGTCTTACTGACATCTGACTACATCAATCTAACTGATCCTTCCTACTACTATTGTACTGTGGGCTCCTCGTAGCTAGTTTCGATCCATGAGACATGCCATCTCAATGGACCTTGCCCAAATTTCTTATCTTGGGATTATGTCTACACATCACCCCACCTTACACCTCGACGTATGGATGCTCCCTCTTCCCATCTGGCTCGAAATTCCCCCCTCATGGAGGTCTCTACTTGAGTGGACGCTTCCACTTAGTCTCCTCTATGCTTCTCCAATTGTGGCAACTACTCCACAACCTTCTGAGACTGCGTCTCATGAGGATGCATGTTGAGAGGTAATTTATGCTCCCTCTAAACCACCAAGTCTCTAAATTCTGCCTTTCTCCTCAAAGCTTTGCATGCATCTGGTACCTCAATTACATATAGGTTCTTGACTTGCGCACAGTGTAATTGTCCCGACGTTACAAAAAGTTTCTAAAAAAGAGTTGATTTTAAATCGATGATATCTCCCTCATCCGAGCTCCGATTCGACCGATTTTTTTTTTTCTATTTCGGTAGATTTTCGCAAGGAATCCAAATAGCCTATTTTTTTTTTTTAATTTTACACCAAAATATTCAAATATTCTATGCAAACTCGCCGCCCAAAAAAATTCTGCTCTAATACCATGTAGAAAATCTAACCAACGAGATTCAATCTAATCTTGTAATCTACTAAAACAAGATATTGAATCCTTCCTACAATTTGCGGAAGCAAAACACGATCGCACAATCACATATAAGTAAGAGAAATAAATTATCAATCACACAACAACATGATGTATTTGGGGAAAGAAACTGCTCAAAGGCCCTCTATCTCTATTGTGTATTAAGTCAAGGAATCATGAAACAATACATTAATGCTTAATCTCTCATGAGATTCTCCAGCACTCTATCAATTGTCTCCCGTTGATCTAGGCAAACTCGGTCTAGTACTTAGCCAATTCTCATCCTTACTTCAGCCTACCTTGCTCATGCAATTCCTAGGGAATTAACTCCTTATTAATTAGGAAAATCAGTCTTCCTTGATTTTGCAATCCATCATGGATTCTCAATGACTTTATAATTGCACATGGGAAATTTTCTCTGAATACAACTGATAGCTATGTTCACTTTAACCTCTGTCTCAAATGGGTATTCCTTGAAACTGATATGCATGCAACTATTAATAGAAAATTATCAATTATATGATTGATCACTCATTGTGAATTAAATCTAATTTAATTCACTGGACCTCTCACTAGCTCATTACTCAGTTAGAACTAGTTAAACTGATTTTAACTCATTTAATCGAGTTAATTACACTTGCACCCCACTAATGCATCAACTTCAACTGGACCTCAAAAATATTAGAAACCCTCTAGATGCCTCATCTTAGACCCTCAAGAACTTGAATTTCTTGAGCTAACTTGGTCATCCTGACTTAATTAACTGACACAAGTTGTTATGAGATGAAATTACAATTTATTGTCCAATTTATTTAAGGGATAAATAAATTAGACGCCCCACATTCCTCACTCCTGGTGCATCAAAATTCCTCACCAGTGTGGGTGCATTTTTTTTTTGTCCTTTTTGGTTTCCAATCTCACTTTTTCTTGTTGCAAATTCAACATTTCAGAATTTGATGCAGCCTTCACACAAAGACACCATTGAAATCACATGCCCAGATTCTCATGAGAAACCTCCTCTGCTCGATCCACAAGAGAACCAATGACAGCATCTGCATTTCTAGCGAAAATCGACTTAAGGTATGAAACATTTTCTCGAACCTTCACATGATGATCTTTGTTTGAGATGATCATGACCCTCCTAGCAACCCTTAATTCCTCGTACTCGACCTACTTTAGTACTACATCTCTCTTCACCCCCTTGATGTGCCAGATAGTGGGAATACATGTCAAACAAGCTAAGATGTGCCAAGTGATAAGGCATGCCAAGATGTGCAAGGGTGTGTCAATGCGTGTTAGGGACTGTCAAGACAAAAAAAGGGCGAAAAAAGTTAAACTACAAGGAAATTAACACACAAGAGGGTTAATAAGTCATCAATTTACCTTTTCCAAGAGGGGCATGCTAGGCACCCCAACACTAGGTGCCAAGTGAAAAGTCTTAGTGCATTCTAAGTGCCAAGTATTCCTTTGTTGCTTCTCATCTAATTTCCAACAATTTATAATCACAAATAAATTTAATATTAAACCATTCCAAATCATACCAAGGCATCTCAACATATTCCATACATGCTAAGACTTTCCAAGCGCCAACATGTGCCAAGCACCAATATGTGCCAGGGGCTAGTGTTATGCATGTTGTGAAGTGGAAGGGAATGTTGAAGAGTGCTAAGCTGTGCTAGAGAGTGATAATGCATGTTGATGAGGGTTAAGGATTACTAGAAAAAAACATTAAGGGAGCACTAGGCAAAAATTCATGGAAGTTAATGAATATGAGGAATGTGTGCCAGAGACTAATGTTAATGAGTGTTAGTTGTCATGCCAAGGAGGGACTGACAAGGCATGCTAAGCATTGGTAAGGAATGCTAGGGAATATTAAGGCATGTCAAGAATTCCCAAAGTGTGCTTGGGATTTCTAGGGTGTGCTAATTATATCAAGTGCCAATTAATAGTGCCATGATATGTCAATACAGTCTAGGTGCTAAGGATGTGGTGTAGGGTGCCAGGGTATGCCAATATGTGTCAAGGCAACAAAAGGAATAACCAATAAGAGGGTTAATAAGTCAGGACTTTATCTTTTTGAAAATATTATGCTGAAACACCAACATATCCACATGCTGGTTAATAAAAGGTACAATGTATGTCTGACTTGCAAGACCAAGATGTTCCAGGGCATGCTAGGGACTATATGCAACATGCCAACACATGCTAGGAGAGTTCCATGTTGTGCTAGCGCATGCCACCATGTGCATGTTGGCCATCACGAGATGTCTAGGTATAAAAGGATGTTCAATACATGTAAAAGCAGAATGTTAGTAAATAAAGGATTAATTTAAGGCCTGATTGGTGAGGATCGTTAGGCCTTTCTCATTAATAGAAATGTCAAAGCTTGATTATGTATTAAATAATATATTTCCTACACACAATATTGGAACTTTATCTAAAGAGAATTTTCTATATAATAAACTTAATATATATGAATCATGTGTTGACTCATAGGAAATCTCTATTCGAATTGTCATTACTTGAGGGAAATGATAAACAGTAATTACTTCTAAAAAAATTGACTGACCCGAACCACTATGGCCTTGGACATATTATGAAAAAATACTCCACAACAATGGTATTAAATCGTTAAATTTTGACAAAAAATATATTAACAGGCACATAGCATCATCAAAAACTCTTTGGAATGATCAATGATGACAGGCATTTTTTGACCGTCACCAAAAGTAACAAAAAGTACATTGGTGAGGGTCATTAAAAGTTCGTCACTAGAAGTGCTTTTTTAGAGAATTAGCATGGCCTTAACTACCTCACCAAAAGTCTCATCGAAAGTCTTTGGTGACGCATCATAAAGGACCATCACTATATACACTTATAAAGGACATTTTTTTAATTATCAATGATGACGAACATTTTTTGACCATCACCAAAAGTAACAAAAAGAGCTATGGTGAGGGTCATTAAAATTTTGTCACTAGAAGTGTCACCAAAGAGATAATCAGTGATGGGCCTTTAACAACCCTCACCAAAAGTGTCATTGAAAATGTCTTTGGTGACGTACCATAAAGGACCATCACTATATACACTTACAGTGACGATTTTTTAAGGACCGTCACCATATGTGACATTGGTGACGGACCTTAAAGGTCCGTCACAAGCATGACCCTCACCAATGTGCTTTTTTTCTTGTAGTGGTTAAGGACCCCGCAGAGTGCAACTTAGGTGGAATATTGCATATCCATGGACAGAGTCTGTGAAGGGCCAACTAGCCTCAGGATCTCTCCCTTATTTGGAAGGAGTCATATCCTATAAATTCCCCAACATTCAATCTCTGAAATGGACTTGTGATGTCTCACTGAAGAAGGAATTCTTTGAACATTCAAAGATATTCTAATGGAGCAAAGAAGTTCTACCCACATGGAGGATCTTGTCCACATGAGATTGCATAGTTGAGATTAGGGCCAAGGCTTGGGATGGCTCAATCATTATAAAGGAGATGAAGGCAAAGGTAAAGGGAATCTTGGATTATTTTATGTTTGATATTTTAGATCTGGAATTGTCAAGTGACATTCCATTACATTCTTGGGTTGTTTAGCAGAGATTGCAGGTGTTGTTTAGCACAGGGTGTTCCCGGGCGGGAATCCCACCTCTTTCTTCACCTTTGGTGACGTTCAATTTTTTGGTGACGGAGGCTATTGTCCATCACCATTGCTCATATGAAATGGTGACGGTCACTATCCGTCACTATAAATTATTATTGGTGACGGACCTTTCAGTTTGGAAGGTGGAAGTTGTCTTCAGTACTTCAGTTGGAGAACAAGGTGACAGATTATTCCCATCACTTGAGCTTATATTTCAGCACTCCCAGAGCCACATTGTAGATCTGGAATTAGGCCAAAATTTATTGACCTCCTAGCAGTAGTATTCTTCTCAAGAATAATGATGTCCATATTGCAGATCTGAAAGGAGGAAGGAAGTTGCTAGTATTTCAGCTAGCAATCCTATAAGGGATTGTCCCCTCACATTTCCATCAGTCTCACCATCAGCCTCAATTTTATTGCAGCATATTTCAGCAGGAAAAAGGCCTCTCTTTCCCTCATAGCGCAGTTTTCAGAGGCAGTTGTGTTGCAACAGCTACAATCATCTTTTGGAGGATTGAGAAGCTAGATATAGAGCTTCTAGCTCATAGATCTGAGGAATGGATCAGCCCTTCAAGCATAGATCTGATTTGATCACATATTTCAACCATCTATTCTTCATATATAGCTTTAAATCTATATTTCCCAACAGATCAAGGATCAAATCCTAGGGAGGTGATTTTCCAAAGTTTCTAATCTGGAAAATCCTTTCTGGGTTATCTTGGGAATCCATAACATTGGCCAGATATTGAATATTGGCATCATCAGAGCTCTAGTTTTGAGTATATCTACATTTCTCTTTTCAGCCTACAACCATATGTTTATATTCTGCTGAAGAGACAGTGCAGTATTTTTTGCAGAGCCTCAATAGTTACATTGTATCTGCTTCACACATGTTTTCAGGGTGATCCTAGCTCGTTTTCTTGGCTAGATCTACGTATCTCTTGTACTTGTGTAACTGAATCATCTCCAATATAATCAAATGGCTCAGCTCTTTCTTCATATTCTGATTTGTACTTAGATTTATTATTTATCTTGCTGCAAGTCCTTATATTGTGTGAAGTATTGTTGCATTCTCCCTTTTGGGATATTACACAACCAAACAAACAAAAAAGTTCCTAAGAACCTCATAACTAGCCTAATATCATAAAAAATCATAAATATATATCCTTTGAAAACACTTAATAGAGAGATCCCTCTCTAAATCTAGGAAGGCTAGGTCCTAAGATTCCAAATTGGTTCTGATGTGGCTCCCTGCAGCATTTATTCTTGCCATTATTGTAAATCACAGGGAGCCAACATAGTGACGACCATACTGGGGAATATATTGAGTAATAGATAACTTCACAACTCAGAAAATCCCATTCTTAAAAATGGATCAAGTGTCTGCCAAGAGTGGTTCCTGATTGTTGATGGTGGACAACAACCAGTCCTAGAAAACAAGTAAAAATCTTCCACCTGGTGACTCCATTGGTTTTCAGTAGGCCTGTTTATTCCCCTTGGTTTTCCATAGACTCCACTAGGAAACTTATTTCTTCATAAAAACATCATTAAGACCCAGTTAAGAGAACTTTTTGGATTAAGTTTTCTTGCACATATTAGTTTGCCTTCAAATACTTTCATACTTGGCTAAAATTTTCTTATCTTTGGGTCTAGATCTTGGCTTCCAAAATAATCCATACTAGATCCCATCCTGACCCAAATCCTCCTACAATAGTTGATAATCTAGAAATCATTCTTAGGAAATATCCTACATCTAAGAACTCAGCTATTGTCAAACCAATTCAGAGAGCAAGTTTAGTCCCTAAAAACCTTAAAGCTCTGTAAGATACCCAGGTTGACTTACCTTTCATAAAAACCCTATCTAGAACCAAGTCTCTTAGTGGTATAGATCAGATAGACTTTGAGCTTGAAAACTCACAACATAAT
Organism: Pinus albicaulis; assembly: GCA_034641835.2. NCBI lineage: Eukaryota > Viridiplantae > Streptophyta > Pinopsida > Pinales > Pinaceae > Pinus > Pinus albicaulis. The sequence goes on along the minus strand of CM076571.1, from coordinate 94,273,192 downwards.
AGCAGCATAGAAACCTTCCCATCCACTCCACCTGATCTTCATTTCATTCATAGCTTTGGTTTCTCTTATCCTAAATCTGCTCAATAGTCCCTTGCTGATCCAAGTACTTATGTTTCTATCACTCACACATCCACAGTTCAAACCACTTCAGTTCATCATAAACCTCCTATCACAAATCCCCCACTTGTAAACACCCCATTGTTTCCTCAACCATATATCATGGCAATATGGTATGCTCCCTTAGTCCTTCCTTTACCTCTACCTGTTCTACCATAGGATTATCAGTCCAAAATTCTATTATATGATGTTGGTAGTTCTACTATATCTCAACAACATGTGAATAGAATGAATGATTACTTTCACAGACAAGAAATCGATGATGAAACTGTAAAACTTGGGATGTTTGCTCAAATTTTAGGGGGAGAAGCAAGAAAATGGTTCAAAGGCTTAACCCCTAACAATATCAATGACCTCCCCTCTTTTCATCAATTATTCCTAAACAAATGGGAAGTCAAAAGAAACCCCCTTCAAATCCTGTCAGAATACAATGATCTTAAAAGAAATGCTGGAGAGAGTGTCCAAGATTATTGCACTAGATTCAATAGTGTTTATAATGCACTCCCTCCATAAATTAAACACCCACAAGGCTTAGCATTAATAAATTTTCCTGAAGGATTTGACCCAGAAATGTGTTATCAGTTAAGGGAGAGAGAACCCCTTACATTAGAAGACATGCAGAAAGGGGCAGTAAGTGTAGAAGCTAACCTTAATGCTAGAAGGGCTAGATTGAAAGAAGAAAAAAAGGTTACCCACAAAGATGAAGCTAGACCTTCCATATCAGACTCCAAAATTGATAATTTGGTCAGAACCATGGAGATAATGATGGAAAGAATAAACATGAATGACTAGAGAGCGTATCCTAAAGAAAACCAAACAGCTCCTCAAAATAAAAATCAAAATCAGAATCAAAATTTTAGAAGGAATCCCCCTAAAATTAGACAAAGAGGCCCTGATCAACAAGTCAGACCTCCTTTCCAACAGAATTATGCTGATGATGATGAGGGATTGATTGAAGAAACAAATGGAAATCACATAAACATGTTGGGAAAAAATGATGAGGATACTGTCTTCCTCACTAGGAAAGAACAAGTCATATACACACCTTATGAAGAAGAGAGCCTAGAGTCTGTAGACTACCAATAAGGCTTTGAAAATGCCATAATAGAAGTACATAAACAATATGTTTTAAGGAGTAAAAAGAACCAAGAAGTTCCCAAGAAAAATACCTCTAAAATCTCTGCTAAAAACAACCCTGTAAATACTTCCAAAAAGACAGCTGAAAACAAAAACATAGTGGCTGAAGATTCTGATAAAAACAAGGGAAAAAACACCCAAATCCATGACAAACATAGTGGTGACCCTAGAAGCACTAGCACCTCAGCTAACGCTCCTGAAAAATCCATTTTAACTGTTGTTCATAATAAAAACCAACAAGTTGATTTTGTTGAGAAAACAGTGACTAAAAAGGCTAAATTGAACATTTCGACCAAAAATCAAACTCCTTTCAGCATAGAGAGAGTGAAATTGCCAAGATAAAAAATCTCCATCCCTCTCACTGAGTTAGTCACTGAAGATGTATATAGGTCCAAATTGTTAAAATCTTTGAACATAGTAGATCACATTGACTCTGTTAACTTAAATGATGACAAACCTGAGCTTATGTTTGGACCAAAAGTAGAAGGAAGATTTCAAGAAGGAGCAGTTCCTACTTTTTATGTCAGTTTAAACATCCATGATAAAATTTTACACAGTGCAATGCATGATTCAGGAGCATCACATAACCTAATGCCCAAAATGATAATGGAAATATTAGGCCTTGAGGTAACTAGGCCTTATAAAAATTTATACTCCTTTGATTCTAGCAGAGTTAAATGCCTAGGCCTAATAAAAGATCTTTATGTGAATTTAGCACAAATCCCAGCCAAAAGCTTAGTAATGGACATTGTGGTGGCTGATATACCCCCCAAATATGGCATGCTTCTATCAAGATCTTGGGGTGCTAAATTGAAAGGCACAATGCAAATGGATATGACTTATGCCACCATCCCTGTCTTCACTCAACCTAGAAGAATTTATAGGGAAACACACATGAAATACATGGTGAGTAGCCAAGAAATACCAGAAAACTCTCCTCTTTATTCTATACATATTGAACTTGACTCATTCATTCTTTACAATGATGAGATTCCTAATGAGCAAGGATTAGAAAATGAAACATCCACCAACATAGTGGTAGCCATAGAACAAGAGGAAGGGAAAGAAAAATCAACCAAACAGTTTGCTAATTCAGAAAAACACAGCAAACAAAATGAAGGTTTTGAGCATCAAAATAGTCATCAACATAGTGCCAGCCATGATAATCAAAGAGAAGTTCCTCAACACATTGATAACCCTGAGGAACAAGACACAAATAAACATAGTGCAAATCCTAAAAAATAACACAGTGATGATCAAAATAAACAAAACAGAGAGGACAAAGAGGAAATTGATGAAAAATATGAAAACAGTCCTCTTTGGAACATGAGTTTTGATGTGTCTTGTACTAAAACTGGTCCAGGAGCAGGCATATGGGTGCACAAAACTGAAAAGAATCATGTAGAAGGTCATTCATATTGATTAAACTTTCAATGCACAAATAATATAGCAGAGCATGAAGCACTCCTCTTAGGACTACATTTACTGAAAAAATTAGGATCCAAGAGGATAATTGTTCATGGAGATTCATAACTGATAATTAGGCAAGTAAATGGAGAATACACTACTAAACACCCCAAACTGAGAGCCTATAGAGGTGATGCCATGGACCTATTAAAATCATCTATTGAATTCCAACTTAATTTTGTCCGTAGAAACCAAAACATTCTTGCCAATGGATTAGCCTTTGCTGCTAGCACATGTCTGAAACCTTATGAAAGAAAACAATACACAGTTCAAGTCAAATATAGACCAGCAGTCCCAGATAATGAAAAATACTGGCAATTTTTTGAAGGAGATAAACAAATAGAAGACTTCCTATAGTCCAGGAATGAACTTGAAATGCCAAACCTAGATTCAGAGTATGAAGAAGACTGTTCTACTCAGGAAAAATCACTTTTTGAAGCAGAAGAAACTCCTGAGATTGTTGATATAAATCTGTTAACCAAGAAATTCAAACATGAAACCAAAAGATACCCAAATTTAGGAAAAGAAGATCTAGAAGTGCTACAATCCAAAACTGAAAGCTTACCAAAAGGACTGATCCCTCTAGAAGAATTTTTTTACTTTAATGATGTTGCAAAGAGGCCAAAAATAGAACCTACTAAAGCTGAAGTAGAAGAGTGCAATATAGGCAGTGAAGAAAGGCCTAAAATGAACAAATTATCCAAGACACTGCCAACTCACATTAAACTGAAATACCTTGAGCTGTTTAGAGAGTTTTCTAATGTGTTTTCATGGAGTTATGAAGATTTAAAATCATATGCAACATAAATAATTCAACATAAGATACTCCTCAAAGAAAATTAGAAGCCTTATAGACAAAAATTGCGCAGAATCAACCCTGTTCAATTACCTCTGGTTGAGAAAGAAATTAGAAAAATGTATGATGCTATAATTATAGTCCCTGTGAGATACTCAGAATGGGTATCTAATATTGTATCAGTTAGGAATAAAACAAGATATATAAGGCTTTGTATTGATTTCAAAAACTTAAATAAAGCCTCATTAAAGAACAACTATCCCTTGCCCAAAATGGATCATATATTACAAAGGGTAGTAGGTTCTAAAAGAATTACTTTTCTAGATGGCTTCTCAGGTTACAATCAAGTATTGGTACATCCTGATAATCAACTTAAAATAGCCTTTACTACACCTTGGGGCACTTTCATGTATGTGAAAATTCCTTTTGGTTTAATAAATGTCGGTGCCACATTTCAGAGAGCCATGGATATTGCTTTCTCAGAAGAAATAGGCTACTTCATTGTGATTTACTTAGATGACATCACATTCTATTCCAAAACAGATGGAGAACAACTTATACACCTAAGAAAAGTCTTTGAGAAATGCAGGAAATATGGTTTATCCTTAAATCCCAAGAAAAGATTGTTTGGTCTCCAAGAAGGTAAAATTCTTGGTCATATCATATCTAAAGAGGGAATAAAGATAGACCCAAAAATGATTGAAGGTATCTTGCAAATCAATCATCCTAGAAACATCAAGGAACTTCAATCTTTCATTGGAAAGATTAATTTCTTGAGAAGGTTCATACCCAACCTAGCTAAACTCCTTAGAAACATGAAAAACATACTTAAAAGAGAAGAATGAGTTAAATGACCTTAGAAGCAAAGAAATCATTTGAGCTGGTAAAACAAGCACTTGTCCAAACACCAGTTCTCACTAGTCCTGATTTTACTAAATATTTCTTCATATTTTCATTTGCATCAGAACACACAGTGGCTAATGTCCTCCTACAAAAAAAACATGAAGGGACAAGAGCAGCCTATTGCATTTTTTAGCAAGGCATTAAGAGACACACCTTTGAAGTATAACATAATGGAAAAACAAGCCTTTGCCTTGGTAAAAGCCTTAAAGGACTTTAGAGTTTACATTTTACACTCACACATCATAGTATTTGTTCCTAATTCAGTGGTAAAAGACATCTTGACACAAGATCTGAATAGAAAAAGAGGAAAGTGGATCGCTTTAATACTAGAATATGACTTAGAAATCAAACCCTCTAAGCTCATTAAAGGCCAAGGACTAGAAAAAATAATGGCTGAATCAACTTTCAAGCTCTTGATATAAACATGTTTAATGCATTAGATGAACAGGAGGAGTTGGCAACTCCACTTATTGAAGATCATTTTCAGAATTCATCTTGGTATGCTGATATTTTGTATGTTCTACTTAATCTTAATGTCCCTCCTGGTTTGTCTAAAACAAAGGCAAGGTTTTTAAAGTTAAAAGTTGTAAACTACTGCATTGTGGATAAATGTTTATATTGGAAAAATGCTAGTGGATTATTGCTTAAATGTTTGCATGAGAATGATGCAGATAAGATCAACCATGAGTTTCATGAAGGAGAATGTGGAGGCCACCTCTATTGGAAAACTACTGTGAAAAAAATCCTTAGAGCTGGCTATTATTGGCCCGCCCTCTTTCAAGATATCCACAAAATGGTCATTGCCTATCATAAATGTCAGATCTTTGAAGGCAAAAGAAAATTTCTTCCCTTACCTTTGCAACCAATCACTGTTTAAGCTCCTTTTAAACAATGGGGTTTAGACTTCATTGGGGAAATCCATCCTACCTCACCTTCCCAACACAAATTTATCCTCACAACAACTTATTACTTTACCAAATGGATAGAAGCCATCCCTTCTAGGAATTCCACAGACTCAGTCATCATTTCATTCCTTGAAAATCATATCCTGTCTAGATTTGGTTGTCCTAGGAAAATTATCACTGAAAATGCCGGTGCATTTGGATCCATCTATAAATTTAGTTATATCTCATGATGGCTAAAAAAGATTCTTAGGCTTTCAAGAAACAAATTTTTATGGAAAATTTGTGAGTTCTTGGAAGCCCACTGTCTTCATCATTTTTTCAAAAGAATCACTCCACTGAAATCTTTACTAAGATCCTCCAAATTATTCTGCTGATATAAAAGAAACTGTTTCAAAGCTATTTTCCATCATCTCATAAGCTCATTTCACCCATTTTTCACTCATTTTCACTTATCATGTCTATTTTAGTTATCCCTTAATTAAGATGGACAATAAAATATAATCTATTCTCAGTAATAACTTGGAATACTTAACTAAGAGTGATAAACTCAGTTAGCTAGTGGATTTTGAGTTAGAGGTTGTTGGTGAGGCATGCAGAGTAATTCTAGTTGTAACAAAGTTTAAAGTGTAGTGGTGCATTAGTTAATGCAGGTTGTAATCAGTTTAACTTAGTTAAGTGAGTTAAAAGAAGTTGTACTAGTTGTAGCAACTTGATACACTAGTGAGAGATCAAGTGAATTAAATATTAATTAATTCACAGTTAGTGATCTCACATGCAACTGAGGATTTACTATTTTTAGCTGCATGCATGTCAGATCAAGTGGAGACCCAATTGAGATCTAGGTGAAAGGGAAGTTGAATATCATTTGTAGGATTATTGGGTTACAGACATGAAACCAAACACCCATTGGAGTGCCCATGATACTTTTTCATTCAAGGAAGGCCATAATTCCTATCTTTTATGGATTTCATTCATCAGGGATTGCGCAAGCAAGGAAGATTGTCTGGAGGCAGTAAATTGGCTAAGTATTGGTCAGTTTTTGTATGACATTGTGAGACAATTAGCTGAGTACTAGAGGGCTCTTGTGAGAATATTTTTGTATGTAATTGTTACATGATCCATGCTGAATATGCAATAGAAGATAGTGGGGTTTTGAGCAGCAAGCTTTCCTGGGGAAGTTATCTGTGTTTTGTTTGATTTGATTCTTTCTTTACTTCATGTGATTAATGATTTTGTTTTTAATTCTGCAAAATATTTGTAGAAGAGATTCAGTATTTAACTTTATTACATTGTTAGATCGAGTGAATCCAAGATATACATGCATGTTGTATAATTTCTACACATTCCCAACTTGCACAGATATGCCTGCACTATATAAACATGAGGGAAAATGATAATACGATCGTGGCCTGTATTGGGAATATGGTCCAGCGATGAGGTTATGAATACGGTTCCATTATGGATTCGTATGCCAATAATTGAAATCACCATACCTCCATGCTCCACCAGTTATGATATCGCTCCCAATCGATCCATAATTAAAGGAGATTTGGTGGTATCAATCCATCTGGATTAAGCGAATGATGACACCTTATGCTCATGATGGATGTCATGGCTGCAAGAATTCATGTGTTAAGTTCATGGAATAATATAAAAAATCGTGGTTCATGTAATGGAATGCTTGGATGATGCCTTCCCTCACCATCATTAAAGCTTCCCTTACCATCATTTAAGCTCCCTTTACCATCATACACAACCTTTACCATTATACGCAGCCCTTACCACCATATGTAGCCACCTCTAGCTCTATCTACTTTGTCACCATATGGAGTTATATATAATCATGAACATGGGTAAAATTAAAATGAGGGAAATGGCCGCATATTGAAGAAGGATGGTTAATTCTGCGATTAGGAACCAATATGGGCTTAGGGATAGATTAGGAAGTGAGAGTGAAAATATGGATATAGGGAATTTTAGTAAAATTTAGTTACATGTTGTAATCATTGAAACTAACTATAACTAAGTTAAGTAAATTGAGCACATTAATAGTCTTAATTTGAACAAAATTGGGCATGAAAATAGTGTGAATATCCCACTAGTTAGGAACAGGTCCACCGTTGGAAGTGTAGTTCCTGCTGTGAAAGATGGTCATAGAGGAGAAATGAGATCTGCATCAGAATGAGTGGCACCAAGACTAATAGGACTTCTGCTAAAAATCCTTTCAAGAACTGAACTATTTTTGAAAATAGTACTTCTCACATCCCATTGATATTATAATTATTTGTGACAACACTGTAATCTTTAGACAATAGAATTCTAAAGAGAAATCACAGTCCAGCATTGAGTGTTTAAGTATGAAAATGAAAAATACATAATATTTCAGGTACAGAGCTAGTTAACATAAGGAAGAAAACATGGAATCTGCAACTTCTTCGACAAACTACCACCAAATTATGTGTAGTGGCACTAGAAACATGTCCATCATCTCATGGATTTTGGCCAGGCATGAGATGATAACTGGCTATGGAATTTCTATTTAAGGAGCTTGAAATGTCTTGAAGGAAGGCTCCAAGGGGGATTCTTGGGGATTTTTTTCCGTAGTTATGCCAGTGGGCCCATAAAAGAATATTTCAATACCCATTGGATCCCTAGGCTACCATTACCTTATTATTTTATCGAGCCTAAGGTAGTTCCTGCTTAGGGAATTCATGTTTAGAGAGTCTGATTTTCCCATAGAAGACTCTAAATGGTTCCCTTTCCGTAATTATTTCCTTTAGCCCGAAAAAGAACAATTCTATGCTCAAGGAATCCCTATACTACTACCGGTCCATAAAATTTTACAAGCCTAGATCAGTCAATGCTCGAGAGCTTCACTTTTTGAGAGTCTGAAGGCATCCAAAGAAAACTCCAAAATGTTCCTTTTCCATAAATAATCCACTAGGCGTGGGTAAAGGAATAAACTTGCTCATGACGAAATTCTCCTTTATTCTACATGGGTTGTGGGGAGAACCACCTGTAAATGTGAAAAGTGACTGCCCACTCGTTAATATATATATATATATATATATATATCATTCAACCGAACCAACAAGAGGCTAGCTATATGCATGAACCAGCTCTAATCCTAGATCCTCTCGAACTTCCTACAAAAACCGATCATGTGAAAGTGGTTGATGATAAATTTTAAGCCGATTGCCATTCACTATAAAATAAGTCTTGTCATCATCGATGGTTTGAACACAAACTAAACCATTGTCAAAAAATTTAGCGACCTCATAACGTCCTAAGAATCTAGTAGAAAATTTACATTTGAAGTGCTTAAACTTATTGTCATATAACAAGGCCCAGTCACCTGGACAAAAGACTTTCTTCTTAATGAACTTTTCATGCCATCGAGCTCTTTGGTATTGCACCAATGAGGTTCTGTGATATGAATCTTGTCTCATCTCGTCCAGCTCGTTCAACTGCATCAATATCTGCTCTTGAGATTTATTCAGGATCATTCCCAATCAGGTGACACTTCTTAATGTTTTTACTTGGAATTCAATGGGCAAGAGCACCTACTTTCCGTAGACTAGTTCATAAGGTGTGTACCCTGTCACGTTCCTCCAAGTAATCCTGTAATCCCATAATGCCTCTAATAACTTATCCACCCAATCCATATGGTGTAGTTGAATGGTCTTTGTGAGGATGGATTCTCAGACTTTATTCGTGGACTCCACTTGCCCATTAGGTAGAGGGTGGTAAGGGGTAGATTTACGGCGCTTAATATAGTACTGCTCGGTGAGCGGCTTGACCAAATTTGATGTAAATTGCATACCTTGATCAGTGACAATATTACACGGTACACCAAATCTCCTCAATATGTGCTCGAACAAAATCTCTACTACTGCCTTTTCCATGGCAGCATATAACGCCTTAGCCTCCACCCACTTGGTGACATATTTGGTGCATACCAAGATGTAATTTTTCTTTTTCGACATCGAAGATATGAGCCCTACAAAATCCAATGCCCACTTCTCAAAAGGTTCAATCGCTATTTGCGCTTGAAGAGGCATCTCATCTGAGGAAACCGGTTTCCCCATCCGCTGGCAAGCGTCACAACTAGAAATAAACTTCTTGGCATCGTTAAAGAGTGAAGGCCAATAGTACCCAGTACATATAACCTTGTATGTGGTCCGTTTGTCAACAAAGTTCCCCCCACATGGCTCATTGTGGAAGGCCCTCAAAACATCGTACATATCATCTTCCCACACACATTGCCTCATGATCAAATCTGGCCCAGTGTAGAACAAATCTTCCCTATCCAATATTCAAATGAGATAAGAATTCAGTTTCCAAATTATCACTTCCAAACCTATCAATTACAGTTATATTGAATTCTTGTAAGAGCAACAACCATCTAGTTATTCTACCATTAATAATCAACTTATTCATTAGAAATATTATAAAAAAATGATCAGTATGCACGAAAGTCTCATAACCAGAAATATAATGCCTAAACTTCACTATAGCATGTACAACTACTAACAATTTTTTTTCCGTGACGGTATAATTTAATTCGGCGGGGGAAATATTTTTTCTAGAAAAATAAATAGTGTATGGGTAGCGATCTTCCCTTTGTCCCAGGACTGCTCCTAGTGCCATGTCTGAAGCATCTATACAAATATGAAATGGTGAGGACCAGCTTGGTCCTCTCAATACCAAATCAGTGGACAACCTGTCCTTCAGTGTCTAAAAATCCTGTTGACAATTGACATTCCACAAAAATTCAACATCTTTAGTCAACAATTTAAATAATGGTGCTTCAATCCTAGTAAAGTTTTCAATAAAACGACGATAATAACCGGCATGTCCCAAGAAAATTCTCACCTCCTTTTGTGAACTAGGAATAGGGATATGCAATATTACCTTGATTTTTACCGGATTAGCTATAATTCCTTCTAGCGACACATGATGGCCCAAAGCAATTCCCTTAGTTTGCATCATTCTACATTTATCACTACTAAGGGCTACATTGGCTTCTTGATGAAGAATCAACACCTTTTCTAGATTTTCCAAATCCTGATCAAAATCATCTCCATAGACTGTGAAATCGTCCATATAGACCTCTACACAGTCATCGATCAAATCAGAGAAAATGGCAAGTACAGCTCTCTAAAAAGTAGTTGGGGTGTTACAAAGACCGAAGAGGAGGACCCTATATGCATAAGTACCCCACGGGCATGTGTAGGTAGTCTTTTCTTGGTCCTCTTCAACTATATGTTTTTTATTATAACCATTGTATCCATCTAGAAAATAAAAATACTTGTTACTTGAAAGTGTGTCGAGTACCTGATCGATGAAGGGCAGTGGAAAGTGGTCATGTAATGTGGCCTTGTTTAGTTATCTGTAGTCGACGCAGATACACCACTTGTTGTTCTTTTTCAGCACCACCACCAGAGGTGACACCCAAATACTGCCTGAAATGGGGTAGATGAATACTGCAACCATAAGTTTCTGAAGATCTTCTTTAACAATATCTTTTAATGTTGGGTTCATTCGTCTTTGTGGCTGTCGGACAGGTCTCATTTCTTCATTGGTATAAATATGGTGGATGCAGGTATCTGGATGGATGCCCCTCGTGTCCAGGTAATCCCAAGGAAATGCTCCAATTTTCTCACGAATCAAGCCCGTCAACTGCTGCTTTTGTTCCGTAGTCAACTCTCTACCGATGTATAAAGCCTTTCCTTCAATGATTTCCATAGGCTCTGTAGCGACTTCATGGATTTCCTCTATTGCTGCAAAATATGCAAACACGACTGGATGGAAAGCCTCCTGGAAATCATCACTAAAAACATGTTGGTAACCATTGAAAGAAATAGGATAATCAATACAATAAATATAAGATAAAAACTGGTGCAAAATATTTTCATCGGACTGCTACTGGAGACCTCTAGACTATTATAATGTCAACAAGGGAAACTTACAATCTTCGTCTCCATAAGGACTCTCAAGCCATAATGGTACTTCAACAGATGTCTAAGCAGGGGGAAAATAGACAAGGTTTGGTTATGGGGACCATTGGGAATGATCATTTATCGATTTCTTCACCCTATGACGGCATCAACAATTGCCAACCACGGGCGTCCCAGAACTACAGGATGTCCAGGCTTATAGGTTTTTGGGAAAATAATGATAAAATCTATAGGATATTTCCATGAAGAAATAGTGACCACTATGTCTTCTAGGGTTCCCATTGGTTTGACAAAAAAAATTTCTGCCATTTATAAAATGATAGGGGTGGTTTTAAGCCCAGGTAACTACAAATATGTCATTGTTTCATCTGTTATGGAATTTATTTCCGCTCCTAAATCTACGATAGTGTTTGGAAAAAGTACTCTATTTATCTCAATGGTGACAATGGGGTTCCCAGGTGTTATGGCCTAAATATACCTCAGGCTGAGAAAGGCAAAATCTAGGGTAACATCAAACCACGCTTAACCTGGTAGCTAACCCTACCAGATCGGGAGAGGGCTCTCTCCTTGTCAATCTCAGTAAAAAATTATCAGTGAGGTTTGAGATGACTTGAATGACAACTGATTTTAGGCTAGGTATGTATGCAAAAGAGTCTTGATTGAATTTAATGATATTTTTTTGGCTCAAGGGGAAAAGAAAATTTGGGTCTGGGGAATGAGGCTCAGTTTTGCAGAGATCTGAATGGGGCAAGGTAGGCAATTGATTTGACACTTAAATTTGAAAGAAATGGAGATTTGAGATAGGTGAGGAGTTGAAGAGGGAAAGAAACCTTCAGGGATCCTCTCCAAACAGCTGAAAACATAGAAAATTAAACAAACCCTAGGTAGAGCACTGTAAATTTTAATGAATTCTACCTTTATCCTTGTTTGTTTAAGTTAAGAAGAAATAAGAGTGAAAATGGTATACATAAAACAACAGTAGACTTACATTTATAGAGAGAAACACACTATCAAAGAAAAATTCCACATGAATCCCATAGAGTGCTGCAAACCCTGGTCTATTCCTTTGCCAAACTGCATAGATGAATGTACAATGATGCTCAAAGCATTCCCAAAAGTCCAACCATGCTAATGAATGAAAAAAACAAGATATAGAAAAAAAATAACTCCTCCCAGCCTCTAGGGGTCGAGCTTATAATTTTAGGAGCTTTTCCAACAAAATCTAAACTGAGAACTAGAAAGTAGGCAGTGGAATAGGTTGCCTCTAAAAACTAGGAAACTGATTCATTCAGTTGCAAATTACTTTTTGATGGATGAATCTACCCTATGAGTAAAAATTTAGCAAAATTACATAAAATTCCATCATTTTACATTTAATTACATCATGAGTTTGACAACTAGAAGGAAAAAGTCAAACTGTGAAAAAAACTAGGCAAAAAACACAGTTTTTGACCAAAAATGAGTAAAATCCTCCAATACGCTGCGCCTGATTTCCCTATGCATCGCGCCTGTTTGCAGCTGATTTTGGAGTTTTTCCCAGTGTCCAAATTTGCTCCAAGTGAGCTTTTTGGAAATTTCTGCCTGTCTACTTTCCAACACAAGTGGAATTTTTGAATTTGGCATCCATTTGCCCCTCCAAAACTGAGTTCTCCCAAGACTGCTTCCTGTGTGTCAAAAAAGGGGCAGAAAGGTCATTTTTGGGGTGTTTTTGACCCTTTTGGAAGCCCAAAACCTGTCAAAATTTCTTGGCCATTGGTAGGCATGCATATTTTTCCATGAAAAATCCAAAAATGTTGATTTTTCATCAAAAGGAGTCCCCTATCAAAAGCGCGCGTCAGGTGGCGCGACGCATAGAGCATAAAAGTCTATGTTTAGGCCAAAAGTTCAAAATTTTCAAAAAGTGTCCCAAATTTTTTGAAATTTGGGCTGAATGTCCTCCATTAAGTGCTATGATGGGCCAAGGAAGCCTTGGCCAAGATCTGAAGTCTATCATGCTTTTTCCACCGCTTTGAGGCCTTTTTCAATTTGGCCTTCAAGATCTTGATCCTTGCTTTGCAAACATGGTTTCTCACCCAATAATGATTGGCCGTGTGCCTCAACATGTTCTTTTCCTTTTTGGATTTCTCCAATAGCTTTTCCAAATGCATATTTACCCTTTCAAGCCAAGTTTCATGATCAGCTTCAATTTCTTGCTCAAGTGATGTCATCTTGGTTTTGCTCTTTCTAGCGGCTTGCCGGTTCTCTCGTATGTTTTGCAGCTCCATAATGGTTTTCTGATCCTCTAGATACTTGTTTCTTTGCTCAAGGTATTTGATTATCCACTTGGCTCTTTGTAGGCTAAGGGACAAATCATTAATCTCTGTCCGTTGCTCCTGAATGATCTCTTTAAGCTTTGAGCTTGGTGAGCCCAAATCAGTGTCATCATCCTGAATGAGGATGAAATCTGTTTCCTGCCCTCTTGAAGGCCCCTCATCATGTATTGGCCTCTTACCCTTGTCCTGTACCTACACTGATGATGGAGGAAACGAGACCCCTTCCACCCCGAGTGGAGATAATACTCGCTTAGCTACTGCAAACAACCTTCTAGTGCTCTTCTAATAGGTGACAAACACCGGCACACTAGCGATCTGTGTCTCATGACCCTCCTGCTGATGTGAAGGTTCACCTGTCTCATGAAAAGCTTCTGGAGGTACCTGAGGAGCTATGAAGAACTCATGAGAAATTAAATCCTCCCATGAAATGTCCTGCAAACCAAGCTGATGCATAACCACAATTTTGATGAGTGAAAAATGATATATATTGTTATACTACTGCTTAGGAGTTTTATTTTGCACTAGGGTGGTCATATTCTCAATATTTTGGCACATGAAGTAGGGGAGATTCATCATTCTCACCCTGGTAAAGTGCATCAGCAATTGGATGTGATAGGCATATAGGCAAGAAAACCGACCCTCACAGCTGAAATATTTGATTATGAGTTTCATCAAAGGAGCGTATGAATCTTTCAGGTACCGAAAGGGAAAAACTCTGTTGAGTTGTCTCAAAAAACCAAGCTTGATGTATGGGTCATAGTGTTCCCTGTCAATTTTCTTCCTTTTATTCCATTTCTCTCCGACATTTGGAATACCGGTTGCTAGAGAGATAGACTCGGGTGTCAAGGTGAAATTCACACCTACAAGAGTGACTTGGCCATTATGTAAATGAAGCACAAACAATCTGGCCAACTCATGATGGTACTAGACTCTAGCAACCAACTCACAAAACTGATAACAAGACTATTGTTGAAAACATGTGATAGCAAGAGGGCAGGCCTGCAGCTCAGCAATTGAAGTAGGCTCTTCTTGTACATGTTTACCACTCTTGTGAGGTCTCCTTGGTGCATGTAATTCGGTTGTAGAGTCACTATGTGTTTCTTCATCTCGGTCATAAGAGGAATCTGCCTCCATGTTTGGAAAATTTTGTGTTGTCTTAGATGAGTATGAAGAGTTTTAGGTGTCTTTGATCTTTTGCTGCCAAGTGTATGAAAATGTGTGAGAGATTACGAAGGGAGAGGGTAAGAGGGATTTTGGGAATGTTGCCAATTGGAATTTGGGGAATTGAAGGGTTTTAGGGACAGTCTCTAGGCTTTTGGGATAGCAATTGGGATTTGGGAATTTTGTAGCTAGGATTTGGGATAATGGGATTTTGGGATAGGGGTGGATGAATTTAGGGATATGGGGGATAGGGAAATGGGTTGATGAAACTAGAAAAGCAGTGAGGGAATAAAAAGGTGAGGGAGTGATGGCCACAAAAAACCAATTTACAAACCCTAGGAAATCATGTCTTGAGCAAGGAAGTCGGGTTTGAAATTTTTTTATTAAATCCCCATAAACATCTTAAGACACACGTTTATTGGCATTGGAAGAGTTTTTTGACTTACTTTGGACTGGAGGAAACCAAGCAAATTGGAGATTTGAATGAAATCGTGGGGAAAATAGCTTGCAGCTCTACGCGCTGCGCCACAAATCAAACGCGTCATGTCAGTTATATGCGTCGTGCCAGTGTGTTTTTAACACTATGGAGGCTGGCCCAATGCGCCGCGCCACTTGTATGCACTGCGCCTCTCAGCCAATCCACCACGCCCCTGAAATTCGCACAGTTTCCCTTCAAACTGCTCCCTTTCTCCAATCACGATTTTCCTTTTCTCTATATGTTTTCTTTGAATGCAAATGAGCCCTTTTAACATGAAAAATGACTTCTATACAAGTGATTTTGATTGTTTCATTGATAAAACCCACTTTTATAATGTTCACAATCGACACTTTCTTTTCAAACTCTGTTTTAGGCAGTTTGCTTCATTTTTCCTCTAATGAACTGAATGATTTGCTTTTTCTTTGCCTTGCAGGGGATGGAGTTGTTGGAGTTTGACAAGGTGACCAGGGTTTCCATTGAAATTATTTACAAATGAGAGAACTTGAAATTACATTAAATTTATACATAAAAGATAAAATACTCTATTTTTCCTCAAAACAGAGTTTTGAGGAAAATCCATTTCTAGGCATATGATGATGGAATTTTTTTGGTACTAGAACTTTATTCAACCTCCTCATGTGCCTGCTGACCATTATTGGAAATTTTGAAGACCTTTCTGATGAAACCCTAGACCTAATGGGACTGAAAACCCTAGAAATGACTCTTACAAATTTAAAGACAAAAAGTGAGTGCAGATGATCTTGATGAATGAAAATGGGTCAGCAGGTAAAGGACATGAGGGAAAATGTATAAAAAGCCACTACCATCAAATGATCCATGCTCCTAATGGAATGTAGTTGACTGAGTGAGACACCTAATATGCAATGCAACAAGAGAATTTTGATCACTGGCGGAGGGATGAAGATACCGACACTAACACCAGGGTCATGGTACTTTACAGGCAAGTCAAGAATCATGGTGGACATTTGACTCATGATCTTTACACTTTCGTTCTTATGCCCCTTCTTACCTGGCTTATTTGTTGGGTATGTGTTATATTCTTTCCACGACTAATCACGCGTGGGGGGGATAAGAGGGGGGGCGATAGGCCCACCTTTGTGCTAGGCGCAACGGGGGGTTCACAGGGGGGCGGTAGCCCCCCTTGTTGGGGTCTCTGGCAGCGCCCCGATGAAATTTTTTTGGTCCTTAATTTCCGATGGGTGGTCCGCACCCATGGTTTTGTGCATGGTTTTGCACATGGTTTTGGGGTACGATTATTTTCAGCCCCTGGCATTTTTTTAGATCCAGTCAAGGGAACTACGGTTGTGTTCTAATCCAGGGTTAATGGATTAGGGTTTATGTATGCTTCAGAATGTATATATGTGTGTTTTAACACTACAAGGAATATAATGAAAAATCAAGCTGGTCGTCCCGATTTGGGATCCAGGGGAAAATATTTGTGTTTATTTGTTTTATGTTTTATGCTCTCCCTATTGTTTATTTTCTGTTATAAGATTCGTGTGTAGATAATTTATGTTCAGGGCTAAAACCTGCATTTGATATCGGAGTTATTTCAGCTTCAAGGGGATGCCTTTGCTACTGAGGGTTTTTTTTTTTATCCAGCCTGAGGTAGACCCTATTTAGTGGGAGATCTATGGGATCGATTCTTGCTGTGAAAGAAGATGGCAAGTAGGAGGAAGATAGAGATCGAGAAATTTAATGATCAGAGTTTTGAGCTGTGGAAGCTCAATATGAGGATCTACTGGTGGATAAAGATCAGTGGATTGCGGTAGATTCGGGTACTAAACCAACATCAATGTCAGATGAAGACTGGAAGAAGCTAGATTGGAAGGCAAAGAGCACAATACGATTGTGTGTCTCAGATTCAGTATTGTTGAATGTATCTGTGGAAGCTACGGTGAAGAATTTGTGGGAAAAACTTGGGACTTTGTACCAATCTAAGTCTCTGGTGAATAAGTTGTTCCTGCAGAAAAAGTTGTATAACTTGAGGATGAAGGATGGAGACTCGGTGACAGAGCATCTAAACGCCTTCAATACTGTGGTAAGTCAGTTTTCATCTATTGATATTAAAATATTAGATGAAGATAAGCACATTAGTTTGTTGTGCTCTCTACCAGACTTGTGGGACAGTCTGGTTATTGCAATAGGTAGCAATAAAACTACCTTGAATTTTGATGACATTGTCTCAGCCTTGTTGTCGGAGGAAATGAGACAAAAAAATATGGAGGGCCAGAATGGAGATGCCTTATCTGTACGAGGAAGGTCCCAAAACAGAAACAATAATAAGGCTTCGAGTGGGAGATCTAAATCTAGAGGGAGATCTAAATCTCCTGGAAAGTTTGTAAAGGTATGCTGAAAATGCGGAAAGGAAGGGCACTACAAAAGGGAGTGCAGATCTAAAGCTCCTGAGAAAGGAAATGGATCCGATGATGCTCCTTCTACAGATGAAAAAACCACCTCGAATGAAGGTGGGGATTTGTATTTGGCTTCTTCTTCAAATACACATGTATATCATGAGTCATGGTTGATTGACTCAGGTGCATACTTTCACTTCACTCCCCATCGGGAGTGGTTCTGCGAGTATGAGAAATATGATGGTGGTGATGTCTTCCTAGGGGATGATAGGAAGGCCGGAATCATTGGACGTGGAAAGGTCAAGCTGACGCTGCAAGGTGGAAGGATTAGAACACTTCCTGGTGTTCTGCATATTCCTGCATTGGCCAGAAATTTTATTTCTGTAAGCAAGATGGATGATGCAGGTGTAAAAACAGTGTTCTAGAAAGATGCCTGCAAGATGGTTCTGGGAGCACTGGTATTAATGCGGGAATTTTGGACTGGAACTCTATACAAGCTACAAGGTAGCACTGTTATTGATGGGTGTAACAGTTATGTGGTTCCTGAAAGTGGAGCGGAAAGCCTAGTTGTCTCTGGAGAAGAGACCATGCTATGGCATCAAAGGCTTGGACATATTGGAGAGAAGGGCCTTCGGATACTGCATAGAAATGGTATGGTAGAAGGCATGCCTAATTTCTCTCTGGATTTCGATTTCTGTGAACATTGTGTATATGGGAAGCAGAATTAGGTGAGTTTTACTTCTGGTGCTAAGAGGGCGAAAAAGATATTAGAACTTGTGCATAGTGATGTGTTTGGACCTGTGTCAGTTCCATCACTGGGAAAGTCTGTGTACTATGTTTCATTCATAGATGACTTCTCAATTAATACATGGATATATTTCTTGAGGAAGAAATCTGAAGTATTTGACAGATTTAAAGAATTTAAGGCTCTGGTGGAAAACCAAACAAAGAAGAAGATAAAGGCATTGAGGACAGATAATGGTGGGGAGTTCTGCAAGAAGGAATTTGAAGAGTTCTGTAAGAAGTGTGGTATAGCATGGCAGAAGAAAACTCCATACACACCTCAGCAAAATGGAGTTGTAGAAAGAATGAACATAATACTGATGGAAAAGGCAAGAAGCATGCTCAGTGGCACCAGGTTAGGACAAGAATTCTGGGCAAAGGCAGTGGAGACTGCATGTTATCTGGTTAACAGATCACCTTCATCAGTGTTGGAGGATAAGACTCCACATGAGGTATGGATTGGTATGAAACCCTCTCTTTCACATCTAAGGGTATTTGGATGTGATGCATATGTACATGTTCCAAAGCAGAAAAGGACCAAGTTGGATAATAAATTTGAAAGGTGCATTTTTATTGGGTATAAGGATGTTTTAAAAGGTTACACACTTTGGAACCTGGAAACAAGGAAGGTTGTGTACAGTCGAGATGTGGTGTTTAGAGAAGTGAAATATGTTGTTAAACATGAATTCATACCAAAGGAACCTGATAAGATAGAGTTTGAGCTAAAGGAGTATGAATCGGACTCTACAGCAGAAGAAGATTCAGAAGAGGAAGAGCCACAAACTCCAATTGTGAGAAGATCAGCTCGGGAAAGAAGACAACCAGAAAGGTATGGTCCATCTGCTTTCTGTTCAAATTTTTCTTTAACTATAACTGATGATGATCCCAGAACTGGCAGGGAGGCAGTAGATTCAGAGGATGGAAAACTCTGGAAGGAGGCCATGTTTGATGAAATGGCATCCTTGCACAAAAATGAGGCATGGGATCTGGTGGAGTTGTCAGCTGGAAGGAAGCCCATTGGGAGAAAATGGGTGTTTAAGAAGAAGATGAATATATAAGGCAAGGTGGAGCAATACAAAGCTTGGTTGGTAGCAAAAGGTTATTCCCAGGTGCCGAGAATTGATTTTGGTGATATTTTTTCTCCTTTTGCCAAAGTTACTTCTATTAGATTACTTTTATCTGTTGCTGCTGCATTTGATTTTGAGATAAAATAAATGGATGTGAAGATAGCATTTCTTCACGGGGATCTAGAAGAGGAGATCTACATGAAGCAACCTAAAGGCTTTATGGTGAAGGGTAAGAAAGAACTGGTATGCAGGTTGAAGAAGTTCCCGTATGTCCTAAAATAGCATTACCAAGGATGTGTGTATCGTAAAATTTGATACCTATATACGGGGACTTGGTTTCACCAGAAGAAAGGAGGATCACTGTGTTTATTTTAAATTAATTGGTGACCGTGTTATTTATTTGGTCTTGTATGTGGATGATATGTTGTTGATTGGAAATGACAAAGAAATTATCCAAGATTTTAATACCCAAATATTCTCCAAATTCGACATGAAGGATCCTGGTGCTACAAACTATATTTTGGGCATGGAAATTAAGCGAGATCGAGCAAAGAGGAAGCTCTGGTTAAACCAGAGGAAGTATGTCGAGACTATATTGTAGAGGTTCAATATGCAGGATATTAAACCGGTGAATGTTCCTATTCCTGTAGGTGTAAATTTGTCTTCTGAACAGTGTCCCAAGACACAAGAAGAAGAGGAGGATATGTCTCATGTTCCATATGCAAGTGCAGTGAGTAGTCTGATGTATTCAATGGTCTGTACTAGACCATACATTGCACATGCAGTGGGAGTATTGAGCATGGTTATGTAAAACCCAGGGAAAGAGCATTGGACATCAGTGAAGCGGGTTTTTAGATATTTACATGGCACTAGTGATTATGGCTTGTGCTACCAGGGAAGACCAGGATTGGAAAGAATGTTGGACATTTGTGGTTTTGTTGATGTAGACTGGGATGGAGATTTGGACCAAAGAAGATCTACAAGTGGGTATGTGTTTAGCCTATTTGGAGGCGCAGTCAGTTGGATGAGTAAAAGACAGTCTGTAGTTTGTTGAGGTATAAAAGGTATCTTTTTAACACCTATTTATCCTACATTAATTGTCAATCTAGGAACAACTTTTTGTTTCAAGAGTGTACTCTATTTGAGGCTACAATTTGAACTAAGAGCAATGCTTTGTGAGATGCAGTACAGTATTCTAAATACAAGAGTAAACAGATGCTGGAAAAGAAATCTAATTACAATAACATGAACTCAAGTACTCTAAAACTCAACTATTCACTCTGCAAACATCAATCAAGGATACAATAGCAATAACTCTTTCCTCTAGAAATTGGTGTAATGGAAATCAAACTAGAACAAGGAAATAAATCTGGGAACTTGGAAGCAATAACCAGTGCTCTCTACAGTTGACAGTCCTACTTTCAAGCAATCAAAGGGAAATAGAAATTGAACTAACTACTATTGAAAGTAAACTAGGAAGAACTCTTTAAAAGCAAGCTTTCTGCAATCTGGAAACTAATGAATTGGAAATGAACAACAACTTGTAATTGAATAAAAATGTAAATAAGCAGCGAATTGTAACTAAAGGAATTGAACAGCAGGTACTAACTAATGAATCTGAACAACAAATATGAACTTAAAGAAATCAAATAGCAAATTCTTTTAAACACCAAACCCTGTCGACAGCAGCGTTATTAAACAATAATCAAAATGAACAACAATCCAACGGAACAACAAATATAGTTAAATATTGAACGACAAAGCTTTATAAGCAATAACAAGATTAATAATACAGGAATTAAGATCCTTGTTGAACTGGAACAACAATGAAATTCGTTAACGCAACACAGCAATACCAATAAGCAATTCAACAGCAACTAATTAACTTTGCAAACATAATAAAACTGAATACAATAATCACACCACAGTAATTAAAGGATAGAAATACAAACAGCAAATTGATTCCACTAGGGTCGGGCCCTTAGCACCAATGAAACACTGCTGGGTTACTTCAGAGCTTGAGAAATGGAACGAAAATGCATCTTTGTATTAATTAAACATAAAAAGTGTTTACAGCGACCGCTCTCTGATCACAAGAGTCAATAAAGTGCAAAATTACATGAGAAATGTTTTAATCAATGATTTTGACCCCTTCTATCTCTGAAGGTGTTTCCTTTTATAACAGTTTCGATGGACAAGACAAGGAACAAGATAAGACTTGAACAATGATCCCTCAAGATTGAAGGATCCTGAGGGATTCGCTTCCTTTCTTTCTTTAGCTATCACTTTATCTTCTTTGGCTGAAGCTGTGTTGTTCCCTGCCTTCTCTTAGCAATGTGTTCTGATTTTCTTCTCTTTGACAGGATATGGTCTATTATTGGAGGAACATCAGTTACTCTTGCTTTAGCCTCACCTCTGGTATAGTTGTTCACCTTGCTTGATTCCTGTTTTTGACAATAAAAGGAAGTTTTTAGTTACTTTTTACAATAAACATAAGTTTTTGCAATTCTATCATAATTCTATAATAAATCACCTTTCTAAAATAAAAAGAGTTATGTTTAAAGGAAAAGAATGAGAAAATACATGGTGAATTCATACCTTTTCCAATGCTCAACATACCCCCCTGCTTACCCTTTTTCATGTCCTCATGAAAACCATATTTTACATGAAAAGCAGTTAAAGAATAAGCTGGAGAAGGTTTTTCATCAAGAGGCCTAAAACTATGATTTGCAGCTAAAGCTTCGAAGACATGCCCTATCTTTCCTTCAGGTATTTCATAAATGGATTTATAATCTGTTTCGGGATACCATGCAATGGGGCTTCAAAACCTACACCCTAGCCAGAATGGGCCTTCCCTCAAAATGAGGTTGCTATAGAGAACCAAGTGGCCAACAGCTAATCCAAAATTTTTATAGTTAAATGGCTCTCTATTTTGAACATTCTGATTGGAAATCCCCCATCGGAATTTAGCTGCTATATAGGCCTGGTCTTTAATAGATGGAAAATATTCTACCCCATTCAAAACAATTTCTTTATGGACAGGCCCCATTGCTTGGATAACACCCTCTCTTGTCATGAGGCTCTTCTACCTAACCCATAATTGTAATGGGTGTTTTGGTTCACTCCTAACCCACAAGTCTAACTCATTTTCTTGTCTTTGGAAAACATTATAGGCCTTGAGCCATTTCAACTTATTAACAGCAAATGAAATAAATGCTTGGTATTGGATGTCACCCACAAAAGGGCTGGGATTTATCTCAATTTCATTCTCCAATATAAGATTATGCAAATAAAACTCACAAAGGAGACGTTGTACCTTAACCCCATAGAGTTTACAACATTTTACAAAATCCTCTACAGTGTTTAACTCTATAGATTTTCCTGTCCTAACTGCTTTAATTTTTAACTGTAAATATCTCTCTAATAAAAATAAAGCATAATTCTTGGTAGGGCATCTACAAGCTAAAACATCTGTGTATAATTGTAGAGAGTATCCATTCGATTTCGAGCTATTTTTAATTTATTCATTACCTTTTCAGCCTTCTCCTCTGCCTTCTGATACTTCTCATAGGCTTCAGCCTCTACTGCATGGATTCTCTTCATCTACTTATGGGTCCATATGGCTCCTTCCGCTAGTAGACCAGACACCTCTACAATTATTTCATTTGTTATTGCTATCTGTCTACCTCTAACCATGGAGTAACCTTCCTGAAAATTTTGTAAAAACTCGATAGCTACTGTTTCATGAGGTTGTTGTAGCCTTGTGAGGTATGTAATCCATCCCAATTTTTCCAGAATTTCTCGTGTAGTGCTTGAAACAACCATCACTTGCGGCTCACTACGAATTGGTCATCCTCCCATTTTACCTGCACACTGTTAATTCCTTACAAATGCACATAAATGAAATGGAACAACACAGCATAGTATTTAGTGAATATCGGAATAATACCATTAAGCCTTCACTATTACTAAGAATATAGCCATTTAACCTGCATGCATACATTAAAAGGCATCCGCGCCCCCCTGAAGGATGATAGGTCATCCTCGACCGTCAAATAAGAGAGTAAAGGACTGCACAGCAGTCGTACAACATTTGAAAAGCATACACACTTATGATACGATCACAAATGATTACATTACTAAAATTGATGCATATATTAAATTGTGGATAGATATGGAAACGTTCATACAATGATTCGAAGATAATGGAAGGGATAGCTGATGTTAAAACAAGTACTTATGAAATCATTTCTCTCATAAACTATTATGATTGGGTTATGAATAATTTTCATGTATAATAGGTTCAAAACGAAAGGTTTAAAGGTATCCCCTCATTTGATCTTATGTAAAGATATAAGAAAAAGTTTCATCCTTACTATTGATTTGAAAAGTGTGACTCCAATACCATCAGCAGAGCTCTGTTTCCCACAGGTGTTTATAACCTTGAAAAAGTTTCTTTTCACCCTTGGAACCATTATCTTTTATTTATGCCTAGGGAAGTGCTTTGTAATGTCATGATGGAGGCCACTGCGCTGGCTTGGGAACCAGATGAACCACAATGCCATTCACCAGGAAGAAGTGAAAGGTGGACAGGTCGGCTTGTGATGAGACCTCCTGTTCCATGGACTTTTTATTATTTTCTGAGTTGCCCATTGGACCATGTCCCTGGTGTGGTGGCCATAATGGGAATGCCACTTCACTACTTCCTTGTGATCATGGTAGGCTGGCTCTTGATGAGACCCCCTATCCTCCATTTGCCATATCATATAATTGTTAATAATTACATAATTGTTTTTCTTTTATCCTTTTTTTTTTCATATATAGCACTTCCCTACTTATATATAGAGGATGGCTCAACAATCCTTAAGAGTAGGGATGGTGGAAGAAGTCTGGACATCTCAATGGAAAAAGATATTCCTTTATTCTTATTTAATAAATAAAGATCAAAGAGAGATAGTTTAGGGAGGAACTAGCATGATAAAAATACCTGATCATATTAATTTAAATGAGAATAAGGACAACAAAGCAATATAAATGGTTGTGTCCTTTCCTTTTCGTTATCATTGCAAAACTATTTCTTAAAAATAACAATTTCTCTTGATTTTTTGATTTTAGTAATTTCTAATTTGTGTATCCTTACATAAATTGTGTGTTTTCCATCAAGAGAGTCATGAAGAATTCATAAAAATCCTCAAAATGTTGTTCAAAATCAAGAAAAAAAATATATATACTCAAAAAGTGTTGTTCCTTTAGAAAGGAACAACAAAAACAATCTGCAAAAATGTTGTTCCTTTGGAAAGGAACAACAAAAAAACAGGCGAAAAACTGATGTTCCTCTGGAAAGGAACAACAAAAAAACTGTTGTTCCTTTGGAAAGGAACAGCAACAATGCGCAGCCAAAAACTATTGTTCATTTGGAAGGGAATAGCAAAAGCATTCGCAATGACACTGTTGTTCCTTTTGAAAGGAACAACAAAAACGTAGCAATAAACTGATGTTTCTTTCAAAAGGAACAGCAAAAAGAAACACTCAAACACGTTGTTTCCTGAGAGAAACCACTGTTGTTACTTAGAAAGGAACAACTTAAGAAATAAATTATGCACACAAAAAAAAACAAGAAAAATAAAGAAAAGAAACATTATGTACAAATTTCAAAGTAAAGAAATGATTTAGAGAATGGGTGTTGAGGAGGATTTTTCTCCCTCAGCAAGAATCTGCATGGTGGAATCTTCCCGTAATTGTTGGTAAAAGGATTCCCGATTAAGCAGTTTATGGTAAAGTCGCACTCGATGACCGTTTACTTTGAAGGAATGCCCAGATCCATCAATGGTGTTTAATGTGATGGTGCCATTATCATGCACCTTTTGTATCTTGTAAGGTCCAAGCCATCGTGTTTGGAGCTTCCCTAGGAAATCCTGAAACCTGGAATCATATAGGAGTGCCCAATCTCCTTCGTGGAAGATTTTCTCTTTGATGAGGGCGTTGTGCCATTTTTCTCTCTGTTGTTGAATTAGTGCAGTGTGCTGAAGAGCAGAGAGCCTCATTTCATCCAACTCATTGATTTGTTGTAATCTTCTGACCTGAGCTTCATTTAAGTCTAAACCCACCTCCTGGGTTGTTCTTAATGTCCGAATTTCAAACTCTATTGGAAACATGGGCTATTTTCCAAATACCAACTGATATGATGAATACCCCATGGTACCTCTCCATGTTGTTCGATGCGCCCACAAGGCTTCTGGCAGTTTGTAAGCCCAGTCACGTCTATGTGAGGCGACTGTTTTTGTCAGTATAGATTCGATCACTTTATTCATGCTCTCTACCTGGCCATTTTCCTGTGGATGGTATAGGGTTGTAATTTTGTGTTGAATTTGGTAATTCTGTAATGTTTCAGTGAGTTATTACTTACAAACCGCGGTCCTCCATCTGTGATTATGTCCCTTGGGAGGCCGTATCGCACAAAGATTTGGAAAAGGAATTGTATTACAGAGTCCTCTGTAGCTTTCGAAAGTGCCTCTACTTCAACCCATTTAGTGACATACTTTGTTGCAACTAGGATGTATGTTCTTTGGTTCGATGGGGGGTTAATGGGACCAACAAAATCAAGTGCCCAACATTCAAATGGTTCAATTACTAATTGTGGGTTCAAAGGCATTTCGTCAGACTGTCTAGGGCGACCCGCTCTTTGGCAGCTATCACAGGCCTGCACAAATATTTTAGTGTCTTTAAAAATTGTAGGCTAATAGTAGCATGTCTATAAAACCTTGTGGGCACTTCTACGTTCTAAAAAATTTCTGCCACATGGCCCATCATGGCATGCTTTCAGAATATCAAATACTTCGTCCTATTAGACGCATCTCCTGATTTGCATATCTGACCCTGTATGAAACAGGTATCCCCCAATCCAAGAGAATCGAGTACTACACTGTATTATCTATTTTCGTTCATTAGGCGTTAGATGTTTTGGTAATTTACCTATTGCTATATAATTTTCTATATCAACATACCATGGGGTTATAATAGTAACAGCGAACAAATGTTCATCTGGGAAGTGATCTTCGACTGCTACTGCATCTGTTGGCTTTGGCATTCGTGACAGGAAATCAGCTACAGGGTTCTCTTTTCCAGGTTGATCTTTAATTGTGATATCGAATTCCTACAATAAAATCAACCATCTTGTGACTCTTCCATTTGTAACAAGTTTATTTATCAGTATATAAAACTACAGGATACCTAGTTATATAATGTCTAAACTTATTTACAACATGTATTACAGCTAAAAATTCCTTCTTAGTCACAATATAGTTTAGTTCAGCAGGAGATAGATTTTTGCTGATATAATAGATTGCATATGGTTTCTTATCCTCTTCCTACCCAAGTACTGCTCCAATCGCTATGTATGAGGCATCAGATGAAATTTGGAATGGCAAATCCCAATTTGGGCCCCTCGGTAATGGGGCTGTTGATACAAGCTTTTTCAGATCCTTGAAAGCATGGTCACATTTATCTGTCCAAATAAAATCAACATTTCTTGTTAGTGCATATAAAGGTGCAGCTATTTGAGAATAATCTTCTATAAATCTTCTATAATAACCAGAAAATACAAGAAAGCTACGTACCTCTGTTTGTGTGGTGGGAGTGGGTATTAACAAAATTATCTGAATTTTGGCTGGATCCACCTGAATTTCAGCTGCTGAAATATAATGTCCTAAGATAAGTCCTTCGGTCATCATCATATGACACTTTTCATGGCTTAAAAAAAGCCTAGTGTCAATACATCTTTGCAACACCTTTTCTAATTTTTCTAATGCTAGCTCAAAATCATCTCCGTAAGGTGTGAAGTCACCCATATACACTTCGAGCCCTTCATTTATTAAGTCCGAAAAGATGCTGAGAATGGCCCTCTGAAATGTAGCAGGGGCATTGCATAGGCCAAAGGGTAAGACTCGATAGGAAAATGTCCCTCGAGGACAGGTAAAAGTGGTTTTGTCTTGGTCCTCAGGGGCAATCTAGATTTGATTGTACCCACTGAAGCCATCTAGGAAAGAAAAGAATTTCTTTCCTGCCAATGTATCTAATACCTGGTCAATGAAAGGAAGGGGAAAGTGGTCTTTCTGGGTTTCTTTGTTGAGTTCTCGATAATCTACGCATATTCTCCACTTTCCATTCTTCTTTGGTACCGCTACTAATGGGGAGACCCACTTGCTATCAGAAATTGGGTAAATGAAATTAACATCCAACAGCTTTTGTAATTCAGCTTTCACAATATCTTTAAGGTGAGGGTTTAGTCTTCGTTGGGGTTGGCAAATGGGTCTCACATATTTTTCAGTATAGATGTGGTGTGTACATAACTGGGGGTCAATTCCCTTCATGTTTGGATAATCCCATGCAAAGGCTCCCTTATATTTTCGTGGTAATTGGACCAACTTCTTTTCTTGTTCAGCAGTCAGATTTTTGTTAATGTTTAAAGTTTTGCCTGGTTCAATTTCGACAATCTTACTATTGTACACAGAAATAGTGGGTATTATTTGATCAGGAATGTCTTTCAGGGGATCTTCTTCTTCTTTATTATCAAATGCTGCCTTGATCATGTGACATTGTACATGGGATCTGATTTGTGGTTTTTTAATGAAACTATTAATGATATCATCCTCTGTTTGATCTTTAAAATCGAGGGCATCTTCTATGGTTAGTGGTGATCTCATATTTTCCATAAGATATGATACAGGTTGCTTCCTTGTTTTGATTATAGATAGGCTTGGTTGGGCTAGGGGATATAAGGCTAAATTCTTGACATAGTTTCCCCTTGTTATTGTCATGTTGCCTTGTCGACAGCCAATATAAGCATCGACAGTTTCCAACCAAGGTCTAACTAAGATTAGCGGGTATCCATCTAGCCGGTTCTTTGGGTTGATAACTAGGAAGTCAGCAGGGTACTCACAGGAATCTACAGATACCATTACATCTTGTAGTGTACCTTCTAGTTTGACTACCGATTGGTCAGCCAATTCTAGTAAGGTTGTTGTTGGATCTAATGATGTAATACCAAGTTTTTGACAAGTGGTGGTTGTTAGGATATTAATTGCAGCTCCCAAATCAACTAAGGCATTTTGAAATGATTGCCCATTGATTTGCATCGTCACTATAGGATTGCCTAGGTCTTCATATTTTACAGGTGTTTCCATTCCTGATAACAAGTCAGATAGAGTACTGACTACTTGGACAATTGGGTTGGTTGTTGTTCTCCTCTTTGGATTCTTTATACACAATTCCTTAATGGTTTTTGCATAAATAGGAATGTCTTCGATAGCTTGGAGGAGAGGGATTTTTATACAAAAATATTTTAATTCTCCCAGAAGATCAAAATCAGGATATTCTATTGGGCAAGGTATGATTAATCATTCTGGGAATGGTGGAGAAGAGGTGGTCACTTGTTGTGGAGTTTGATGTTTAGTTTGTTGTTAAACCACCTTCTCTTTTTGCAATGTTTGTTCTACAGGTAACAGATATTCGGTGTGAAAATTTTTATCTCCCTCTGTTTCTACTATGCGCCCAGATCTAAATTGAAGGTCATTACACTCCCTAAATTCAGTTTCTAATTCTGGTGGTTCCATTATTTGGACAGACTGAACTAGCCTATTGTTTGGGTTTGGGTTAGGTTGGACTGGTTGTTGTGGTCTTAAATTGGTCTGGGGGTTTTGTGGCATTGGATAGGGAGTTGGAAATGTAGGTTGAGAGAGGGGAATTGTTCCAGCTGGCTAATTTGTAGGTCTTTGCCAATTTGACTGCCAGGCTTGACTCTGCGAAGTGGAGGGGGTCCATTGTGTTGGATAGGCATTTTTTTGCCAAAACAATGGGCAGAAAGGAAAATTTGGCCAATTAGTTTGGTTTGTTTGATTTGGCCATAATGATGTAGGAAATGGTTGTTGTGACCAATTGGGGAAATGTGGCTGATTTTTCCACATTTCATTATATTGTTGAGCATTATATTGAGGAGGCTGAAAAGAAGAGAATGGATCAGTTGGCATACCTGATTGTCGTGGCTGCCATTGTCGGTGCTGATTAAGTAAGCATACCACTTCTGATTCTTCTTATGCCTCTTTATAGATTGATTTTAACCCAGGAAGGGAGGGACATCCTTCTGTGGGGTGATCTTTTATGCATATGGTACAAACTTTGATTATATCCAGCGGGCACTCTTTGTGGTTGTGTTTCTTCTTGCACTTAGGACATAATATTACCAAGTTTTTTTCGACTTCTGCTTGCTTTTGTTTGGCTTGCATAATGTCGAACTACGTTGTTAGAGTCCCTAGAATATCTTTCTTAAAATCTTCCAGCAGATTTCCAATCTCTGCACGAGTTACACCTTCACTGGAGGTCCTATTATCCCTTGTGATCATGTCACGTACTGCCGATTTTAGCCTTGTGCTGCCTCTCGAACTCCTGATACAAAAATTAATAATGTTAGCATATATTTACTAATATATATCACCTTTTCCCATAATATTTAATGTTTCAACCCTTTGATCCTTCATCCCCCTAATTAATGTAGTTTTCAACACATTATCAGGTAAGAGTAAAGATGCATAAGGAGATCTCTGGAGGTTGTATTGAAACCGTTCCACATATTCTTCTAGAGTTTCATTGGGTTTTGCTGTCATCTAAAATATTTCGTCTTTTGGTTCCCGGGACCTACAATAATCCTGATATTTCTTTATAAATGCAGCTTTCATCTGATCCCAATCATTTATAACCCCTCCACCTAATCCCATAAACCATCGTAAAGCTGATCCTTTTAATGTGGAAGGAAATAATTTTAATTTTTGGGGATCGGTGGTATAGCCATACCCCCTGCATAATACATCGAATTCAAACAGAAATGCATCTGGATCTTCAGATGTTAAGCCATGAAATGTAGGAATATGTTGAAGAGGAATGGCTTTCATAGGTGGATTAACTGCAGTGTCCACAATGGGATATTGCAGTGTGGAAGTTTGTTGAGGTGTTTGTTGGTTCTGATTCTAGTTCTGGGCCATTTGATCAAATATGTGCCAATATCCTTCTGGGATCTCAAGGGAATTCCTAGGCTGACTAGAAGGAACATGAATGACCTTGACAGCACTCCCTTGATCCGGAATAAGTGTTCCCTGCTGGCCTACTATCTGAGGAGATTCAGGTCCTTTGTTTGAATGATGTTGACAACACTTCCCTTATCTGGGCTGCTCACTATTTGGATTACTTCAAAAGGAGATTTTCGTTCTTCTGTTTCCCCTGTTTCCCCTTCTCCTTCGCGGAGATCACTAGAGTTCTCTTCTTACGGATAAATTAGGCGATAATTCTCAATTTCTTGGGAATCTTGCTCAATTCCCTCTGTTTTACTATGTATCTCAGAAAAGGCTTCATATGGTGACTCTGTGACCTGAAGGGAACTAGTAGGTTGTCTAAAAATAACTTTCCTAGTTCCTACTGATGGTTGAGATTCAGTTTTCTTAAGGATTTCGTCAATGAAAGTTGTTCGCCCAAGGGTCATCGGTCCATTAGGTTTTTTGGGTTTAGGAGGAATTTTGTTTTGTTTAGCTTTTCTATTCATTCAAAAAAACAAGCCTTCATTACTACCTAAAGAAAGAAATTTACCCAATTATGCTGTGAAGCGGGCTATGAGCAAGTAAGTTCCTTGCTCGGTGCGCAGGTTCTTACCTTCCATCTTTAATACCCAATTCTTCCCAAGCAGAAAAAAAGGTCAAATATGCATCACTCCTTCTAAATGGCATACACTCTCCCCGGAAACGGCGCCAACATGTTGAGGTATAAAAGGTATCTTTTTAAAACCTATTTATCCTACATTAATTGTCAATCCAGGAACGAATTTTTGTTTCAAGAGTGTACTCTGTTTGAGGCTGCAATTTGAGCTAAGAGAAATGCTGTGTGAGATGTAGTACAGTATTCTAAATACAATAGTAAACGGATGCCGGAAAAGAAATCTAATTACAATAACATGAACTCAAGTACTCTAAAACTCAACTATTCACTCTACAAACATCAATCAAGGATACAGTAGCAATAACTCATTCCTCTAGAAATTGATGTAATGGAAATCAAACTAGAACAAGGCAATCAATCTGGGAAATTGGAAGCAATAACCAGTGCTCTCTACAATTGACAGTCCTGCTTTCAAGCTATCAAAGGGAAATAGAAATTGAACTAACTACTATTGAAAGTAAACTAGGAAGAACTCTTTAAAACCAAGCTTTCTGCAATCTGGAAACTAATGAATTGGAAATGAACAACAACTTGTAATCGAATAAAAATGTAAATAAGTAGTGAATTGTAACTAAAGGAATTGAACAGAAGGTACTAACTAATGAATTTGAATAGAAAATCTGAACTTAAAGAAATCAAATAGAAAATTCTTTTAAACACCAAACCCTGTCGACAACAACGTTATTAAACAGGAATCGAAATGAATAGCAATCCAACGGAACAACAAATAGAGTTAAATATTGAACGGCAAAGTTTTATAAGCAATAACAAGATGAATAATATAGGAATTAAGATCCTTGTTGAACTGGAACAACAATGCAATTCTTTAACGCAACAGAGAAATACCAATAAGCAATTCAACAGCAACTAATTAACTTTGCAAACGTAATAAAACCGAATACAATAATCACACCACAGTAATTAAAGGATAGAAATACAAACAACAGATCAATTCCACTAGGGTCGAGCCCTTAGCACCAGTGAAACACTGCTGGGTTATTTCAGAGCTTGAGAAATGGAATGAAAATGCGTCTTTGTATTAATTAAACATAAAAAGTGTTTATAACAACTGCTCTCTGATCACGAGAGTCAATAAAGTGCATAATTACAAGAGAAATGTTTTAATCAATGATTCTGAACCCTTCTATCTCTGAAGGCGTTTCCTTTTATAACAGTTTCGATGGACAAGACAAGTAACAAGATAAGACTTGAACAACGATCCCTCAAGATCGAGGGATCCTGAGGGATTCGCTTCATTTCTTTCTTTAGCTATCACTTGATCTTCTTCGGCTGAAGCCGTGTTGTTCCCTGCCTTCTCTTAGCAATGCGTTATGATTTTCTTCTCTTTGACAAGATATGATCTATTACTGGAGGAACAACAGTTACTCCTGCTTTAGCCTCGCCTCTGGTATAGTTGTTCACCTCGTTTGATTCCTGTTTTTTACAATAAAAGGCAGTTTTTAGTTACTTTTTACAATAAACATAAGTCTTTGCAATTCTATCATAATTCTATAATAAATCACCTTTCTAGAATAAAAATAGTTATGATTAATGGAAAAGAATGAGAAAACACATGGTGAATTCATACCTTTTCCAACGCTCAACATAGTGGCTCTTTCATCTACAGAGGAAGAATACATGACAGCCACTCATGCAAGCAAGGAAGCAGTTTAGTTGCAGAGATTGTGTTCAAGTATGGGGTTGGTACAACAATCTATAAGGATAGACTGTGATAGCCAAAGTGCAATTTTCTTGGTTAAAAACCCTGCTTATCATTCAAAGACAAAGTACATTGATGTTAAATATCACTTTGTTAGAGATATGGTTGAGGCTAAAAGGGTGTTGCTGGTAAAGGTGGACACTTTGAAGAATGTTGCATATGCATTGACGAAGTCTGTGAGCACTCAGAAGTTCTCTTGGTGTAGAGAAACAATGGGTGTTGAAGAATTGGGCCAATGACTAAGCTCTCCTGTGGCCCCCTGCGCAAAGAAAACAACAAGTGGGAGAATGTTGGGTATGTGTTATATTCTTTCCATGACTAATCACACACAAGGGGGTAAGAGGGGGGGCAGTAGCCCCCCTTGTCAGGGTGTGGGGCAGTGCCCTGGAAAAAAAAAATTGGTCCTTAATTTCCGATGGGTGGTCGGCGCCCATGGTTTTTTGCATGGTTTTGCACATGGTTTTGGTGTACGATGGTTTTCAGCCCCTAGTATTTTTGTAGATCTGGTCAAGGGAACTATGATTATGTTCTAATCTAGGGTTAATGGATTATGGTTTATGTATGCTTCGACATGTATATATATGTGTTGTAACACTAAAAAGAATATAATAAAAAATCAAGCTATTCGTACCAATTTTGGATCCAGGGGAAAATCTCTGTGTTTATTTGTTTTATGTTTTATGCTCTCGCTATTGTTTATTTTCTGTTATAAGATTCATGTGTAGATCATTTTTGTTCAGGGCTAAAACCTACATTCTTAATGTAGAGATCCTTGACAATTTTGGTGTAAATAGGGATGTCTCTAACAGCTAGAAAAAGTGTAATTTTGATGCATACATTCCTTAGTTCATTTTCCAGGTCATATTCAAGTGGAGTCTCTTATTTCTTTACGAGAAGTCTTTCAGGGTAGGGTCGTTCACTTGATTCCTCTTCTTGTGTCTGTTTTTGTTTTTCATTTTGTAATTGGTTTTCAGATGATGTGGAAGGGACCTCTTCTTGTATGACAATAGTTGATTTCCCCTTATCAACTGTCTTCCCTGATTGTAGTTGAATTTCATTCATAGGAATGGCAGTAATCATATATGTAAGAAAATCTTGGATATTTATGTTTTGTGTAGGTTGAGGTGGTCTATTATGATTTGGGTTAGTTATAGGTTGCGCAAGCAATAATGTAGGGCAAGGTGGGTTAAAAGTTTGACGTGCCTGCGAAGATGATGGTTCAGATGGTGCAGGTAAAATCTATTGCAACGGAGGAGGTGGCAACACAGGTTTTTGATATGTGTGAGGATTATACCCTTGCTGATAGGATTGCATGGTTGGATTCTACGAGGTTCTTGGCATGTTTGGGTAAGGCGCATAGAACTGGTTTTGGGGCTGATAGGGGTTGGCATAGGGATTTTCCCTCCAATTCTAGTTCCATGGAGTGTTCTGGGTTTGAGGGGTGGCCCAAGGGGGGTAAGTTGGTTGGAAGTTCCAGGGTTTAGTTTGACCATACCCTTGGTGATTAGGTTATGGGAACATGTTTTAACTAGGGCCTCTCCAAAATGGTTTCTTACTTTCTTGTGATGGATCATTTGTTTCAGCATTCCCTTTATAGATATCCTGTAGACCGAGAAGAGATGGACACTTCTTGGTTGCATATTCTAAGGTAAAAATTCCACAGATGATCAAGAGTACATAAATTTTGCTCAAAATTAAAAGTTACAAGATTGGGTTGAAACTAGGATGGTTGCGTAGATCTCATCTTCTTGATTCCTGCGCCATAAACGGTTCGAAAAATTGATGTCATATGAGGAAGATATTGCATTCTGATCAAAATACCAAACAAGTAAAATCACGACAGTTTGACCAGGTTTGACTGGGATGCACAATTAGCAAAAAAAGAATATTCGTTAGAATATTCCTTCCTCATAACCAATCGCTGGATGACAAGTGTTGATTTTCAATTTGAAGGTATAGTTTGGATGAGCCAATTATAGGATGCCATGTGGCTAGACCTGAGGCCGCCATGTGTCCTTAAAATGGCATGTTAAAATTTTGTTGGAGGCAGCAGGGATCGATCCCCTAACCTCTCATTGGGCACGCACAACTATTACCATCCGCACTACATGAGTTTCTTAACCATATTGGATGTTAGGTTCTATTTACTGTGTATAGCAATTACAGTTGGGGGTTGGGAACCTTCGGCAGTCCCAACCTGTCAGCAGTCCCTGTTCCATGTCACATGGCAACGTTAAACAAAGATTCCAACCATGTGGATAAAACATTAATCCGACTACTCAACCAGCAGTTCAAACGATTCAACCGCAGTTTCAACATAAGTTCCGCCTAACCTCTGTAGTTATGGTATGGGGTTCCACCTAACCATCTTCTAACTAATGGTTTTGGGGGTGCGCACGTGGCCACCACTAAAACCATGGCATTGAATGCACGGATTAATCAGCGGAAAATATAGAGGTACACCATTTTTTCGCGACCTACTGTCAGATCCCTATATTACTAGTATAATCCCTTATTGTTGTTAGTGTAACCCCCTTATTGTTATTATTGTACCCCTGTAACCCCCATATTGTTATTATTGTGCCCTTAAATTATTATTGTTAGGTCGGCTAGGATTACATTGTGGCCCCACTAGGATTACATTGTGGCCCCATGGACTCCTATATATAGAAAGGAGGTTTTGTAATTTGTATCATCCAAGAATTCATCATTCATGTAATGTATTGGAGGTTTCCCCCTCGAAGTGGCTTATTTATAAGGCGTTGACATCTCTTTTCTTCTTTTTTGGAGCTAGTTTCACAACATTTGGTATCATAGCTTTGGATTCTAGGGGTTCGCTGCTCCAAAAAGGTCATTGTGGAATTTTCACTATAACTTTGTTTCTACGAAGGTTCAAAAGCTGAAATTTTTAGAGTGCGAAGCCGAAATCCTGAGGAACATCGTCGCAAACGTTTAGAGCTTGGTTCGCAATATTTTTGGAGATATGATCTGTGGAATTTAGGGCTTTTTGTAGGCTCCTAAATTTCACTTAAAAAGGTCATCACGGAATTTTCACTATGACTTATTTTCAACTAAGGTTCAGAAGCTAAAATGTTTAGAGCGCAAAGTTGAAATCCTAAGGAAACACGTTGCAAAATAATAGAGCTTGGTTCGCAATAGTTTCGGAGATATGATCTGTGGAAGTTAGGTATTGTTCAGGCTCTCAAATTTCATCTAAAAGAGGTGATCGTGGGAAAATATTCATAACTCTCTCTCTCTCTGACCATCGGATTGGAATTCTGTAAAAAGTGGCTGGAAGTACACGGACTATTGTTTCCTGTCTATAAATTTTAGAGCCAGAGGAGCAAACAAGAACACGTGGAAAGTCATACAAGTTCACTCTACGGAACCAGTCCATAATTAGGTCATTATGGGAGATTTGACATAACTTTGTCTTGAAGACTCAAAATCAGGTCAGATCTATAGCATTTGAAAGAAGCTTCAGAGGACTACTACAAGGTCAAATTTCAGATATTGAGGATCTTCAAGTATAGAGATAAGTCAATTGCAATATCGAGCTCCTCAAAAGCAAGTAAAAGGTGTGTATTTTGTTTTCCGAATTGCATAAGTCTTGTTTGAAGAATCAAGTTGAATTGATTCCAAGGGCATATTGTAGAATAGATATCAGTATTGGATTCTGAAATGACCCCTAAAAAGAATTCAACACCCATTAAGCCTTTAGAAGGCTCTACTATGACTCATGAAGATGAAGAATGGCAACATGACATATCAAAATTACAAGAGCGAGTGCAACAAATTTCGCTCTCACAAAGAGCAACAAAAAATTACATGGAAGTTTTGAAGAAAGGCGTAGAATCTAAGATGGATGGTTTGAAGAATGGCATGGAAGCTAAGATGGATGGCATTGAAGATGGCTTGGAATCTAAGATGGATGACATGGAAGCTAAGGTGGAAAACATGAAGAATGATCTAAAAGCAGACATGGAAGGTTTGACAAAGTTGATACAAGAAATGTTTCCTAATAGTGAAAAGATAGTAGAGGAAACTCATGATGAGAGCAAAATAAATGTTAATCGTGATTTCATAAACTCTAATGTTGGAGGGAAGAACCAGCATTTTCCAAAAATGGATATGAGGAAGTTTTATGGAAAGGATCCTGTAACATGGATACTACAGATGGAGCAATATTTTGATCTCAATAATGTGCAAAACACACAAAAGGTACGCATTGCAACCTTACATTTAGAACAAAATACATTTGTATGGTATCAATGGCTTTGCTCCCATAAAATATTGTTACTTAGTCAATTTTACGGAGGAAATGATAGCACGTTGTGAGGATACAAAGAGCAACACTTTCTTTAGCCAATTGATAAATCTCAAACAAAAGTGTTCAATGGGGGAGCACATTGAGGACTTCCAAAATTGAATATAAGGGTAACTGATATTCCAGAGTAACACAGTATTGATCTCTTCATGGGTACTTTAAAGGATAACATCCAACATGAAGTTCGTGTTTTGGAACCTAATTCTTCGGAGAAGGCATTTAGGTTGGAAAGAAAAATTGTATGTAAAATTATGGCGACAAGGAAGACTACCACTAACTTCTATAAAGATGGAAATGTTGCTACTCCTAGATTTCCACAACCTACAAGGTTGACACCACAACAATTGGAAGAAAAAATAGCAAAAGTGCTTTGCTACAGTTGTGATAGCAAATACACTAAAGGTCATAAGCGTGCTGAGAAGAAATTATTTTACACAGATTGTGAAGAGGAAGAAGAAAATGAACAAGAATCTTCAAAAGAAGAGGATATACACCAGGAACCATCCCTAGAAGAGGAAGAAATTAGTCTGACCATATCATGTAATGCATTGGAAGGAATTACCACTACTCAAACTCTCAAGATAGAAGGACATATCAAGAAGAAAAAGGTAATAGTGTTGATTGATTCAGGTAGCACCCATAAGTTTATTCATTGTAAGGTAGCCAAGGAATTGAATTGTTTCCTATACCCAGCACCAGAATGTCAAGTGATGGTTGCAAATGGAGGAACTATAAATTTCTCTGGAAAATGCCATAATATCAAGCTAACCATGGGGGAATATGTATTGAATTGTCCAATGATTTCCATTCCTATGGGAGGTTTTGATGTTGTACTAGGAGTACAATGGTTACATTCTTTGGGGATGGTAGCTTTTAATTTTCAAGAACTTTTCTTCAAATTTTTTTCAGAAGGAAAGGAAGTCAAATTGTAGGGTATTGCAGGGAAGCCGAGAAAGATAATAAGCTCTAATTTCATGAAAAAGCTTATAAAGAAATAACAACGAGGCGTAATTTCACAATTATGCTCACTAGAAGTTTCAACATCAAAATCATCTATTTCTGCAGATCTCTACAAAGTCTTGGACAATCATTCCAAGGTGTTTGAAACTCCCAAAGGACTCCCACCAATTCGTGATCATGATAATGCTATTCATTTGATTCCAGGAAGTGTTCCTCCAAATATCAGGCCTTATATATATCCTTATGTCCAAAAGAGCGAAATTGAACGTATGATTGCAGAAATGTTAGAGGCGGGTATAGTTCAACCTAGTCAAAGTTCTTTCTCTACTCCTGTAGTATTGGTACACAAGAAGGATGGATCATGGCGCATGTGTCCGGATTATAGGGAGCTCAATAAGCTCACCATTAAAGATCAATTTCCCATTCCTGTGATTGGTGAATTATTGGATGAATTACATGGAGCAATTTATTTTACCAAGTTGGATCTTCGTTCAGGATATCATCAAATTAGAATGAATACTGAAGATATTCTGAAAACAACATTTCGAACTCATGAGGGTCAGTATGAATTTTTGGTCATGCCTTTTGGCCTTACCAATGCACCTTCTACATTTCAAGGGTTGATGAATTCCATTTTCAAACCTTTCCTTAGAAAATTTTTGCTAGTATTTTTTGATAATATACTAATCTACAACAGGTCTTGGAAGGATCATGTTCAACATGTTGACAGGGTGCTAAAACTATTCCAGGAGAAACAATTATATCCAAAAACATCCAAATTTTTCTTTGGAGTACAAGAGGTGGAATATTTGGGTCATATTGTATCTCACAGGGGTGTTAAGGTAGACCCTAACAAAATTAAAGCCATTAAGGAATGGAAAGTCCCCACAACCATAAAGCAGTTGCGAGGATTTCTCAGGTTAACAGGGTATTATCGCAAGTTTGTTAAGAATTATGGGGGAATAGTAGCACCTCTAACAATATTATTGAAGAAAGATGCATTTTCATGGACTCCTAAAGCAACTAAGGCCTTTGAACATCTTAAAGAGGCAATGTGCCTAGCACCAGTCTTAGCTATGCCAGACTTCACAAAAACCTTTATTGTGGAATGTGATGCCTCAGGAAATGGAATTCGTGTTGTTTTAATGCAAGAAGGAAGACCCATTGATTTTGAAAGTCATCCAATCAAAGGGAATTAATTACAGAAACCTATTTATGAGAAGGAAATGTTAGCAATACTGCATGCACTAAAGAAATGGTGAACTTACCTAATGGGAAGACACTTCAAGGTAAAAACTGATCATATAGTCTCAAACACTTTTTGGAACAAATACTATCTTCAAAAGAGCATAAAAAATGGGTCACAAATATGTTGGGTTATGACTTTTAAATAATATATAAAAAAGGGAAGCTAAATGTTGTTGCAGATGCACTCTCAAGAAAGAATGAAGAGCTGGAAGTATTTCTTTGTTCCATTTCTATTATCCCACCAGATTGGATAACCGAAGCAAGAGATGAATGGAAGAAGGACGAAGAAGTGTGGACACTCATTAAAAAATTACAGCAAGATCCTAGTAAATCTGATACATTTAGTTGGAAAAATGATTCCTTATGGTACAAAGATGGCTTGTATCTTTGTAAGAATACCCAACTAAAACAAAAGATTCTTTTGGAATTGCACATTTCTCCTTTAGGAGGACACTTAGGATTTTTTAAAAATTACTACAGGGTGAAGAAAGAGTTTTTTTGGGATGGCCTTAAATATTATATTATAAAATTTATGGCAGAATGTTTGGTTTGCTAGTAGAATAAAGTTGAGACAATTAAGACCCCGGGTCTTCTACAACCTTTATCCATTCCAAGTCAACGTTGGGAGGAGATTTCAATGGATTTTATCACAGGGTTACCTAAGTCCGAAAGAAAGAGTGTCATCATTGTGGTAGTTGATAGACTTACCAAGTATGCACACTTTTGTACATTATCTCATCCATTTAAATCAAGTACAGTTGCTACTACATTTATGGACACAATTCAAAAGCTACATGGAAACCCAAGGGTTATTGTGAGCGACAGAGATCCCATTTTTACTGGAAATTTTTGGATTAGTTATTTTCTTGTTTGGGTACCTAGATAGTAAATAACGTTTGGAAGGATATCTTGTTGTTTTGTATCCGATAAACAAAACACAATGGGTCAAGTGGTTACCGCTCTAATGGTGGTATAACACTTCCTTCCATACTGCAGCAAAAATGACCCCATTTATGTCACTTTATGGATATCATCCACCATCCATCACATCATATTTAAGAGAAAATTCTAAGGTTCAAGTAGTGGAAGATCACATCGAGCATCAACAAGAAGTTCTCCAACTCTTAAAGGATAACCTAAATTTGGCACAAAATTTAATGAAACAACAGGCAGATCAACATCGCAGCGAAAGAAGTTTTGATGTAGGAGACTGGGTATTTTTACGGCTACAACCATACAAACAAATGTCCCTCAAGCAAGCTAAGAAGGATAATAAATTATCACCAAAGTGCTATGGTCCTTACAAGATGTTGCAAAATATTGTTATTATGGCATACAAATTGGAGCTTCCTGCTTCTTCGCGAGTGCATCCATTTTTCCATGTTTCATGCTTAAAGAACGTTATAGGTGAAAATATTCCAGTTCAAACAATATTGCCAGAACTTGATGAGGAAGGAAAAATCATATTAGAACTTGAAGTAGTCATGAAAAAAAGAACTCGACAGCTACAATATCGATCAATTTTAGAGTATCTCATCAAGTGAAAGAACTTACCCACTGAAAATTCTACAAGGGAGGATGAAAATTTTATACAGAAGCATCCAAATCTACTCAAGCATTGAGGAATTTTTTTTTTTGAAGGGGAGGGACATGTTAGGTCCCTATATTACTAGTGTAGTCCCTTATTGTTGTTAGTTTAACCCCCTTATTGATATTGTTGTACCCATGTAACCCCCATATTGTTATTATTGTGCCCTTACATTATTATTGTTAGGTCGGCTAGGATTACATTGTGGCCCCATGGACTCCTATATATAGAGAGGAGGTTTTTTCATTTGTATCATCCAAGAATTGTTCATTCATGTGTCAACAGTTTCCTCAAGTGGATTTCTTGGGTGGGCATGCTGATATCTTTTTTCTTATATTTTTGGAGCTGGTTTCACAACACTGTTGGAACGTGGTCTCCTTGCAAGCTACGAAACCGGTCCATTTTGGGTATTTTTGTTATATTTAGTATATCGCAGGGGTTTTGGGTGGGTAAAAGCCCTGAAAATAATTGTAATGGGGTTAAAGGGTAAACTAGGGGTCTGAAAACCATGGGTTGCGGACCATAGGAATGTTAAAGCTAGATTGTTATATATAGAGAGGCATTTCGGATTGTAGAAGGTAGTGTGACTTTGAACTATCGAGGCGACCATTTGCAAGTGATCCGGTTAGTTTTTGGGGAAATCGTACCCCGTTACCGTGTGCGCGGAGATCCTAGTCTAGCTATGTGCGGACCCTACTGTTGTGTGCGCATATTGGGAAGGGCATTGTAAAGGAAGGTTGATGAATGAATGAATATGCTAGATTATTAGATCTAAATCTGAGTACTATTGAATCTCTGGTAATTACTGTGTTATGCATTTCTCTATCTTGGCATTGCGAAGGTCTGTATATTGAATGATTGGACCTATTCTGCTTTGTTTATATCTTGTTGTGGAAGTCTGTGTATTGAAGTAAATCTAGATCTGTTTTGTCGGGTATGTAACGGTGTGTTAATGATATGAAAAGCATATAATTGTTGAACTAGTGCACGTGGATGAAATTAGATATATACTTGACCCGGCGTAGAGATAATTTGGACAGAACACAGCCTTTCTTTCCTTACCCTTCCTTTCTCAGGGTGCGGAAACCTAGTTCCAGCACCCACCCAGACTACTTCGGGTGAGACTATGACCTGCGCAAGCAGGTCACTACCGAAAGGGCCAGTAGTATAGGGGTTTATTGGAAAACCTTGTACACCGAACCTAGGTAAGGACCCCTCAAGCCAAAAAATGGTTCCATTGCCGGGACAGGAAGAAATCTGAGGAAGGGATTGGGTAATGACAAGAGAATACTAGAAGCCTGAAAGAAAAGAGATCGTGGACAGGTTCGAAAGGAAGATCCAAGAGTTTTCATAAAGAGAAAACCGAAGTGAAAATTTAACGGAAGAAAGGTGGAAGAATAGGTACGTTCTTACTGAAAGCTACAAAATATTCTTTATAACCTTTGCAATTGAGCTTCAGGAGTGGCTAGCTAGACTGGTAGAATTCTAGAAGTGCTGGAAGGATGAGCGAGTCACTCAGTGGGCTCCCGATCTGCTGGAACAACAGGAGAGAACTGATAACACTATTGCACGCATGGTGGATCACTGGGTGGATAGTGTGCTAGGAGGCTTTATGATAGAGTTTTCCATTAACCAATCTATATCATACTCTGAGGCCGAGTGAGGATTCTTCAAAGGATTCTGGGGTAAGTTTCTGAGAACGTTACCATTGTTGATCAAGAAGTTACTGTGCGAAAAGAGTATTCTGTGTAGCCATACAGACTGAATGACCTTGGATCCGGACGATAATGCGACACATAGTGGTAAGTATTATTTGACCAACCTTGATGGAGGAAGGGCCGCCTATAGCCTAGTTAAAGAATCGGCCGCATCACCACCTAGGGCACACAAAGGTAAGAATTCACCTATAACGTCGTCCCTGAGTAGTGATATGGCTGTGCATTTGAAACTACCTACCCTTAAAGGGGTAGGAGATGAAGACATGGATCGATTTTGGTTTGCAGAAGACTCTGTTTGGACTGCACAAAACGTGGCAAGTGATACAATAAAAAGGGCACAACTATCCTTAGCATTCGAAGACTGAGCCCTGGACTGGTACATGCGATATGTTGCCCAGAATGGAACAACCTCCATGCAGGATATTAAGGATGCTCTGAAGCAACAATTCTGCAAGCCAAAGTCCTATTCCCAGTTAGTAGCAGAAGTAAAGGACTTCAAGCAAGGTGCATTTGAATCAGTATGGGAGGCGGATCAATGGTTAAAGAAGGAGATTAGGGAAGGAGGGTTCGAGTATGATGATAGAAAACATACAGAATGGTTCATCGCCATGTTGCTACCTCACCTACGCACCCCTATGAATTAGCAAACCTTTGAATCACATGAAAAATCTGTAGAGGCCACCATGAAATTAGAAGCTGCTCCCCGGGAAGACACTTCAGCAGGGGTACAACAGATCCAGGAACAACTCGGGGCTATGCACATGGAGATACAAAACCTATGAAAGGAACGAGGAAAAGACATTTGCGCAGATATCTGGTGTATACGTTTTCGAGTATCAAGTCACACAAAATATTAGTGCTCGCTACTGACTGATTATATGCAAGCCGGAGGACCTAGCACGCCACACCTAGGAG
The DNA here is from genome assembly GCA_034641835.2 of Pinus albicaulis. NCBI lineage: Eukaryota > Viridiplantae > Streptophyta > Pinopsida > Pinales > Pinaceae > Pinus > Pinus albicaulis. The sequence continues at coordinate 94,229,498 of CM076571.1, read as the reverse complement.
TAGGTAGGGAACCTATCCTGTTGCACCCAGGATCAAGTGGATTTGCGTTATGGTGCGATTATTGTCGAGTGGCAGGCCTGCACGATACAAATTATTTCCCTCAGCTCAGTGCGTATGTCCGAGAGCTAAAACAACAATGGTGTCGATTTTTTCGGTCCGTAGGACATGACGAGCAGAATTGTTGAACATATGACTTGATGATAGATCATGGGATCTTATATCAGGTGCAATCAGAACCTACGTCGCCTAGACTGACTGCGCACTTTGGAGGATCACCGGCCCAAGGCAGAGGAGGCTGGCGAGGAAGTGCAAGCCGAGGGCAAGGTCAACTAATCTATTATAATTGTGGAGAAATAGGGCACATTTCCATAGAATGCCCTAAACCCAACCGACCGTCGTGTAAATACTGCAGACAGTTGGACCATGAGGTAGAACACTGCCCGATCTTGATAGCCAGAGTGCAAGAAAAGCAGCCTACCCCTACATAGAACGTATAGAGGGTTAAAACTGAGCTACAAGAAGCAGAGCCAAGTGTAAAGGTCATAACACGTAGTGGGCTAGACACCAATGAAAGCAAAGAGGTACCCTGCAAAGAATAGGCTCTACCAACAGCCCCGACGCCGTCTCAAAGTGGGGAAGACATTGAGACATTTTTAAAGGCATGTATGAAATTACTCAGGAATCTACAGGCAGTAAGAAACCTCCTGGCCTTTATGAATACCTGCGCAGATCAGCCCACCTTGGTCCTTGAGACCAAGGACGTGCACAAACTTTACAGCTCTAAGAAACGCACAGGGAGGGAAATGCGGTTAACTGCACAAATCAGAGATTATGAAATGGATCATGTTATCCTAGATCTTGGATCGGATGCCAACGTTTTGCCTAAACAGACCTAGCAACGAATGGAGAAGCCCAAATTGGAATGGTCCACTATCCAGCTGCGCATGGAAAATCAACAAAAAATCATTCCTTTGGGAAGGTTACCAAAATTTATAGTTGACATTGCAGGAGCAAGAGTACTAGCTGATTTTGAAGTAATTGAGATAGTTGACGATGCGAGCCCCTACCCTGCGCTCCTCGGAATAGATTGGGCCATGGACATGGGAGGCATTATTTGTTAGTATGAATCCTTTGTCGAAGTGTACGAAAAAGGACCACTTTAGCTACGCATAACTAATAGCCCTAACAACAAAAGTGGCTGCCAATATCTTCAGATCTGCGGTTAGTTAGACAAGAAAAGAGCTTCAAAACACCAGATCTATGCATGGAAAGACATTAAGCAGTAAAAACAAGGGTTTGCTCCATATACCAATAGACAAGACAAGAACAATTTTTGAAAGAATTTTTATATTAATTGGGCACCTGGGAGGAAAACAGAAGGCGTATCCAATTCTCCTCAGTGGGATGGGTTCTTGGAAGTCCTCAGCACTTAAGATCTAAGATTTCTCTCTCTTGTTGGTGTAGAAAACCCAATGCAAAGAATAGAGCTCAATGGGAGCTCACACAGCAAATGATGGAAAAATGTGACCAAGTGTATAGATCCAGAGTGATCTAATAGGCAACAAAAGGTGAAGAATGGTAGGAAAAACCCTCCTATTTATAACAAATATTGGGTCATTCTAGATCTTGGTGCATGGGTTAACCAGATCTAGATCCACTTTTTATGGAATATTTTATTATATTTGTTGGAGGGAAAAGGTATTTGACTTGGGTAAAATCCCTTGATTAGTTAAAAATAAATAAATAAATGATTTATTTACCTTTTTAAGGAAGTGGTTGGAAGATAATCAAATAAATAATGATTTATTTAATTATTTGTGGGTGAATTGTCATATTTAACAAGGAATATTATCTAAATAAGATTTAAATAATTATTCCTAGAAAATAATAAGATAAATAAAGGTTTATCTAATTAATTTCTTTGTTTTTGGGTTAAACATGACTGGGAATAATAATTAAATTATGGTTTAATTAATTATTCCATGAGTAAAATCAAACAAATATAGGTTTGTTTAATATTTCCTTTTGGGGTTTCCTGTTTAGACCATAAACAACCTAATAAATGTGGTTTATTAAGTTATTTACCATAGTGAAGGAAATTTTACTTAGGGTAAAATTGGTCTTACATGGTGTACTTGGGTCCATCTAATGATAATAGGTTAGATGACCAAAAAATGGTGTAACAGATTGCCACCTAGCGTGCGAGTGTTAGGAGAAAATCGTATGACCGAAGTACGTTGTAAGAAATCAATCACCAGACATCAAAAGGGAAGTCAGAGAGAGAAATGTAAGGTAGACTAATGTGCTGAAGAACTAGACCCTGAGGAGACGAGACTTACAGGTGCAACAAGTCTCTTTTTATGAGAGGGTACCTGTGCTAAAGGCGGCGGGGGAGGCATACCTATGTCCGCCGAGACAAAGTACAAAAGAATAGTGTGTCCAGTAAACAAGGGACCGAACCATAAAGTACAGCTGGCATAATCATGAGCCAGATAAAAATACAATGAAGAATCCCATATACATGCTGTGCCTGGGATAACAGCCAGGACTTGTACAATAATATCTGAGTACATGAGATACAAATACAACCCAAATGCCCCCTGTAAATGGGGAAGGGCTCACAAAATCTGACTGATACATGCAAATCAAAGAGGCGCTGCAAGTGGCTAAGGTCAACATCATCAAATATCTGGAGCTGCATCGAAGGCTGCAAGGAGGAGGTCATCCGGGCATGTGGGGGGCTACCTGCAGGGCCACCCCCTCATGAGGGTTGAGACATCTCACACACACCTGGGAATCATCAAGAGCCGCTGCTGTATCACTGAACCATCAAGTATACGGATCTCGGTCATGCTGAAAGGAGCTGGAGTGGAGAAACAATCAAGTCAAAGGGAAATGAGAGATCCCTTTGCCTGATCCGAGGCACCGAACAAGAGTGGAAGCCGGAACCAAGGTACACCGCCCTCTAGACCTGGCTTCTGGAATGAATGAGCTGATGTCAACAGAAGGAGGTCCGCCATAGGTGAGGCAATGAGAGATCCTCAACTAAGGCACGAGAGAAAATAGTAGAGCGACGGACAGACTGACACTAATGATGATGGTGAAATGGAAAGGACTGAGTAGCGAATGGACGACTTCCCTTGTTAGAGCATAAAGGGCATGAATGACATGGCAACGACTGACACAATATCATAAGGGATAGGGGATAGTGGGACTGAAGGTCATAATGTGCGACACAAGAGAGAGACCAAGCAATGAAGGATGGAGGGCTATAGCGGGGTGCAAAGGGACTCGGGATAGACTCCATGAATGTGATGATGACTCAACTTGGATGCTCTAAACAAGGGCGACTTGATGGTGCTGCCACATAGGGAAGGCCCAATGGGGGACCAGAAAAACATGAGTACAAGATGGGAACTCATGACAAAAATCGACACGAACAAAGACAAGTAAGGAGGCAAAGTGGTGCCCCGAGTACAAGTGTCGCAAGTGAGGAAATTCGATTTTAATGAGAGGTGAAGTGACCCTTCTTGGAAAAAATGTGTCATGGTGAAGTATCAAATCATAAAAAACTAACAGATACCTATTTGAGCGCTCCTATGGAGATTTAACAGCTTCCTACTGCTTGTCAAACTAGACATGGTGCAGTGGTCGTGCTGGAACAAAGAAGAAACAGGAGTTCTCTTTTAATAAGGCAGTTTTCCCTCCAAATTCACTGTGTATTTTGGTTATTATTGGCTGTGGTCGTGAGTTAGGTTAGTAAAGGCTCCTAAATTATGCATGAAGGATGGATAAACCGACCATTGAATCAGATCCACACAGGTAAGAGGCCTAACCTTACTTTTTCATTTTCGATGGATCGAAAGTTCAGCTTTAGGGGCCCAAAATCCCGTAAATGCACCCTCCTTCTTCTATGGGCCTGCCCACTTTTGGGCCAAATGCGAATTGACAGGTGTTTCGTGGCAAAACTTAAGCACTGTCCAGAATCGGCGTAAAAACTGCGACCTGGGAGATGAGGGGGTTTTGTTGCTGTTTTATGGCTGAGAGTTGGGTTTTTGTGTTTGGTTATGGTATTCCCGATCTGTATGCTGACAAAAATGATGTTTTTGTGAAGTTATGGCAGATTTACGGGTTAACTGGAGAGAGAGAGACCTGGGTACATTACGGGCAGAGATCCAGGTGGATCAGGGTGTCCATCGTGTGTTGGCCAGGTTTGGGGTTCTAAAGCTTTTGGAGAACCTGTTGATGAGAGCAGGAGAGTCCTTGTTGGCCCGGATTATCAGTTATTGGGATCCAGAGCATGAGGTATTTGTAGTGCAGGGGCACAGGATCGAACTGACAGTCCAGGATGTGTATTTCTTGATGGGTCTCCCACCACTGGGGATGGTGGAAAACACGCAGCCAGTATTACCGCGGGGGCGGCATATCATGGAGTTTGTGGAACGACATTGTCGACCGGGTCTCCAAGTCAAGGGGACTCGGATACCGATCGGGGATCTAGAGAGGCTAGAAACCCGTGCAGTGGCCGCAGCTGTGCTGCGTATCCTGGGAAACCAGGCATTCCATCACATCACCGGGGGGCAGATGATGCTTGTAGAGAGTGTGCTGAGTGGGACCTACTATGGGTGGGCCCAAATGATGCTGGTGTCGTTAAAACGACAGTTGTCGCTCTGCAAGCGGCAAGTGAACCACGATTGCTCGTATGGGACTTTATTATCCGCCTTCTTCTTTGAGAAGATCCTGACCTTGCGGCCTCATATACAGCTTCCAGATGGGGGCCCGAGAGAGCCCAGGATGTGCCGGTGGGGGCGGCTACTGTGCAGAGGAGGAGGAGGGGCGGTCGGGTGAGTGTTTCGACCTGAGTTCTTTGCCCATTGGGATCATATGCCATTATACATAGACGACTATCCCTATAGTGGGATGAGTTATTGTGGAGATCCGGACCTGCCACTTCCGCCTGGTCGAGTATGGGGGCCCAATGGTAAGTGACAGATTGATATTCTTGTATGGGCATGTTTAAAGTTTTTGAATAGTAGATAGGGTACTGATTCATGTACTGTTGGTATGCAGATATAGCTCCGGTAAAACCGGCCGGATATATGGGACGACCGGCAGCAGCTGGAGCTGCAGGTCCGAGTGGGTCGAGAGCAGCGCATAATGATGATGCAGCCGCCCTTCTGGAGGACATCCGCCGTAGATGCGAAAGGTTGCTGACCGGAGTATCAGAGCGTGGGTGGCAGGACTTAGACGACTAGTACATAGAGCCATGTATTGGTCTACCCTCGGAATGGCAAGGGGTCATGCGGTGCATGGCGATGGCCGATCAGGGGATACGTGATCTACAGGCTGCAGGGGCAGAGCCATTGGCTTGGGATCCGCCAGATAGTGATTAGGTGTGGGGCATGTGGTGCCCCCTAGTGTGTATGTAGGGGTAGGTGGTGCCCCCAGTTTTGAGTTTTTTTTTTGTAACATGCTATGGGCATGTCATATGTATCAGAGTAGATGGACTCTAAACACATGTTTTTCCGACACATATTATGGATATGCATCGTTTTTAATGATTATGAATGTTATTGTCTTGTATGAAATGTGTGTGATAAATGCCAATCTAGAACATGGTTTGTAATATTATCTACATAGTGATTCTATTCTCGAGGTACATGGTTGAAAGTTATGGTTTCAAATGCACGTATCAAGAGTTTCACTCGTAAATAGCGTCTAAACAACACAGGGTTATGCACATGATAAACACCATTTAGTTGCATTACAAGAAGTAGGGAATCCAAACGAACGTGCAGATGGAGGATGCGATGAAAGAGGGCATCGGCTAAGAGACCACGCACTGCATCATATTCGGCCTGATTGTTGGTGGAAGAACCAATGCAGACCCCGTTGGAGAGAGCAAGGGCATGCAAGGGGGTGAAGATGGCCCAACTAGCCGAGGCGAGATTCCGGGAGTAACGACTGGCACCATCGGCATAACCGATAAAGGGTGTGGACGGGGGGTCCTGCGGAATGGTGTTACAAGACAAAAAATGAGGGGAGGAGAGGCAATGACGGCAGCGTGAGTGTACAGAAGACATCGAGCGGCCACTGCGGGAGGGAGTGCAAGGAGAAGGATGACTATGACTCATATACAAACTGGAGGGTGGTATATGAGGGCTATCGGAAGTATGGGGAGGACTTGGGCTGCTGAGGTCAACAGAGGTACGGGTGGAGTGATCTCGTGTATGGGTAGAAAAAAGGTGTTCAGATGACACAATAGGGGAGGATGCAGGGGGACTGGGCTCCAAGTGTCTCGCAGAGGAGGATAGGTAAAGAATGGTTGTGATAGACTCCGTCATCTGAACATCAGGGGGGGGAATGTCGATGGGAGCGGGGGATCCTCACGCTGGCCGAAAGCATACTGCACGAGGATGGGAGAGGCGGATTGATTTTGTTCAACCTCATACTCTCGGACTACCTCTAAAGAGGTGCGGTAATGCGTCAAGTGAGGACAATGGTGGGAGTAATGGCCATGGACACCGCACAAAGAACAGGGTTTGTTGGTGCGGAGAGTCTTGGGGTTCTTGGTTACGGACGAAGAAGGAATGGAGGCTTCAGGGACCGTAGCTTCAGGGAACCTGACTTTAACCATGGGCTGAATACGGGGCAACTCAGGACAAGCATGGGTGGCATGATCGGCGACATCACATAAGGCACAAGGTTTTGCGGGTGGAGAAGGGGCTAGGTCAGTCGTGGTGGTCTTGTCTTTGGGTGCCCCCTTGCGATCTTTGCCTTTCTTTCCGGGAGCCGTCACGACAAGAGAAGGGTCCTATAGAGGTGATGGGGGCATAGAGGCAATGGAGGAAGCGAGGGGGACCGGCTGAACCGTTGTCAAAGCCATGTAGGGTTTGGGGTGACTAGGAGGGGTAGCTGCTGGAGGATCAAGGTACTAGACTGGTATGCCCAAGGTTAGGTTAGGGAGAGAGAGGGTGGCCATGACCGGGACAGAATATACTCCGGGAGGGGGAGCCAGGAAAGGTATCTGCCTAGCAGGGAAATGACCAGGAGGGACGGCTCCGAGATGGTTAAGGCCTGGGGGAACCGATCCAGGAGGATAAAGGGGTTCAGGGATACCAACTGTAGGGGGAGGGCCAGAAGGAGGAGGTCCAAGACGATGAATGTCAGAGCTGTCAGTGAGGTGAGGGGAGGTTGTCGACTAGCTTTCCAGGCAAAGCCAAGACGGCAAATTTCCTGAGACGACAGAATGGCAGTAAACATTCGATAAGCCGGGATCAGTGATGGGAGGAGGAGGGAGATTAGGAAAAGTTCCAAGCAGGGAGGAATCTTTGTAAACGTCGGGGGAGACACTGGTCAAGGAATCGACGGTTTGCTTGTTGGCTACAGAAGAGATGGTCGTCTCGGAGGCGGATGGAGACGGCGGCTCATGATACGATAGCTGGTCAACGGTGACTATCTTTCCATTATGTGGAAAAGACATCTTGCGGAAGACCGCGGATGACAAGAGAGAGGACAGGTAGTCGGCCCTGGTTAGCAGCTGCTGGTAGTTCTCTAATAGCCTATGACTTCGGTATGGGGGAAAACTTCACCAAAACAGCCTACCAACAGGGCAGATGTGATTAACGACGCGAAAAAGGCCAATGGGCTGGGAGGCGTGGCCATCCCACACTCGAAGAGTGATTGTGAAAGGAGCCAAATCAGGTGATCTAAGTTGCTTCAAAACCGAAGTGGACATCACACAGGCAGATTCCCCCTCATCAATGATACACCAGGAAACGTTGGCGTTCTGAATTTTGACAGGGATTTGGAAGGCGACGAAAGCAGGAAGAGGGGGATGGTTCGATTGAGTGGCGTCGAAAACAATCATTTGGTCATCAGCAGGATCTACAGCGTTCACGGAAGATAGTAGAGCCTTCTTTTGGGAAGGGCACAACTGGAGGAGTTCCAGTGTGGAAATGGCAGTAGGAGATTGCACCAAATTATCTACTATACTATACAAATGAGCAGCTCGACCGGAAGCAGCGTTTCGACGTAGGTGTCCCTTAGTAATCTTGGTATGAACCTCAACTTCGGGTTGAGGGATATGTAAGGGGCCACTGGATGTCGAAAGAGGCTCTGTAGAACCTGAAGAAGGAGGCTCGGGGGGGTAGACTGAGCAGGAGGCTTGGGGTACTGGCGAGACCGAGTTTGAAGGTGAAGGTCGGCGGCCTGGGAAGGATCGAGCATCACAAGGATCCGGTAATCGCAGGAACCGAAAGGAAGAGGAGCGGTGACCCGGCTGTCGCGGTTGTGCCACAACTTGATGAGGGAGGGGATCGCAAACAATGTACCGGGGTCAAGCGGCCACATTAGGAGGAGCATGGGGGGAGGCATGTTGTCCACGCAATGTGGCTTGAGACTCCCACATCTGCCGCATCTGGGGTAAGAGGGGACAATCGTGGGTGTAATGACCATAAACACCGCAACACGAACAAGGATTATTTGTGTGAAGCGGCCTGTCCGGCTTGGGCTGAGTGCCCTGTTGCTGGTTGGAAGTGTTAGGGTCAACACCTTGAGGATTGGGTCCACGAGTACCAGGGGCAGATTGGTTTGGATTGCCTCTCCGCCTTCTTTGAGAAGAAGGGGGATTAATGGTGTCTCCACAGGGGCAAACACTGTCTCCGGAGGGAACTGTCAGGCGCTGCTATGGTTTTGGAGGAGGCAAGGAGATGGAGCAAGATATGTCGTGGGGGAGTCACATCAAAGGTGGGGATATGGCAGGGTGGGTTGGGCAACATAGGGGAAGGTGAGGTTGGGCAAAAGGAGGAGGCATGCCGTATCCTCGGATGGTTGCCACCGGGAGGAAGAGTGCCAGAGGTGCTGGCCCTTTCCCCAGGGGAGACCATAGCCCAGGAGGTTGAGCGTATGCATTTATAGCGCTCCAACGATACTATCGACAAGAGCGAGATGCCCCGGGCGCAATGGCGCTGGGCCGGGCCTGGGAGGTCGTCGAAGAACGGTATAAACATAACCAGATTGAGCGTAGATCAGGTCATATTTCAAGGCTATTTGGAGGGCAGCTTCTTCAGTTTGAGGAAAGTGAGAGGCGACATATTTGCCGATAGGAGCTAAGAGGGTGCGAAGGAACCATTCCATGTAAACCCGATCTTCGAAGGGGGGGGGCTCGACATAAGCTCCGTCTTAGTCGCCATTCCTGAACATGGGCGGAAAGGCGGGTCAAAGAGGTTTGCTTGAATGAAGTCAAGAGCTCCGTGCCAGTATCGTATCGGAGAGGGAGCTGGAAATAAGATAAAAAGGCTTGGGCAAGGGTCGCAAAGGTGGTATGGGAAGAGGTGGCTTGGTCAACATACCATTTAGAAGCTTCGCTGGTAAGCGTGCGTTGGAACAAACGAAGACGGATGGAGTGATCGGTAATGGAATTGGAGGAACACCACATGTGGAAAGATCGGACATGATTGGTTGGATCTTCTCCAGCAAGGCCTTTGAACTTAGGGATGTCGGAGGGGAGCTTGGTTGGTATAGCAGGCCAACCAACATTGTGGCGGATAGGGTCATTAATCATCTGATTGAAATCGGGGAGGCTGAGGCCTGCAATGTACGGCAGCAAGGGTATGGCCGAGGTAGTTCCTGTGGCGGTTCCGCTAGTAGTGATTCCGGCATTAGGGCCTGGAGCACCGCTAATGTTAGGCCCTGGACCAAACATGGTGAAGGTGACAGGGGGAGAACCAGGAGGAGAAGGAGAACCCAATGAATCAGAAGAGGAGTCGGAGTGCAGACTCAGAGGGGGACTGGCTCGACGACGGTGGGACGGAGCAGGTCGATCGATCGGAAACTGAGGGTGAAGGCCAAGAAGTCTCCGAGAAAGGCACCTTGGGGGCGCAATGATGACGGGAAGAAGGAAACCGACAAGGGAAAAAAAGGGACAGAATCAAGTGAGGTCAAGGGCAGAAAAGGTGCAGTGACAATTGATTTTAGATTCTTTTCCAGGCAGTGTTAACCAGGCGCTTCTTCACTTAGGGTCAGTGTGTGGCGTGCGTTAATTTTAATTTTTAAACCCTTTCCGTTTTGAGATCAAGAAAAAAGTGTGCTGCGTAACTGAAAATAAATCTGCAGAGAACAGTATATAATACTAAAATAACAGAAAATTAATAGCTACTTGTGCATCTATCTAACCCAAGAAGGTGGGTCTCTCAAAACTAATCGAAAAAAGGGGAAAAATCTAGGCAAAACACACGGAAAAGAGGTCAATAGATCTAAGGTCAAAAGGGACAGGGATCTAGAGGACAAAAGCTGCTGAGAAGAGGTGCAGATCACAACCAAGAGACAGAGGCAAGGTGGCTGGAAAAAGGAAGGAAATCTGCAAAAAGCGGAAAGGACAGGGAGGAGGTCCTGAAGAGAGGTCCAAACAAAATGACAAGAGGTGATTTGAAAGGAAGAAAGGCTGATTTAAAGGGATCTGAAGAGGAGGTTTCAGATCTGAAAAAGGGAAGGCTGAAACTCTGAAAAACAGACGGCTGAAATAGCTAAAACTCTTCAACAAAAGGTGGAGGGTACTAAAGCCCTATGGGGCTAGGTTCCCACTTAGATGAGTAAAAACAGATCAGAACTAGGTCAAAGCGGGCTGAGACAGAGGCTGGAAAACCCTGACAGAAGCTTCAGCAAAACCCAGAAAAATTGCAGAAAAATCACTGAAAAATTGGCAAGTCGCAGGTTCTGACCTGTTTTCAGTGCAGGTCGCAGAAAATAGGCTGAAAAGTGCGACCTGGAGGTCCAGGTCGCAGGTTATGGGCCAAAAAGTGCAACCCCCCGTTCTGGTTGTCTCGGCGGCAGATTTTCAGAAAAGTTGTCGTCTCAGTTGCGGCTGGTGTCGCTTACCTGCGCAATAGGGCCAGAAACACACGGAAGTTAGAAATTTTAATGTTTTAGGGTTTTATGTGAGAAAAACAACATAAAAATAGGGAAAATAAACAGCTGAAAAGAAACCCTAGGGTCTGAAGTAGCTGGATATGCAGGAATATGAAAAACGACAGCGGTCGTAATTTAAAACCTGTGTGGAGTCACCATTTGTTAGTATGAATCCTTTGTCAAAGTGTACGAAAAAGGACCACTTTAGCTACGCATAACTAATAGCCCTAACAACAAAAGTGGCTGCCAATATCTTCAGATCTGCGGTTAGTTAGACAAGAAAAGAGCTGCAAAACACCAGATCTATGCATGGAAAGAAATTAAGCAGTAAAAACAAGGGTTTGCTCCATATACCAATAGACAAGACAAGAACAATTTTTGAAAGAAATTTTATATTAATTGGGCACCTGGGAGGAAAACAAGAAGGCGTATCCAATTCTCCTCAGTGGGATGGGTTCTTGGAAGTCCTCAGCACTTCAGATCTAAGATTTCTCTCTCTTGTTGGTGTAGAAAACCCACACAAAGAATGGAACTCAAAGGGAACTCACACAGCAAATGGTAGAAAAATGGGATCAAGTGTATAGATCCAGAGTGATCTAATAGGCAACAAAAGGTGAAGAATGGTAGGAAAAACCCTCCTATTTATAACAAAATATTGGGTCATTCTAGATCTTGGTGCATGGGTTAGCTAGATCTAGATCCACTTTTTATGGAATATTTTATTATATTTGTTGGAGGGAAAAGGTATTTGACTTGGGTCAAATCCCTTGATTTGTCAAAAATAAATAAATAAATGATTTATTTATCTTTTTAAGGAAGCGGTTAGAAGATAATCAAATAAATAATGATTTATTTAATTATTTGTGGGTGATTTAGTCATATTTAACAAGGAATATTATCTAAATAAGATTTAAATAATTATTCCTAGAAAATAATAAGATAAATAAAGGTTTATCTAATTAATTTCTTTGTTTTTGGGTTAAACATGACTGGAAATAATAATTAAATTATGGTTTAATTAATTATTCCATGAGGAAAATCAAACAAATATAGGTTTGTTTAATATTTCCTTTTGGGGTTTCATGTTTGGACCATAAACAACCTAATAAATGTGGTTTATTAAGTTATTTACCGTAGTGAAGGCAATTTTACTTAGGGTAAAATTGGTCTTACATGGTGTACTTGGGTCCATCTAATGATAATAGGTTAGATGACCAAAAAATGGTGTAACATTATTAACCTAAAGAAATGAAGCATGGTGTTTGAAAGCGGAAGTACACGTGTCATCGTACCCCTGGATCCCGCGAAAGGTGCTCGGTATACTGAGCCTATCCACACGAAGGAGGAATTAGATCATATCTATAAGATCACTGCGCAAGATTAAGATCGGGTTAACCCCATGGATGAAGGGCTGATCTGTTGGGAAAAGGACAGTGAATTATTTTCTGACTCTGATGAGGAGCTGGAGAATTGGCAGAGCTAGCTGCACGAGGTTTTAGCACTTTGCAGCCTTCAGGTCGTCAGAAGATTCCGTCGCATCTCTACCATGGCACGACCCTTTTCTTGCCAAGAGGCCATAAATGACACTCTGAAGCCTGCAAAGCCTAAAGGGTCCATGGAATGTAGGTCCGAGACATTACCACTAACCCGGTATGAAGAACCTACACAGGGACCTGTCTCCCCTACCCAGAGGAAGTACTGGAATAGGGTAATCCTACATATAGAGACCCCCTTAGCCAGATGAGCCCCAAAGTCGGTCGACCCACACAGTGACATGCTTGCTCAAGGGTGCGCTCGGCCCTTGCTAAACCAGATTACGGACTTGTCCACAATCATGAGTATCCAAGAGAATTTATGAACGACTAAAGAATTAAATCACCTACGGACGTATGACGCAACTATCTTGCACCAAAATGATCCTACCACGATCGAAATAACTACCTCAAAAATACTCTCGATTGACTTAAAGGCTCACCATGTGTCAACCGTCCATCGCATTGCGAAAAGACATTTACAAACATAGGAAAAGGGCAGTAGATTGTCACTACCTATGATAAGCATGATCGAGGGTACGCGGCACATACAAGCTACCTTGCCATTAAGTAGCTTCGATTGGGACGCAGATGGCTGGCAGATGACGGCTCGGGCTATTTATTTAACTGTCAAGCAGTGTTGGCTATCTGCATTATGGTTTTTTATACTTATCTCTATGATTCATATTGCTTATCTCTCTGTTATGGATCCCAACTCACAGGAGGAACTGATATGAGGGTCGGGAGACGCTGAATGCAGTAATAGGAGTGCATGTAGGCTACTTGGGAGGATTAGCGGTGAACCAAGTTTGGCAGGAACTCTGTGGTACCGAAACCTGCTATGACATCTCCGCCATTTCCAAGCCCCGCCCGCTAGAAGCAACATGTGTTTACTCCCCTACACTATCACTTCGGAACCAAGTCCTGGGGACATACAAGTTGACTTAGCACAGTTATCTACTTTAGATCTACAAAGACTGTCTGCCAGCATATCGCATGAAGTACGCCACCGTGGCTGAGAAAGGTGCAAGCAGTATAACCTGACCCCGGAAGAACGTGCCTGGCGAATTGCTATGGTCACTGACGCTACACGCATTATTCAGGAACAACTGGTGCATGGAGCCTAATTTTTTGAAGAGGCTACACAGTTATCGACGAAATCATTGCACCACCCCTCGCTTTAACATGCCCAAAGGGAATTGACACAAGCAGAAGATGCTTTCGATCAACTTCGGACCTCCACACCTCCCCCCGGCCACGCACAACGCTTGGCTACCATGCACCAGATTGAGGACTATCGTCACTCTAAGAAGATTGCATACAAAAATTTGAAACCATGCACTGATGCCGCACTTCAGCTTGCGCATGATTTGCAGTCTGCCATTGCATGCCTCCACTGGTTATTGGAAAGACTTGGTCCAGACCTTGACGGACCTAATTCTATGACAATGATCAACATTGCACAACACGTTGTGGTCCAAAGTAAGGAAGTGCTTCCACCACTCCTTCGCACCATGGCTACCTTGCGCACGCAAATTGAAGGCGCGCCACCAGAGTGGCTCGGGACGAGTCACAAGATTGTGGTGGGGGATTGTTGGAATGGGGTCTCCTTGAAAGCTACGAAACTGGTCCATTTTGGGTATTTTTGTTATATTTAGTATAGCGTAGGGGTTCTGGGTGGTTCAAAGCCCCAAAAATAATTTTAATGGGGTTAAAGGGTAAACTAGGGGTTCGAAAACCATGGGTTGCAGACCATAGGAATGTTAAAGCTAGATTTTTATAAATAGAGAGGCATTTCGGATTGTAGAAGGTAGGATTTTGACGAAATATTGAGGCGATCTATTGTGTAAGCAATCTTTTGGGGTTTTTGGGGAATGGACTCCTGCTGGCTGTGTGCGCGGAGATCCTAGTCCAGCTATGTGCGGACCTTGCTGTTGTGTGCGTAGGTTGGGAAGGGTATTGTAAAGGAAGGTTGATGAATGAATGAATATGCTGGATTATTAGATCTAAATCTGTGAGTAATATTGAATCTCTGGTAATTACTGTGTTATGCATTTATCTGTCTTGGCACTGCGAAGGTCTATATATTGAATGATTGGATCTATTCTGCTTTGGTTATATCTTGCTACAGAAGTCTGTGTATTGAAGTAAATCTAGATTTGTTCTGTCGGGTATGTAATGTTGTGTTAATGATATGAAAAACATATAATTGTCAAACTAGTGCACGTGGATGAAATTAAATATATACTTGACCCAACGCAGAGATAATCCGGACATAACGCAGCCCTACTTGCCTTACCCTTCCTTTCTCAGGGTGTGGAAACCTGGTTCCAGCACCCACCCATACTACTTCGGGTGAGATTGTGACCTGCATAAGTAGGTCACTGCCGAAAGGGCCAGTAGTATAGGGGTTTGTTGGCAAACCTTGCACACCGAACCTGGGTCAGGACCCCTCAAGCCAACAAACACCTACCCAATTTTAACTCCAATTAAGTGGAGTTCTCCACTTTTAGTGGATTTTTCCTAGGAGATACTGGGAAAAAGTGTAGGAGACCCAATTTTTACCATTTTGAGTGAATGAAGATTAATTTTTGACTAATTGGAGCATTTTGGAGCCATTGGTGTAGAGAAAACAGCCATTAGAGCATTGTAACTACATGTAATAGAAAAATTTTGAGCATAATGAAAGATGGACAAGCCATTGGGAGATGGACCAACAGATGTAGCCCAGGAGGGATGAACTGCTTCATCATGTCTGGTGTGTAAATTTCATGTGGTGACTTATTTCTCTATTTTACACTATTGTTCAGTGTTTTTTATGCTTGTTTTATGCTTATAATTCATTAAAAATCATCTACAAGTCATGGACAAACACCTTAAACCTTATGCAAACTAATGAACTGATTGTGAACATCTTTTTAAAATGAAAAGACACTTAGCATAGAAAAACTAATACAGTCATTTCATATCAGATTGGTATTAGAGCTAGAGGTTATTATCTAGTGTTGTTTAGTGAAAATAATTGTTTAACTGTTTGCAAGTTTTAGATGCTTATAAGGCTCAAGGTCAAAAGAGGAGAAGGAAAATTGGTGGAAGCAGAAGGGTCTCAAAAGGATCCAAAGCAAAGAAGAGCAAGATTTCCACAATATCCACCACCTAGTTCACCTCCTAAAGAAGTATAAGCTCCATTAAGAATGCCTTATGAGGAAGGAGAAATCCATGAATAATTTGACCACGAGGAGGAAGAAAGAGTGTTCAGGAAAGCATTTATTGACATGACTATGATGGTTAGAATTATTTATCAAGAAAGGAATGAGAGACTAGAAGGAGAAGGATCTAAACTTCAAAAGGAAGGGCAAGGATCTTTAGGAGGTCACCATGATGAAGATAAGTCAAATAAGTGAAATGGAGGAAATGGAGGCAATGGAGAGCCACCCTCTTCAACCTCATCATCATCATCCTCTACTTTTACTTTAGTACATCAACCACTTAAGTCCAAGAACACTGGTAAAAATCCTTTTTTGATGTTAAGTACGAATTTCCAATGTTTAATGATGAAGTAAATGCAGACAAGCTAGATAATTGGATTAGACAATTGGAGGTCTATTTTAGGATACAAAACCTTCAAAATGATGATACAAAAATTCAATTAGCTTCTTTGAGAATGGAAGATACAACACTTGTTTGGTGGGAAGCCAAGACAAAGGAGGAAATCAAGAAACATGGTAATATTATTCTATCATGGTCAGAATTTATTTCTGCTATTAAACAATATTTTTATCCATTAGCTCATATGCAGAAATCCATCATGAACTACTAGAAATTTAGGCAATTAAAGGGACAAAATGTGGAAGAATACATCCAAGAATTTAGGAGAAAATCTCTCTTAATAGGGGTGGATTTGAAGAGCCAAGATACTTTGATAAAGTACATAGAAGGCTTACATAGCTACCTAAAACATACTATTCTCATTTTTTTACCCCACCAGTCTAGATGAAGTTTGTGTTCAGGCCACACATCTAGAAGCTAGAGGGAAGAACATTTCTAAAGAGGGTAGAAAGAAACCTTTTAAGGGTAAAACCAAGGAAAATACCTCAAAAGGTACCAAAAAAAAAAATGAATATATTAAGAAAGAGGGAGAAAAAGTGACTTGTAAACATTGTTCAAAATAAGGCCATGATGAAACTCATTTTTGGAAATTACATCTTGAATTGAGGCCAAAGAAACCCAATAACAAAGCGAAACAAAAAACTGCTGCTATAGCTCAACATGATTTAAGATCTGATTCAGATGATGAAACTAAAATTACAGCCATGGGATTGAAGAACATGAAGGGAAAAGAAATTGAAACTAAACCTAGTACCAGTACATCAAACTGTCACATAAACACTCCAAATGAAGAAGAAAGAATAGAACTGTTTTATGTGAGGGTCATATCAAAGCATACCAAGATTGACACACTTTTTTACAGTGGGTCACAAGAAAACTTAATCTCTAAATATTTGTTCAAAAAACTTAACCTTGAGACCATACCACATCCAAAACCATATCCATTGGGTTGGATTTGTAAGGATGAAAATCTACAGGTTTCAAAGAAATGTATATCATTAGGGGAATTTTGAGGTCTAAAATGGGCCTCATAAGAAAAATGTACAACAAAAATAAACTTTATAACAACCAATAGGATTCAAGATGATGATGTCATCCATAATGGATGATTCACCATTTTTGGAGTAAAAAAGTCAAAATATTAAAAAATAATAAAATAATAAAACTACTTTTTCAACTCGTATTTTAAACTTATCTCCCAAAATTTTTACTCAAATTTCGAGCGGGAGTACTCGTTGGATGCGGAATTTAATTCCTCATCCAAAGAGTACCCATGTTGCATACTTTCGATGAACTCTTCTACACGAAAAATGAGAAATACATAAAAAATGTGATTGTAATCACGTTTTTTTATGTATTTCTCATTTTTCGTGTAGTAGGACCCATCGAAAGTATGCAACATGGGTACTCCTTGGATGGGGAATTAAATTCCGCATCCAATGAGTACTCCCGCTCGAAATTTGAGTAAAAAATTTGGGAGATAAGTTGAAAATATGAATTGAAAAAAGTAGTTTTTTCATTTTTCCCTCTAAAATTTGATGATGTCATCAAATCTTATTAGATTTTTTCCACTATTATTTTATAATTTCCTTAGGAGGCCCATTTTAGACCTCAAAATTCCCCTAATGTGAGGTTTGCAATCACAGCAAGCTTTGTTGACATGGTTGAATTACATGTGGTTCTGCTTGACATAACTAGTATTGTATTAGGGATTCCTTACTTTTATGACGGGAAAGAGATCTTCCATCGCCATGAGAATAAATATCATTTATTCAAATATGGCAAGGAGTTCATTGTTAGAGCACATCGCAAGAAGACAAACATTGCTTTGGTAAATGCTGGACAGGTAAAGAGGATGTTAAATTCAAGTAAGAATTTTGTTCTTCTTATTATTAAGCCTAAAGATGGTATTAATCATGAATCACTTGATGGATGTGATCCTAAGTTGAAATCAGAATTATATGATGTGGTTAATGGGCATCATGAGATGTTTCAAGAGCCAACATGATTGCCTCCAAAAATTAAAATTCAACATGAGATTCAGTTACAGCAAGATTGTCCTCTTCCAACATCGGTATGTATCGCATGTCGATAATGGAGAATGATGAAATAAAGAGGAAAATCAAAGAGATGTTGGATAAAGGAATCATAACGCCAAGCACCTCACCATGTGGTTCACCCATAGTCTTGATACCAAATAAATATGGGACTTGGCACATGTGTGTAGATTTTCGAGCTTTGAACAAGATTACGGTAAAAATCGTTACCCACTCCCAAGAATAGATGATTTGCTTGATCAGCTGAAAGAAGAAAAAAATTTCACTAAGTTATATTTATGAAGTTGATATCATCAAGTAAGAATTGCAGAAAGTGATATATGGAAAACTAGATTCAAAACCAAACAAGGACTCTTTGAGTGGCTAGTTATGCCTTTTGGTTTATGTAATTCACCAACGACTTTCATGCGAGTTATGGATAGTGTTTTGCGACCATTCCTTGATGAATTTTTTATTGTGTACTTAGATGAAATTTTAATTTTCAGCAAAACAAGAGAAGATCATGTATTGCATGTGAATAGAGTGCTTGATATTTTGAAGAAAGAGAAATTGTTTCTTAAGATGTCATAATGTGAGTTTGGAAAGACTTCTTTGGTCTATTTGGGACATATTGTTGGAGGAGGATAATTGAGGATTGATCCTTCTAAAGTGGAGGCAATTGGCCCACACCCAAAACAGTTACCGAGGTAAGAAGTTTCTTAGGTGCAACTCAATATTGGAGAAATTTTATTGCTAACTTATCTTCCATCGCAGCTCCTATGCATGCAGTGACAAGTGTGAAGAAAGGCTTCCAATGGGGAGGCGAACAACAAAAATATTTATAAGCTTTAAAAGACAAGATTATTTCAGCTCCAGTCCTTGCATTACCAAATTTGAGATAGCTATTCGAGATACAAACTTATTCTAGTGAGTATGCCATGGGCGAAGTTCTTTTGCAGTAGGTAAGCCTATCGTGTTTCATTCAGAAACTTTGAATGGTGTTGTCACTAATTATCCTACATATGAAAAAGCACTATATGCATTGGTACAAAGTTTCAAGAAGTGGAAACACTACTTGATGGGTAAAGAGACTATTGTACACACCGATCACCAACCATTACAGTACTTGCAGTCATAAACAAATTTACAACAATCAAGACATGTCAGGTGGATGGGATTTCTTCAAAATTCCACTTCGTTATAAGGTACAAAAAAGGTATATTCAATAAAGTTGCATATATGCTTTCGATACCAATCATTAGTGCTTCTATTTTACTCAAAAATTATTCTGTTGTGAGAGTTACATAGAACAATATGCACATGACATTGATTTCCAAGATGTGTATGCTAGTTTGAGTGATGGGAATCAAGTTGAATAAAAAGATTATCACATGCATAACAATTTTCTGTTTCATTTGGGCAAGCTATGTATTCCACAAGGAGAGAGGCTAAGTATCATTAGAGAAGCTCATTCTTCTCTTATTATTGTTGTTAGCCACTTATAAAATTTGCTATATCAAATGGTGGCTAAATCTCTTTTAGCCTTTAAGAAACAATTCATGGAAAAATTGTTAGTTCTTGAAGTCTTATGAAGATATTTTTCCCTTTGAATTAATCTTCACTGTTGTTTCCCTCTTTATCCTAAAGAACCTGCTGTTTGCTAAGAAAAAGATTGCTTAAAACCCCATTTTTCCATCATTTTCACTCCTCTTTTCACTCATAAAAAAATTCCATTGCTCGTCCTTTTTCCTCCATAAAAATCCTCCATAAACCTTCATATAACCTTCTAAATCCTCAAAACCCCCCTTTAAAGCCTTTTATTCCCCCTTAATTGGTTTTAAATCCCATCATTTTACCTATTGGAACCTTCATTTTTGCTTAAAAAACTCTGTTTTTTGGCCTAAAAATCATCTTTTTACACTATGTTGTCGACAATTATTGTCCCCCTAGAGACAGCCTAGAGTTGCTATAGACCAGTGCCTAGGACACCTTAACATAGCAAGGAGCTCATAATATAGCTTGGGTTGTCAATCCAAAAGCTCTCTTACTATCCCTTGTAAAACAAGGAAATTAGTTTAAATGGAACCAAACTCTCTCAGAAGCTGATATAAAGATAAGAATAATGTAGGAACAGCATGCAAAACTCCAATACAAAAGCATTAGACAGTTAAGAGACAGCTTACTGCAAAGAGGTCCAGTTCAAATAATATGCCACAGAAATCAAATATCAGAAAGTGGATGCAGTGAAGAAACATGAAGAAGATACTAGTTAGCATGAGGCTGATACCCAAATACACAACAAAACCACATATGGGCTTATCCAACTAAGAATCCATACATGACAATGGCGTTTTAAAAGCACCCTCCTCAAGTAACTAATATAGCAGAAAATATGGACGAAATGAACATGGAACAGTATATCATGACTAGGCCTATTTAAAGCACTTGACTAATCCAAGTATGGGCACCAACTAGGATGAATCCTTACTTAAGACCAGTGAGCCACTCGCATTCTAGAACATGATACAAGAAGATAAATAGCATGAAATGAGATATTATATTAACACATAAGAAAAGATTACATACTGTGGGATACCAAAGACCAGAATCCTCATTATAGTTATAACTCCTCCTCACTGAAACCCTACGGGCTCTGAGCCTTCATACAAAAACTTTACAAGATGTATACAAAAGCCTTTCATTGCACAGTTTGTTGATAGAAATCTAGAACCCTTACAATGTATTTCTTCTTGGCTTTTATAGGAAATACCGAAAACTCTAGAGAATGAGGTAAGTAATGTACATTGAATTGACTCATTAAAACAAATTGACGAGAAAAACCCGCCTATATTGTTTGACGGTGCTGAACTGATGCAAGTACTTTGCTACTGCTTCATGGAATAAATGCTGAGGATGAAAACCTACTCTTAACAAGACACAAAGAATAAAATATACAAATGTTCTATACTTGAATGGAAGAGAAAAATCTACTGCAATAAAACCTTGAGGTTGCCTGTGTTTGTGCATGGTACTCCAGGTCTTCCAATCTTTGAATTAAAATTCAAAATCATAAGGCTGGGCACTGGCTTTCTCGATCTTCACTGATATTTGTATGCCACCCAATTAATATTTCTTGCTGTGTAATCTTTCCCTCTACAGGCGTCTTTAGCGTTCAATGGATTTTATTTATGCTTCCATTAATGAGGTCATATCATAGCAACCACCACCAGCCTTGTTCTTAAATTTCTGCTTTTAAAGACTATCCTTAGAGAAGATCTTGGCCTCTGCAACGGAGGCGATATATTGCGGCAGCTCCTTCTCCATATAAACCTGCAAAACTCGCAAATATATTAGAAAAATGAGACACAGGTGCAAGGGGAGTGGAGGTGGAGACAATGGTGGCGTCAATGATATGGCTACATGGCAAGAACATGTGGGGTGACAGCGGAATTACAGAGAGGTTTTGGTAAACAGACAGGATGTAAGTTTTCCACGTAAAACATAATGTACAAATAAAAAACGATGAATATGGATGCAGCGCATGTATATAGGTGGCGAGAATGGAAATACAATGGGCACGCGGGGTGACGACACGTAGGCGTACGAACAACCAAGGGGAACAGATGACATGGCGAAGGACTTTGTCAAGTGGGAAAAATGCGAGTGATTATGGGCCACATGATCTCTGAATGAGATCGACAGTTTTAAAAGCATTGGAGAGCAATGAAGTGGTGGGCCATGGGCGCGATAGACATGGGTTAAAACACCTACAGATTTAGAAGATAACCACCATTGGATGAAAGGCGCAGGATCGGACGACGATGATTGATTCCGCTGCACATCCTTTGGCCAAAATTTAATGCGCGGGTAGAGCAGAGGCCTGAGATAAAGCGCGTGCATCTTCGAGGCACGATGGCCCTCAGATGGAGGCCCCGAGATCTGACGGTCACCATTTATTCCGCTACCCAACCTTTGACTAAACATTAACGTGCGAAATGGGAGCGGTTTCGGGCCCGTACAAAAGACACGCGGCGCACATTCAATGGGATCGCTAGCCCCGCGGAGAATACCTCCCTCTCAGAAATGGTAGTGCGGAATGAAACCGCCGGTTTTTGCAATGCGCGCGGGTGCAGGGACCACCACGGAAAACCAACTCCGCTCCGTCGATTGGATTTGATCGGACGGCTCCAGACGCGCCCGAAAACTTTAACGATAGGCTCCTTTCCATCTGGCGCTTGGTCTAGCACCTGAGTCGTATGGGGAACAAAACAAAGGGGCTAGGCCTGATAAATCTTATACTGCGATTTTTAGCCTTTGTACAGTGTATTTTTTGGGTGGAAAGGGTAACGACAAGCAGAATATGGAGGTTTTTGGCCACGGTAGCAAGTTTGAAAGGTTTATATGGGGCGGTAGGCCAAAAATTTGAATGGAGGGGTTGACATGCACAACATCGGCTCCATCTGGGGACGACATGTTCATCCTTGGACATGTCGAGAACTTGCAGACCCTTGATCATCTTGTATGTAGATTCCTCTCTTCAGCCCTTTTGCTTTTTCTTCAAAACTCATTAGCACACATCCCTTATTAAAATAAAAACTGAAACAAAGTCTATATACAATATAATACAACAAGCATACTCTGCCCGAATCAAAATTGAAAGTAGGGCTTTAGGAATTGGCCATTCACAGGGGCATCTAACAAGTCACCCTGCAAATTTTCTAAAATAAATGTATTATTACCTTTTAGCTCCATAATCTTAAATGGGCCAAACCAAAGTGGATCAAATTTAGCATGTTTTCCCTTTTCAACCCTCCGGATATCCCATCTAAGAACCATATCACCAATTTTAAATTTCATGTCTTTTGCATGCTGATCAAAGATGTTTTTCATTTTCTCCTGATACTCCGCTAATCTCTGATTCACTTGGCTCCGTGTTTCCTCCAATTCTACCAGTTGGTTAATTCTTCTGACCATGTCATCTGGTTCTTCCTAACTTTCATGCATGAAACGTGCCACTGGCAAAGCCAATTGCACAGGAAACACAGCTGCTCGCCCATATACAAGTTCATAAGGAGATTTCCCAGTTGCTCTCTTGCTATTTACTCTATTCGCCCACAGAGAAAATTTCAATTGGGAATCCCAATTCTTTTGATTCTCATTAATTGTCTTCTTCAAGGCCCTCACCAAAGTTTTGTTGGAAGATTCTACCAAGCCATTCCCCTGTGGATAGTAAGCTGTGGAGTGATTTAATGCAATATTATACTGCTGGCAGAAATTTACAAATTTATTGGACTTGAAGGCCTGTGCATTATCAATTACAATTCTAGCTGGACAGCCAAACCTGGATATGATGTTTTCTTCCATGAACTTGATTATTACAACATCTATAGCATTCCTTGCAGGTATGGCTTCCACCCATTTTGTAAAGTAATCTGTTGCAGTCAATATCCATTTATGTTGGCCACTTGAAGGGGGATGTATTTCTCCAATAAAATCTAATCCCCATTGCTAAAATGGTTCATTTACATGAACAGGGATCAAGGGCAGAGCTGCTAATTTCTGTCTTTCTGAAAATCTTTGGCACTTATCACATGCTCTGACCTAAACAAAAACATCTATAAATAATTTAGGCCAATAGAAACCAGCCTTCAGGATTTTATGAGTTGTAGCCCTCCAGCTGTAATGTCCTCCACAGATTCCTTCATGAAATTCTGTCATTATATTCTCCAATTCATTTTCTGTAAGACACAATAGTAATATTCCTGAAGTATCTCTCCAATATAGCTACCCATTAGCAACTATGTATTTCTGTGATTTCATTCTTACAGCTCTGTATTTTACCTTATCACAACTTGGAGGACAATTTAGTGTTAGAAGATATTCAACTATTTCTTTGTACCAAGGACTAGTGAGATATTTTATGTGTATCTTTTGAGTGGCCATCTCTAGTCCATGCTGCTCTTCTCCTTTCTCAGACTCTTCATTCGCCATCATGGACACATTTATGCCTAGAGCCTGATGATTTGACTCAGACAAAATTTTGGCTAGCCCTTGTCCTTTAACCAGCTTAGTGGGTCTTATGTCCAGATCATATTCCTGTATTTTTTCAATCCACCTTCCTCTTTTGCCTTCACTATCTCCTTGAACGAGGATGTCTTTGACAGCTACTGTAGGAACATATGCAGTAATGTGTGATTGCAAAACATATGTTCTAAAGGCTTTGAGGGACTTCACCAGGGCATATGCCTACCTTTCCAGTATGTTATACTTCAATTCTGCATCATGCAATACCTGACTGAAAAAGGCTATTGGCTGCTCATATCCATCTTCATTTTTCTGCAACAAGACTCCAGCTACTGTATGAGGTGAAGCAAATGAAAAGATCATAAATGGCTTTGTATAATCAGGCCCAGCTAGCACAGGAGCTTCAGCAAATGCCTGTTTTATCCTTGTGAATGCATCTCTAGATTCTTGGGACCATTTCACCTCATTGTTCTTTTTAATCATATCAGTTATATGCCTAACTATCTCAGCATAATTAGGAATAAATCTTCTCAGAAAATTGATTCGGCCTAAAAATACTTGTACTTCTTTCTTATTTCTTGGTAGAGAAATACTATTTATCACCTCAACTCTTTTAGGGTCTATTTTCACACCATCTTTAGTTACAATATTCCCTAAAAGCTTGCCTTCCTCTAATGCAAATAAAGACTTTTGTGGATTAAGAGAAAGACCATACCTCCTACATTTCTGAAAAGTTCTTCGTAAATGCTCGATATGCTCATCATCATTCTTGGAAAATACTGTAATATCATCAAGGTATACCACCAAGAATTTATCCTGTTCACCAAAAAAAGCAATATCCATAGCCCTCTGAAAGGTGGCTCCTGCATTGATTAATCCAAAAGGCATCCTGGCATACATAAATGTACCCCATGGTGTTGTGAATGCAGTTTTCTTCTAATGCTCTGGAAGTACAGCCACCTGGTTATAACCAGAAAACCCATCCATCATTTGCATTCTAGCGGCTCCCACCACTCTCTGCAGGATGTGGTCCATCTTCGGCAGTGGATAATTATCTTTTAAGAATGCTCTATTTAAATTCCTGAAATCCACACATAATCTTATTTCTCCGTTTTTCTTTCGAATAGGAACAAGGTTTGCTACCCATTCTGAGTATCTCAATGGCACAATTATTTTGGCCTTCAACAGCTTCTTGATTTCTTTTTCAATAGAGGGAAGCAGCAGAGGATTTATCTGTCTAAGCTTCTGCTTATAAGGCTTCGCACCTTCCCTCAAAGGAATTTTATGCTGCATTATATCAACATCAAAAGTTCTAAGGTCTTGATAAGACCATGCAAATACATCCTTGTATGACTGAAATAATTTCAAATATTTTCTTTTGTATTCCTCTGAAGCCTTCTTAGATAATCTTACAATTTTGGGCTCAGCGTCAGTGCCCAGATTTAGGTCTTCTACTTGATCCTCTTCTACTGTTTTATTGTGCTGCAATGGAACATCATTTTTATCAAACAATATTTCTAGAGGCACCAGCCCTCTAGGTATCACGTTTCCTTTCAGCTGCAGCACTTTATTACCTGCTACTTTTTCTTCCCATCTGTTTTCTGCAATATTTTCAGCTTCCTCTTCCTCAGAGTCATCAATTTCCATATTAGAGAATTATCCCACTGTTTCCAGGAATCTCTTCATTTGTTCATCATCTTCAAATACCTGTTAGTGCTTAATATTATCTGGGATGGATGGTCTATATCGTACCTCAACTTCATACCTCAACAGTGGGTTCTGAGGAGGGCGGAATGTACTGGCAGCCACAGCAAGAGAATCTGCTATTCTGTTCTATTCTCGAGGCATGAACTATATGTTAAAGGCTGAGAAGAAATTCTCCACCATGTCCCAAACTTCATTTCTATATGCCCTCAGCCGAGGATTCTTGGTTAGGCATTGATTTTGGACCTGTCTCAGCACTAGCTCAGAATCTCCCATGACTTTTAAATTCTGGATGCCCATGTTTCTAGCTGTTTGCAATCCCAATAAAAGTGCTTCATATTCAGCTACGTTATTGGTAGCCTCATACTCCAATTTGAAGGATAGTGGGACCCATTTTCCTGTAGGAGAAATTAATAATACTCCAGCTCCATTGCCTTCTCTTGAATTTGCCCCATCAAAATATAAAGTCCAGATTCCAGCTTCATAATTTTCTAAAGGCTGCTCATCCTTAATTTGGAAGGAGGGTTCAGGCACATAATTTTGATCTTCTTCTAGCATAAAGCATGAAAAATCTCCTTCTTTACTATATACTGGTGAATTTTCAGAGTTATCAGCCTTAGTAACCACCTTGAAAAATTTAGTTTCTATATACAATCTTCTCTCCTGGCCTCCGAAGACTGGGATAGTGGCATATGTTAAATCTAACTTGATTGACCCACCAATTTTTGTACCCCAAGACCTTGACAGCAACATGCCAAAGCGGGCTGAGATATTAGCCACCACAATGTCCATGACCACACTCTTTACCAGAATTTGGGCCAAATTGACCACTAAATCTTTAATCATCCCCAAGCATTTGACTCTTTTGGAATCAAATGAATAAAGGTCTTTATATGGGCGTGTGATTTGTAGTCCTAGTTGTTCCATGACAAATAGAGGCACAAGATTATGGGAAGCCCCAGAATCTAACATACAATTTTGTAACAGCAGGTCATGAATAACTAGAGACACATAAAAAGGAGGAGTAGAAGGATCTACTTCCTCAACATGTGGGCCAAAGACTACCATGGGTCTTTCTTCTTGAAGGTTTAAACTATCAGGCACAATTGATATTTCAGGAGGGAGCATAAAAGAAGTAACTTGAGACTGATATGCAGGTTGTTTTAGCAGCTCGGTCAAGGGGACTGGAATTTTAATTTTCTCAAGTTCTTTTTGCAAACTAAAAGAAGGAGGGGGCTTTTATATCACAACTTCTTTTGACTCTTTATTTTCAGCTGAAAATTTAATTTCTTTTGACACAGATTCATCATTAGGAGGACTGACTACTTTTGAAGAAGAAGGAATCTGATCATTAGGCTGCAAGGGAGTATTTAGAGGAATCTTACCTTTTTCTGTGTTTCTCTTTGTTGCTGATTCCTTCTGAGTAGGTACCTCCTTCTGAGGTGGCTCCTCTTCTTGATCTTGAGTTAGGGTCCTCTTCCTTGAGGATCTGAGATCATATTTTACATTGAATTGTGCTTGCATGAAATCAGCAAATTGTTTACAATAATGATCAATCTTTGCTTCTTCTTCTTGTTGCAACGGGCATTCCACTTCATCATTGTTTGAGAAAGCAAGATCTGAATCTTCTAGTTCATAAGCAACACCTTCAGTGGAGTCATCTGCTGGACCTTCCAGGTACAAGGGATGTGGTACCTGATCTTCCTGCTCCTTTCCTTCCCTTGGCAATATTTGCAATGGTGGTCTCTTATACTGAGGGTTGTAACCTCTTTTTTGAGCATTATAAAAATTCTTGGGAGTTGGGTTCTTGGCCTCCAGTTCAAGCTTGACCATATTCTTTATCATTTTTCTTATTTCTTCCATTTTATCTGAATCCTTATCCTGGTTGGAAGTGGATAATTCTTCTTTTCCCCTCCTTCTAACATCCTGTTCAGCCTTCCCTTTTAATTTTCCAGAGGAAGCAAAGTTAGCTTCCAATTCCAGAGCATCTGACTAAGCATCATCTAAAGTAGCAGATTTCCTTTCCCTCAGAGAGAAGCCAAAATCTGAATCAAAGGCTGCTATGAAAACCACCTTAGCAGCAGTTTGGTGAGGCTTCATCTCAGGAGGCAGGCTCAAATATAGCTTATTAAATATTTTGATAAACTCTGCCACTCCCTCATTATGTTTCTTCTTTAAAGTATTGAATTCAGTGAGGCACATTCCATGATCTTTCTTTTCTCCCCATTTCCTGAGAAAAACTTCTTCCATTCTTTCCCAAGTGGTGACTGAGCAGTCTGCCAATGTTTTAAACCATTTTCTGGCTTCACCATCAAGAGATTGAACAAACAATCTTAAGACTACATCCAAATGTTCAGCGTTTAAGTTTTCTGCAAAATCGCAGAAGACCTCAAGATGTTTCTGTGCATCAATATCACTTTCTCCATTGAATCTGGGTAGAATCTTCAAATAATCCTGTGGCATATCATTTAGCACTTGTGGTAAGGCCAGTGGAGCATATTTATTCAGTAGGAAAGCTGGAACATTAGCCATTGGAGGAGGTGGGGGTTGTGCAACGATCTGATGTACAAATGGAGGAAGAGGAGGAGGTGGAAGTGGGGTATGAATAACAATAGGAATATATTGTACAGTTGCCTGAGGTGTAGATGGAAACAATTCACAGTTAACATTAGCTACTTCTGTGATTTCTTTAACTTCTTCGGCCTCAGGGGTGAGATGAAGGTTTTATTTGGTTCTAGCACTTCCCCTGGGTGGGCTATCTGAGTAATATTCGGGATTTTCCTCAGTGGAGTCGGAATTTTCCACTGGAGTTTCCTGAGAAGAAGAGGATGGATGATCTTCTAAAGAATATTCAGGGACTTCAACACGGGCTGATTGTCTTTCTTTCCAACTTCTTCTATGAATAATCTTCTCTGGGTCAGATACAGAGGATGTCTTTAACTTAGAGGAATCTGACCTCAAATGTGGCTTTCGAGGAGCCAGGACTACCAATAGATTTATCAAATAAAGAACAGTGGAGTCGCCAAGGTGAGAGATACACAACTTTTCAACTCTATGTGCTCACCTGATTAGAGAGTGAATATGATTTGTCGAGGCCCAGGGAAATTGATATTCTTAAATTCGTCCCCGGCAACGGTGCCAGAAAGATGTTGTCGACAATTATTGTCCCCCTAGAGACAACCTAGAGTTGCTATAGACCAGTGCCTAGGACACCTTAACATAGCAAGGAGCTCATAATATAGCTTGGGTTGTCAATCCAAAAGCTCTCTTACTATCTCTTGCAAAACAAGGAAATTAGTTTAAATGGAACCAAACTCTCTCAGAAGCTGATACAAAGATAAGACTAATGTAGGAACAGCATGCAAAACTCCAATACAAAAGCATCAGACAGTTAAGAGACAGCTTACTGCAAAGAGGGCCAGTTCAAATAATATGCCACAGAAATCAAATATCAGAAAGTGGATGCAGTGAAGAAACATGGAGAAGATACTAGTTAGCATGAGGCTGATACCCAGATACACAACAAAACCACATATGGGCTTATCCAGCTAAGAATCCATACATGACAATGGCGTTTTAAAAGCACCCTCCTCAAGTAACTAATATAGCAAAAAATATGGATGAAATGAACATGGAACAATATATCATGACTAGGCCTATTTAAAGTGCTTGACTAATCCAAGTATGGGCACCAACTAGGTTGAATCCTTACTTAAGACCAGTGAGCCACTCGCATTCTAGAACATGATACAAGAAGATAAATAGCATGAAATGAGATATTACATTAACACATAAGAAAAGATTACATACTATGGGATACCAAAGACCAGAATCCTCATTACAGTTATAACTCCTCTTCACTGAAACCCTACGGGCTCTGAGCCTTCATACAGAAACTTTACAAGATGTATACAAAAGCCTTTCACTGCACAGTTTGCTGATAGAAATCTGGAACCCTTACAATGTCTTTCTTCTTGGATTTTATAGGAAAGACCGAAAACTCTAGAGAATGAGGCAGGTAATGTACATTGAATTGACTCATTAAAACAAATTGATGAGAAAAACCCGCCTATATTGTTTGGCGGTGCTGAACTGATGCAAGTACTTTGCTGCTGCTTCATGGAATAAATGCTGAGGATGAAAATTTACTCTTAACAAGACACAAAGAATAAAATATACAAATGTTCTGTACTTTACTAGAAGAGAAAAATCTACTGCAATAAAACCTTGAGGTTGCCTGTGTTTGTGCATGGTACTCTGGTATTCCAATCTTTGAATTAAAATTCAAAATCATAAGGCTGGGCACTGGCTTTCTCGATCTTCACTGATATTTGTATGCCGCCCAATTGATATTTCTTGCTGTGTAATCTTTCCCTCTGCAGGCGTCTTTAGGGTTCAATGGATTTTATTTATGCTTCCATTAATGAGGTCATATCATAGCAACCACCGCCAGCTTTGTTCTTAAATTTCTGCTTTTAAAGACTGTCCTTAGAGAAGATCTTGGCCTCTGCAACGAAGGCGATATATTGCGGCAGCTCCTTCTCCATATAAACCTGCAAAACTCGCAAATATATTAGAAAAACCAGACACAGGTGCAAGGGGAGTGGAGGTGGAGACAATGGTGGCGTCGATGATATGGCTACATGGCAAGAACATGCAGGGTGACGGCAGAATTACAGAGAGGTTTTGGTAAATAGATAGGATGTAAGTTTTCCACGTAAAACATAATGTACAAATAAAAAATGATGAATATGGATGCAGCGCATGTATATAGGTGGCGAGAATGGAAATACAATGGGCACGCGGGGTGATGACACGTAGGCGTACGAACAACCAAGGGGAACAGATGACATGGCGGAGGACTTTGTCAAGCGGGAAAAATGCGAGTGATTATGGGCCACACGATCTCTGAATTAGATCGACGGTTTTAAAAGCATCAGAGAGCAATGAAGTGGTGGGCCATGGGCGCGATAGACATGGGTTAAAACACCTGTAGCTTTAGAAGATAACCACCGTTGGATGAAAGGTGCAGGATCGGACGACGATGATTGATTCCGCTGCACATCCTTTGGCCGAAATTTAATGCACGGGGAGAGCGGAGGCCTGAGATAAAGCGCGTGCATCTTCGAGGCACGATGGCCGTCGGATGGAGGCCCCAAGATCTGACGGTCACCATTTATTCTGCTACCCGACCTTTGACTGAACATTAACGTGCGAAATGGGAGCGGTTTCAAGCCCGTACAAAAGACACGCGGCGCACATTCAATGGGATCGCTGGCCCCGCGGAGAATACCGCCCTCTCGGCAATGGTAGTGCAGAATGAAACCGCCGGTTTTTGCAATGCGCGCGGGTGCGGGGACCACCACGGAAAACCAACTCCGCTCCGTCGATTGGATTTGATCGGACGGCTCGAGACGTGCCCGAAAACTTTAACGATAGGCTCCTTTCCATCTGGCGCTTGGTCTAGCACCTGAGTTGTATGGGGAACAAAACAAAGGGGTTGGAACTGCAGGGGCTAGGCCTGATAAATCTTATACTGCGATTTTTAACCTTTGTACAGTGTATTTTTTGGGCGGAAAGGGTAATGACAAGCATAATATGGAGGTTTTTGGCCACGGTAGCAGGTTTGAAAGGTTTATATGGGGCGGTAGGCCAAAAATTTGAATGGAGGGGTTGACATGCACAACACACTATAAGGTTATTTAGCCCCCGAGGGCTTATTACCTTTAAACCCTCCACCTCATATGTCCTAAAGCCCCGAAATCGGGCGCTTAGAACCTAAAACCGATGTAAAAAACCGTATTTCCTTTGTTTTTCATTATCCCACCGTAAAATGTTGAAAATGAATTTGGACCATCGATCTATTTTGATCAACGGCCACTGGGCTACCCGATCTCCGCCCTACCCTTTGCATTGCCTTTTCCTCTTTTCATTCATCCGCCCTCCTCCTTTAATCTCATCCGTCTGTCAAAAAAATATAATGATCGGGATTAAACCCGATAACCCTATAAACCAACCCACTATGCGACAAAAGTGCTGACGCACCCATCCGTCCCACTACCATCCCTCATCCGTGCACCTTACCTCCCATCGTGCGATCTACACCGATGTATCTGGAGCCTCCGATTTGATGGTGTACATTGCGTTTCACAAAAGTTTTGCGCCCGAGACTTAACGCCAAAATGTTTTGCGAAATAGGTGGTTTTGGGAGGGAAAGGTGTCTTGCGATGAATCGTATCACATTTGTTTTGTGAAAACTGCTTACCCCCCCCAAATATTTTGCGAAAACCATTAATGGTTTTCCGCTTTACCATTGACCCCGCAATGTTTTTTCTAATTCGATCTTAGCCGTCGATCTCTGAATATCAGACGGCCCTGACTTAATCTCATCACCAATTCATCTGCCTTCCATCTATTCTCTGATGACCTCACCAAATGATCTTGGCCGTTTGAAATTCTAAATCTAACGGCTCTGATTTAACCTCACTCCCAAACCACCCAAAGCATTCTTAACCTATTTTTCACAGGATTTCTTAACTTTGTGTGTGTTTTGCAGGTTATAAAGGTTTTTCCGCAGTCTTAAAACAAAAACGAAAGGCCAGGGATGACGGTCCACAGGAAGTTATCCACGAATAAAAGGGATCTACAAGGTTTAAAACTATGATTTTTCCCATGCCTCATGAGCATTGGCGATATTATGTAAACCTTTTGCGCACCTACAAACAATAAAAACACAGTGAACATCAATTAAACCAAGTATATCAGTGAAGAAATCAACAGTAAAGGATTAATGCCTAGGCCTGAAAATCAAGGTTTTTAATCCCCCCAGGTTTAAAGAAATAAAGCCAATATCAGAGAATGAAGACCGAAGACTAAGATCAAGGCTTAATCAAGCCTAAACACAGAGTAAAGCAGATTAAATATGTCTTAAGGTAAAACAAAGGAAAATATCAGCAAAGGAGGCCTCCACTTCCACATCAGAGGCTAATTGAATCCTCTTCGGCTACCAAAGATCCACCTGCAACCTCAAAGAAATCAAAGAAGGCATAGTTATTTCCTATTTAGGAGATATTTTCGTAAAGATAGCTAAACAGTTATTTCAAATAAAAGAATTTATTTCAAACTGTCAGCGAAGTTATTTAAAAGATAAGAAGAGCCTTGAAGTCAATCTTTTTATCCACTAGGCCTAAAAAACATAAACATAGTAAATAAAATAGAGACATAATTCAATGCATTCTTGCCTTATGCCTTGCATGGTTTTCAAGGCTAGGAATTGCATTTAGTATAGAATTAATGACACTTGAACCCTAGAAACTCTTCCACCTCCTCATTTTCTTATAAAATCTCCTTGAGGAGCACATTGTAAAGGTTGGTTATTGGATTTCTGATGTAATAGTTGTTGTATTCGAATCATTGTTGAATGTAAATAAATTCTGAAGCTCTGAAGCTTTGTTAAGTTATTGAAGAATTTAGGCTGAGAAGAGAAGTTGTTGCTGTGATGAAACATTGGACTTGAAGTATGTAACTGGATTGACAATCAATATACAAGCTGATTTTTGGGATCCTAGTCTATATCATTGGTGAAGTACCTCTTAATGTTATTGTTTTCCTTTCATGTATGCCATTTTTTTCACTTTTCTCTAATAAAGAACAAAAAATATAGAGCTAGGATTTACTGTTAAAGTACCCTACTCTCACTGATAAGCTTTATCTTTATGTTTTCCTCCAATTGTGTTTTTAAGAATGACTTAAGTTAAGTATAAACATTATCAAGGAATGTTGGTTAGTCCATGTCTTGATGTGCAAAACTTGAAAGGAATTTCTTGAATGATATTTTCAATGCATGCTAAGTAGAGTTAAACTATAAAATTTTATGGTTTTCCCTGTCTTCTAGTTTTTTCTCCAAAGGTTGTTTTGAAGGTTTCCCTAAGAGTATGCTAAAGAAGGCTTTGATTTTAATGTATCTTGCTTGATCTTAAGCTACACTTTGTTTACTTTTCTGTTTTCATCCCTTCTAAAAGTAGTCATGTGGGTGTCTGATAAGTTAGCTTTAATACAAGCTTGTCCAAAGAAGTTTATGGTTAGCCCTGTCTTTGGTTGGTTTCAAACAGTTTAAAAGGATTTTCTTGTATGGAAAGTTGATAAATCCTTGTTGAAATTATTGGCTTTTTCCATCTTCTCAACACTTTTAATGTTCCACTCCATCATTTAATCTAAAGGATCTTTTGATATAGATGACTTTCCCCCTGGACCACTCTTGAAATCATTGCACAATTAAACTCTTTTGTGACTCCATTGCCCAATGGTTTAAAGTTATTTTCACTCTTATCCTATCTGCTAAACACTTCTCAATATACTTGCATCTCCACCTTTTGGAAATATTTCATTTTGTGATATTCCATCCAATTAAAGATCATACCTGACCAACCAAACACACAAAAAACCCTTGTTCTTAATAACTAGCCTAATATCATACTTAAAAACCTTAAAGATAAATCTATCTTTGCACTTATAGAGAGATCCCTCTCTGAATTCAGGAGGGCTAGATCCTAGAATCCCAAAGTGGTTTTTGATATAGTCTCTACAGCATTTAGTCTTTCCACTCTACTAAATTACAGAGGCCTAACATTTTCTGGTGTCCATACTGGGGAACTTTCTGAAGTAATAGATAACTTCACAACTGAGATAATCCCATTTTTACAAATGAGCCAAGTGTCTTCCTAGAGTGGTTTTGATTGTTGATGGTGAACAACTTTCAAGCCCTGAAATCAAGTAAAAATCCTTCACCTAGTGACTCCACTGAACATCAGTAGGCCTGCTGATTTTCCTTAGTTTTCTAAGAAACTCCACTTAGGAATTCTGAGTGAAATCCTTAAAACAAAACATTCAGCATTCAGTGCAGTATAAGTAGCTCTCTTCAAGCACTACCAAATCAAATGGTAATTATGATAGGACTTATTTGAATCAGTTACAAACTAAGTGACCCTTAGGATTCTCATAGAAGCCTTATCAAACCTTGAAGGAATCTACTAGCTTAGCCATAAGATTAAACTTTGTTTGTCTCATCACCTTAGCTAAATGTTGAAACAGATTTAGGACACTCTCATAACCTATAGGACTGAAAAAACTCAAAAAATTCAAAAAATTTCAAACTGGCTTCATAATAAACATGGTGGTGGAACCATAAAACATTTTACCTTCACAAAAAGCTAAAAATTTTCCACCTGGTGACTCCACAATCCTAAATAGACCTGAAGACTCCACTGGGAAACCCATTACTATCATAACATCATACAAACTCAATAAAGAAGACCTTGAGAATTGAAAGTTTTCTTTTTAAAGATCAACTAGCCTACTAAAGATTGTCATATTTGGTTAAACTTTTCTTGTTGTTGGGTCTAAAAACATAGCATAGTGGCTTCTAGAAGAATTCATACTAGAGCCTATCCTGACCCAAATCCTCCTGATATAGTTGATAATCCTGAAATAATCCTTAGGAAATCTCCTAAGGCCAAAACTTCAACTATTTCTAGGTCACTCCATAGAGCTACTTTTGTCCCTGAAAACCTTGCAACTCTACAAGATTCACAAGTTGACTTAAGAAACTCATTCAGAACTAGGTCACTTGAGGATATAGATCAGATAGATTTTGAGCTTTCACCTTCATCCCAATATAGAAGTGAACATCTTGGTAGCAGAGAAACTACTCCACCTGATTTGAATTTCCTTCATAATTTTGGTCTCTATCATCCTAGATCTGCTCAACAATCTCTTGCTAGTCCATCCACATCTGTTCTCCACACACCCACTGTTCAAACCACACCATTCCATCAAACCCCTCCCATTTTACATCCTCCACCTATAAACCCCCCATTTTTTCCACAACCTCCTATCATGGCAACATGGTATGCCCCTCTAGTCCTTCCTTTACCTTTAGTCAATCTTCCATAGGACTATCAGTCCAAGATACCATTGTATGATGCCAGTGGTGCTACTGCTACTTCACAACATGTGGACAAGATAAATGACTACTTTGATAGAAATGAAATTGATGATGAAACTGTCAAACTTAGGTTATTTGCTCAAAGTCTAGGGGGAGGAGCAAGAAAATGGTTCAAAGGCTTAACCCCTAATAGTAT
The DNA here is from genome assembly GCA_034641835.2 of Pinus albicaulis. NCBI lineage: Eukaryota > Viridiplantae > Streptophyta > Pinopsida > Pinales > Pinaceae > Pinus > Pinus albicaulis. The sequence goes on along the minus strand of CM076571.1, from coordinate 94,193,546 downwards.
TAATGACCTCCAAGTCTTTCATCAGTTATTTTTAAACAAATGGGAAGTCAAGAAAAACCCTCTCCAAATACTTTTAGACTACAACAATCTCAAAAGAAACACTGGGGAAAGTGTCCAAGCTTATTGCACTAGGTTCAATAGTGTTTACAATGCACTACCCGCAGATTTGAAACCTCCACAAGGCTCAGCTTTAAACAAATTTCCTGAAGGATTTGATCCTGAAATGGCTTATCAACTGAGAGAGAGAGATCCTTTGACTTTAGAAGATATGCAGAAAGGAGCCTTAGCTATGGAAGTAAATTTGATGGAGAAAAGAGCCAGGATGAGGAATGAAAAGAAAGTATTATTTAGAGAGGAATCTGCACCCTCCACATCTAGCTCTAAAATGTAAAGGATGATAGAAGAAATGATGAAAAAGATGAGCATACTTGAGAGAGCACAAGCTAGTCAAAATCAAAATCAGAATTTCAGGAGAAATCAACCTCAAAACAGACAAAGAGAGGATGATCAACAGATTACACCTCCTTTTCATCAAAACTATGTAAGTGAGGTTGAAGAAACAATTGAACAAACAGAGGAAGATGACATAAACTTGTTGGGAGTAAAAATGATAATTTCGATGTTCCTTTTAATAAAAAATGAGGTCTATACACACCCTATGATGATAAAAAATCAGAGGATGAGTATTACTATCCAGAGCTGGAAAATGTCATCATAGAGACCCCAAAATAATATGATCTTAGGAGTAAGAAGAATCAGGAAACTCCCAAAACTAAAACCTCTGACAATTCTGCAAAAAAAAGTCATGTGAGTAAACCCAAAAGCATTAAACAAAAGGACAAAATAGTGGCTATAAATTCTGATCAAAACAAAGATAAAGGCATTCAAATTAATGAAAAACAAAATGCAGATATTAGTAGGATCAACACTTCAGCTAGTGCTCCTATTAAAACAATTTTGACCAATGTAAATAGAGGAAATCAGCAAGCTAATTTTTCTGATAAATTAGTGATTAACAAGGCTAAAACAAACACTGTAAAAATTTAGATGCCTTTTAGTTTGGAATAAGAAATTGCCAAGATTAAAATCTCTGTTCCTCTCACTGAATTAGTCACCCAAGATGTATATAGATCCCAAATTTTGAAAGCTTTCAACATAGCAGAAAATAATGACACTGTCAACCTCAATGATGACCAACCAAAGCTCTTATTTGTTCCAAAGATTGAAGGAATATATCAAGAAGGGCCGGTTCCTCCTTTTTATGTTAGTTTGAAAATTCATGACAAAATTTTACACAATGTTATGCATGATTCAGGGGCCTCTCATAACTTAATGCCCAAAGTAGTAATGGAGAGCCTAGGCCTTGAAATCACCAGACCATACAAAGATCTATACTCCTTTGACTCCAGTAGAGTGAAATGTTTAGGTTTGATCAAAGACCTTTGTGTAAACTTAGCTCGAATTCTAGCCAAGTGTTTAGTGATGGAAATTGTAGTGGCTGATGTACCCCCCAAATATGGTATGATGTTATCAAGATCTTGGGGAGCTAAGTTACAAGGAACAATGCAAATAGATATGACATATGTTACCATCCCAGTTTTTAATCAAACTAGAAGACTTTATAGGGAATATCATATGCAATACATGGTTAGTAGCCATGAGAGACCAAAAAACTCTCCTCTTTATTCTGTACATACAGGCCTTGACTCATTTATTCTCTTCAATCATGAAATATCAAATGAGCAAGAAACCTTAACTGATTTAATGGCCACCCCTCACTGTAACATAGTGGAAGACAAAGAAAAGGAGGAAGACAAGACAGAAACATCAAAATAGTTTGTCAAAACAAAAAATCACAGCAAACTAATCACAGGTCTAGAGCTACAAAACAGTCATCCATTGCTTGACAACTTTGAGATTCAAGAAAACAATCCTCAACTTAATGAAGAACATGAGGAACTAGAAAAATTTCAACATAGTGTTAACTTACAAGAACAATCTAAAAGTACACAAGATAAAGAGGATAGTAGTCAAATTGCTAAATCTGAAACTAGTCCTCTTTGGAGTATGAATTTTGATGGGTCTTTCACTAAGAACAATGCAGGTGCAGGCATTTGGATACACAACACTGAAAACAATCATACTGAAGGAAATTCTTACAAGTTAAATTTTCAATGTTCAAATAACATAGATGAGTATGAAGCCCTCCTTTTAGGCCTACACTTATTGAAGAAATTATGGGCCAAAAGGATAAGAGTTCATGGGGATTCAGAGTTGATTATTAGGCAAGTGAATGGGGAATATAGTGCCAAACACCCCAGGCTTAGAGCCTATAGAAATGATTTCATTGACTTATTGAAAACATTTAATGAATTCCAACTCATTTTTGTCCCAAGAAACCAAAATATCCTTGCTAATGGTTTAGCCTTTGCTACTAGAACTTGCTTAACACCTTATGAAACCAAACAATGCACTACCCAAATCAAATTTAGACCAACTGTCCCAGACAATAAAAAATATTGGCAAGTGTTTAATGGAGATAAACAAATAGAAGACTTCCTACAGTCCAGAAATGAATTTGAGCCACCAAGTTCAGATTCAGATTATGAAAATTACTGTCCTATTGAAGAAAACCCACTTGATGAAGAAGTAAACTCTCCAGAGATTGCTGATATAAATTTTTTATCTAATAAACTTGAACATACCACAGAAATTAGTGCAGATTTAGGAAAAGAAGATTTAGAAATGCTGCAATCTAACACTCAAAGCTTGCCAAAAATTCTAGTCTCATTAGAAGAGTTATTTGATTTCAATGATGTTGCCAAGAAACCAAAACTGGAACCTGTTGAAATTGAAGTAGAAAAACGTAACATAGGCAGTGAAAAAAAAACCAAAAATGATTAAACTATCTAAAACCTTGCCAGCTCACATTAAACTGAAATACATTGAGCTCTTTAAGGAATTTTCTGTTGTATTTTCATGGAGTTATGAGGATCTAAGGTCCTATGATACAGAGATATTTCAGCATAAGATACCTCTCAAAGAAAACCAAAAACCTTTTAAACAAAAATTGCGCAGAATCAACCCTATTCAATTACCTTTGGTTGAGAAAGAAATCAAGAAAATGTATGAAGCTGGAATTATTGTCCCTATTAGATATTCAGATTGGGTATCTAATCTTGTGTCAATTAGGAAAAAGACTGGAGAAATAAGGCTTTGTATTGATTTTAGAAACTTAAACAAAGCTTCATTAAAGGACAACTACCCTTTACCCAAGATGGATCATATTTTACAAAAGGTAGTTGGTTCTAAAAGAATTTCTTTGCTAGATGGCTTCTCAGGTTACAATCAGATATTAGTACATCTTGATGATCAACTCAAAACAACCTTTACTACACCTTGGGGTACTTTCATGTATGTGAAAATGCCCTTTGGTTTAATGAATGCTGGTGCTACTTTTCAAAGAGCCATGGATATTGCATTCTCTGAAGAATTAGGCTACTTCATCATTATTTACCTTGATGATATCACTGTTTTTTCCAAAACAGATGAAGAACACCTAGAACCACTACAAGAAAAAAGGACATTGGTGAGGGGCGAAAAAATGTCACCATAAGCTCATTGGTGAGGGTCAAAAGAGCCTTTGTCACCAAAAACTGAATGTCACCAAAGGTGGTGTCGCCGAAAGTATAGGTGTTGTGGTGACATTCAAGATCTGTCACCAATAATGATTTATAATGAAAGATAGTGACCGTCACCATTTCATATGAGCAATGGTGATAGACAATAGCTTCCATCACCAAAAAAATTTACATCACAAAAGGTGGCGTCGCAGAAAGTATGTGTTGTCGTTACATTCAAGGTCTGTCACGAATATTGATTATAATGACAAATAATGACCGTCACCATTTCATATGAATAACAACAATTTTTTGTGATGTACCTTTCATGGTCATCACTATTGGTGCATATATATGGCGACGTTCATTGAACGTCATCATTTCATATTTGGTGAGGGTAAAAAAACGTCATCATAAGCTCATTGGTGACATCAAGGTCTATCACGAATAGTGACTATAATGACAAACAATGACCCTCACCATTTCATATCAACAACAATGATTTATGGTGACAGACATTTCTTGGTCGTCACTATTGATGTGTATATATGGTGGCATTCGTTGACCGTCGCCATTTCATATTTTGGTGAGGTCGAAAAATGTCACCATAAGTTCATTGGTGATGGTCAAAAGAGCCTCCGTCACCAAAAATTGATTGTCGTCATTCCATATAAATATCAGGGCACGATAGAATTGAACCACCAACCTCCTGCTTGTAAAGGAAGTGCTCTTCCATTGAGCTAGCACCCTTTAAAGAATTAGACTTTTAAAAATTATATCTTGAAACTTTATAGATAGTAAATTCTACAACTTTCAATAAATTATAGTCTCGACAATATTTTACTAAACAAACAAAACATCATCAAAGTTGTAGGTCTCTAGCTAATGGTTATGAAAGTTATGAAAAGTGGGTGGAGGGAAAAATAGTTACGTACAAGAGACTCAATATGTTTAGTTGAATACTCAATTAGAATTGAAACTCTGAAGACATTTATAGCCTAGAAATGACCTATAACTTGCAAATGCACTAAATATTGCAAAGGAAATGTCATAAGTGGATAGCATATGGAAGAAGAGCATCGATGAAGAGAGATGCAATATGTTACATTTTGAATGAAAGAAAAATCTCAATGTTGTTGTTGTTGTTGTTGGGTAAATTTTTATAATTGGGACCTTTTTCTTTCCTTTATCACGTAAATATTAAAATTAAAAATTAGAATGATATCTAAACTTTTGTGCAAATGTGACACAGATCTCCAGGGATATATATATATATATATATCCCCTTCACATAAAGCGACATGCGATTTTGAATTTCACAAGTCCACACTCAAAACATGACAGCAACCAGCAAATAAAAAAAAATTGGAACTTATCACAGTAAGATTATCTCTTTTCAGCAATGAACACCAAACAATAATACAATAATTAGTTCACTTTAAGACTACAACACATTGGGAAAAAAAAATGTGCTCAATTATCTACCAGTATAAAATGGACTTAATTCTAATGAAGCAAAAGAGTTGATACTAAATCACAAATAAAAATGACCAACAACAATGTAAATTTTGTTTTTTCAAGGTCTTTCCAACAGTCGAGATAGAAAATGCCCCTTGTCAATGTTTGTAAGTGAATTTATGACCTCAAGAATTTAAGATTCCAGTTTTAACCCCTAGATTATAAAAGACTAAATCATGTATTATTTTCAATGCAGTGGCTTATGAGAATTGTGCCAATCCAAGAGGGTTGAATTGTAATGACCCCATACTGTAGAATGTGAACATGCTTTGCAAATTTTATTAGCTCAAAGCCCAAGGAAAAAGCCCCACTATTGAATGGTCATGAGTCCAAATGTCAAGCAGGCTAGGTTTTGATGTTATGCTTAAATGTTATAAAACCAAAGTATAATAAATAATATAATAACCTTCAAAAAAAAATTCTTGATGAGCAACACAGGAGCTTAATCCAAGAGTGTTAGAGTAAAGAGTGTCCTTTGGAAGGTAATATAGGTTACTTAATGTCCAAAAAATGACCAAAATTACATCAACAAGACTACTCAATTCATAAGTGCCAGTACAAAGTGGGATTTCAAAGGCCACCCCTATCAAATCAAGAATCGATCCTACTTAAAATATCTAAGCATGACTATCAAAATGCTAAGAAGAAGAAATACAAAGATCTAAAGCCAAGTACACGATAAGCCTCAATGCATCAAATGCCCACTGTCAAACAGAGGGTATTCCTCTAAAGTCGAAAGGGAAGCTATCCTACCATCTCAGCCTCTGGATAAAAAGCTGGGTAAAAGAGATGGATTTGGTCTAGTGGATGTCTCTCTATATGGAAAATATGGTCGTCTACATGGAGCTGGTAGAAGGAAGTTGCCTACAAATCTAGCATGAGTTATCTTTAAACCCCATATGACAACATCACATGGGATTTTCTATCAAGGGTTGGGGTGCCTCTTATAACCCAATATATCATTATTGCCCTATGTCGCTTGCAGAGGTTCTATATTTTAATCATGCTATATTAAAATCTCTTTCACCTACCCTATTGATCATATGTTCTAAGTCCAAAATAAAAATGTTATATGGAAGACATGTGATCCTCATGCATGGGAGACATAACATATACTTTTTCTTGGAGAGGTTCTTTCCTTATCATTCTTACATTCTTCCTCATGTTGAGAGAACACATGCCTCCATAGCTGAAATTCTATATAACCAACTCATGAAGCCAATGATCTTGAAAGATGTGTGAGTTTGTGCCAAGCTAGATGGGTTGTGGCAGAAGTGGAAGGAAGGCATTGTGTTTGAAGAGGGAGTTGTAGAGTAAGCAACATGGAATCTCATTACTCACTTGTTTAAATCAATGTTAACTGGAAATGAGCTAAGGTATCTTTGAAATCACATTATCCACTTGTCTGATTCATCACTGCAATGAGCTAAGGTATATGAATTTCAAGGATTCCCAAAGAGCAACCAGTAGCTCAAATTCTTTATGTCAACACTGTGGAACTAGAGGGGATGGATTCAATGGAGATCATGACCTTGTGTTGTGTTTTTCTAAGTGGAAGAGGTTTGTCACTATTTGAACATTGGGTGAGATACCTAAATAAGCTTTCAAAGAGGGAAATAATTGTTGGTGTCTGGTTGTGGTTATTATTTTTAATATTGTGGGTTGGGATGGATGAGAAATAAATCCAACAACCATCCTTCGCCACTGTGGCCTCATAACCTAGTTTGGGGGTGGTATTTACAAAATATTATTGTGGTTGGGTAGTTTATCACTCATTTGTCACCAATTTGATGGATATATTCATGGCAAAGCTGAGGGATTATCATCATTCTCATTCCAATTTATCAACAAATAATACCACCAGACCTCAATGGGGATATTTGTGTTTTTAGCATCATTTCCAAACACACCCATCACTTTACTTTTAAAAAAATTACCTGAAACCATTATGAAGTAAAATAATAAGTGGTGTCACTAGATGGTGTAAAAAGAAAAATTTTGGAAACAATTGTAGAACCATATGACATTATATGGGTCAATGGTTCAATTCTATGTTATCCTTGAAGACTTGTCTTTGTATTTGCTAAAAAGCTATATACCTCCTCACACAAACTTTCAATAAAATCCTATGAATATTTAAAGAAAACCCAAGCCACTTGGAGATGGAATGAGTCCCTATTATGGCCAATTTATTGATTCTCTAATGTCCCATAAATATACTATTTTAATGGGTGACCACCCGTGAACCACCAACTATCTCAAAACTTGGCATACGATTTGGCTTGAAATATTATTTTTCTTGTGGAATTATGATATCATTGTTTTGGGCAACTAATGAACTAGTTTAGATCTACATGTTGTCTCTTTCTAAGATTAATATAAAGTTATAAACAAGTGACTTAAGTAAATATTCAAGATAGTGCACAAAATCGAGGATTTGTAAATCCATGGCTTCAAATGACATCATCAACATGAGATCCAAGTTTGATGAAGTCTATCTTGAGCTCAAGGCTCAAATTATGGCCAATCCTACTTTTGATTACACTGAGAACACATTTCAATGGGTCAAGATTTCATTGTCATCATTGCCTACAATAACAAACCCTAGATAAATGAACATGACAGCAAAAGGGGTCACAACAATGGGCCAAGAAACTATTTTTATCATGCCTACAATAAAAAACCCTAGATAAATGAACATGACAACAAAAGGGGTCAATGGCTAAGCCAAGGCCACATTAGGGCTAGAAATTACAAATGTAACCAAAAAGAGAATACAGTAACTAGCTATATCTAGCATTTCAGGCCAAATGAGGTGCCACCATAGCTTTTGAAGAGTCTTCACTTTCCAAACACCAGGGAAAGCAAGCCTCTCATCTCTAGTATGGTATTTGTATAACTACTATAATTGTGATACTATCTAACATGAATCTTCAAACATGGGGGATCCATAGAAAATATTCATGTCTTAATGAGGTCCCTTTTAGAGGAACCCCTCCATATTATCCATAGATTTTGTTTATCTATTAAATTCATGGAAATAATGAAGGGCAAGGATCCCTCCAAGCCATTAAACATTGTTCTGCACAAGGTTTATGGTAACATTTTTTTTTCAAACTAATTAACCAGTTTAGATTTGCATGTTGTCTCTTTTTTGGGATTAATATAAGCAACTAAGGAGTTAAGCAAATATTCAAGACAATTCATGAAATCAAGCATTTGTAAATCCTTTGCTTCAAATGCCAGTGTCAACGTGAGATTCGATTTTGACAAAGTATATATTGATCTCAAGGCTCAAATTATGGATGATATTGCATTTTATACATTAAAAACACTCATCAATGGGTCAATAAGGCATCGAATGAGTGCTCTGTCATCACGGTTGCAATAGTTAACACTAATTAAATGAACAGGACAATAAAAGGAGTCAATGGATGAGCTAGGACCACATTAGTATTGGTAGTTAAAACTATAACTAGAGAGAGTATGTGGTAACCACCTATATCCATGGCATTTCAAGTCAAATGAGGTGCCACCATCGCTTTTTAAGAGTCGCAACTTACACAAACATTGGATAAGACTTTTAGCTCCAATATGATCTTCATTCGACTAATACCATTGCACTCTTATCTAACACGAATCTTAAAAAACAAGGGGGAGTCACTGCAGATCTTCAAGTATTTATGAGGTCCCATTTAGGGGAATCACTCTATTTTCATATGAAATCCTTGGGTTTTGTCTCTATATTGAATTCATGGATACGACAAAGAGAGGGCTCCCTCCAAGTCATTAGAAACGACTCTATGCAAGAAGGCAACTCCTTGATGGTTTTTTTCCCATGGATTTTGGCATAAGCAAGGATGCTATTGTTCTTTTGGTTTCAAGCCTTCTTGGAGGATCCCTATGAAAAAATATGCCCTCCTCCTCCCAATCCCATCAATTCAAGGATGAGGTGAAGCCTAGGCTTTCTATTCCCTCAAAGACAAAGGGGTCCCTCAAACCTTCCTTCATAGTGGAGAAATCAAAGGACATTCCAGTGTTGGAACTTGAAGTGTTCGATCCACAGGTATATGCCCACAAATTTTTGTTTTGAAGGTATACCACTTTTTTTCATTTTAATGGGTTTTGGCCATCTACAACAACACTTCATGGGTGGAAAAATCAAACCTAGATTACAAAAAATGAGCTCTTCCTCCATTCCAAGTGTTACTTCATTGTAATTATTGAGGCCGTGGTGGATAGAAAAAATGTTTTCAACCTAGGACCCTATTGCTAGGGGGAAATGCACCTCTCCTTTCATCCCTAGTTCTCAAAGTTTGATCCAAACACCATTATTATTACAACAACTACGGTCTAGGTAAGAGTTCCAAACCTCCTTTTCACTTATGGTATCCTAATTTTATTGCAACCATTAGGAACTTCCTGGGTCATTTTATTAAAGTTAATGGAGCTCATATTGTCTTGGGCTCAACATCTTTACCCATATCTTTTTAGTGCCCAACCTAAGTTGTGAGTTTCCCAACTAGATTCTCATATAATGGGTTTATCTCACTTTTACCAAAATGTTAGACATTGAAAGCACAACATTTAGATGTAGATCATGCCAACAAATTGTACACCTCCAAGAAACCTATTTTATGGACATAGGAAAAATCCAAAAGGATGGTAAGTAATAAAGGGAAATATATGTGCCCCAACAAAGAAAATGGCTCATCTGAAAGCAAAGAGACCTATGCAAGTTCCCCTTGGTAGTGGTGGGGATACACACTCAACTTTGGTGCCATCAAATCTCTTTCGAGGTTTAAAGCACCTTCGTGAATCGAAAAAGGCAAAGCTTAGTCCTAACCACCTTGCATTCATGATTCCCTTTCACAAATCGATATATCACAATGCCACTAACCCATGTCAACAGAACTGAGTGGATCAATATTAGAAATAAAAAATAAACAAAGAAAAGGTGATCCTCATAAGACAAATTACAACACCTAGTGACGATGTAACTTCTTCAACTCTCTATAAATGAGTCAAGTTGTGTTTCTCTATGTTATCTGCATTTATATCTATTTCATAGATATGTTTCAATATTATGTTCTTAGTTATGGGAGATTGGACAAGACAGAGAAAGAAGAAAATCCTGTATCATCCACATTTGGCCAGTGTGAGTACCCCTTTCTTTGTATTCACTTTCCATCTTGAGAATAAAAGAGAAAAGCATAGGCCTCTCCTAGTTGGGTTCGTCCTATATTGGGTTTTCCTAGGGTATATCCTGTATTCAATGTATAAATGGTGTGTAATTGTTTGTCTCTTTCATTTCACTTTTAGTTGATTCTTAGTAATTTCTGTGTTAAAGCTAATGATATGAAGTCTGCAATCTTGAGTAGAATATTGTATAGTAAAATATTACAGAATATTATAAAATTTGTTATGAAGATCTAGTGGAACATCCATGACCGTGCACAAATAAAAAATGGGCTAAGAACCTAATGGCATGCATTAACTCCATTCATTCTTTATGCTTGACATAGATAAATAACATCAAAGATGAAACTGCATATCAAAATGCACACTTGAATTTCTGACCCAAATGATAAAAACCTACAAATCCTCCATACTAAATAGAGTCAGCTCCACAAAAAATGAGATTACTCGCACTAATATCAAATGGAAATCAATATACACAAGCACAGACACATCTAAAATGTTGGGAAAAATACTGAGAGGGGGGGTGAATCAGTATTTAGGGCATACTCAAAAATTTTCACTTTTTCTTACTTCTAAAACCCATACGCTACTTTCCTGATACATACTCGAGTATATACGCGGATACCCTTTATGAAACTCGTGTATACACAGAGATCTAATTATTCCATTAGTTCTACACTTATATCATTCCATCATTCATTCATCATATGTTCAATAAACAGTAAACATGTGCAGTAAGAACAGAATAAACCATCACACATAAGCATCACACATGAACACCAGGATTTTTAGGTGGAAACCCAAGTCGGGAGAAAACCACCGCTACCGTTGCTCAGCCTTCAATATTTTATTATAAAGAAAACATCTTACAACATATGTGCTGGCGCGGCCTCCTACTAGCACGCAGGCACCCACCTGCGCTCATTTACCAGCCTCTCCTGGAAGGGAGCTACGACCCCCTGCTCTCGTTTACCAGCCTCTCCTGGAAGGGAGCTACAACCCCCTGACTGAAGGCTACAACCCTCAGCTCCACCATGGACCACGTTTCATCAATTTTCACACTGGATCCAAACAACTTCAATAGAGCACAACTTGCAGGACTTGTTTCATCATATTTTCTGACTGAACCCACTCCACACATTTAAGCTCAAACATAACAATTCAGACAACCTAGATCAGAAGAATTTATCATCATCAGATAGCAGTAACACATCAGAACAGATCAGACATTTTATACTTTAGACTTCAGCAACCCTAGCTTTTCATACGCGCTTTTCTTTCACTGATCCCGTGTATATACGCGTCTTTTACCATACCAACCCACGTATAATTTTGTACATATTACAGAGCTAATTTCACTGCGCATACGCGCTTTATCTTCAGTTAAGCTGCGTATATACGTGCTTCCTCTACGGTGAACTAGTGTATGGTTCTTCAAAAATTTAGGTCATTGCAATTCTTCAAAACAGATACATCACACAGATTTAACCCTTTACTTCAAACAGATGTTCGCCTCATTTCAGATCTAATCATTCCACAAACAGATCTAGAAGATACGAATACATTTCAGATCTAGATTCCCTTCTTCATCATTTTCTTCATTGGTGCATCATACATTCAGATCTATCATTCAACTGTAACCCTTTCCATTCAAATATACTTCAGAGAGAAGTATTCATTCAAGCTCAGACATCTTGCACCCACACTCATGATTTGCATAATGAATTTCTTCTCTTTATATAGGTTTACCCTTTTTCAATACCATGAGCCAAAACCACATTACTTCCGATGGTATTCCTGGACGGGGTCAATTAGACGAAACATTACCCAATACAATGGGTCAATACCATGGTGGTTACCCCTGGTTTTTCATTTTTGAGCGCTTTTGCCCATACGTGACTTGGAACGTTATTTCCCGCGTGCATACGCGACTTCTCCTAGACAAATCCGCGTATGCATTGAGACATACTCTTTTCATCATAGATCTAGCACATACTGAAATCCTTTCTTCATTACCTTTTGTACTCACTGTAGATACATTAGATTTACATCATTTAACAAGATCATCAAGACGTATTCCATCAAGCACAACTTCATCAAGTAGGTTGCCATCATCTTCATCAAGTGGGTTGCCATCAAGGACAACACTTTGCATCATATTGCCAACAATCTCCCCCTTTGGACTTGATGGCAACCACGATGGTGTTTGATCACTACAACAGATAGATACATTAAAAATACAATGACACCATGTCACTCTCCCCATTCTTTGACACCATTCGATTCCTTTAATCAAACACCATGTCACTCTCCCCCTTTGACATCAAGGGCAAAAGGCGGATCAAAACCAACACAAGGTTTTTCTCCTCATGTAGAAGGAAGCGTTCTGCAGATCTGATGGATACTAAAGTGACCAAGCTCCCCCTGAGCTCATGCAGAATCGTCAAACATATTTTTCAATGAAGTACATGACTCTATGACCTTCCTATCACCAAAGACTCATACATACATCAAAGATCCAACCAAGTGGATTTACATAAGAGACTCAAGTACCCAACCAAGTGGGTTTACACATTGTGACTCAGCTACCCAACCAAGTGGTTTTGCAGATTTTGACTCAACTACCCAAAAAAGTGGGTTTACAAAATGAAAAAGTCCTTACATGACTGAATATTACAATTTTACACCATAGGTCTCAACATGATCTTTTCATCAAATTACAAATATGACTTTTCATGACCAAAACCAGAAAGACCTTAAGAGAGATCATCTATCAGAACCATCATAATGCCAACAATGCATTATACTCAGCAAGGCTAGGGCTCCCCCTGAAAATGTGCATCCAAACATCCTTTCCATATGACCAGGGCTCCTCCTTAGCTTGTGCAACCTGAACACCTTCAACAACAAGTCATCGGCAACAATCTCTGCATGATCTGTCCTTATCTCTAAATTATAAGACTTTCATCTCAGCAACGAATACTCTTCATCAACAAGCAAACAGGACTCATCCATAATCAGTCAGACTGATGCTCCCCCTGAACCTCTGCTCCTGATCTTCAGCTGTCATCCCAATTTTCTTATCATTAATGCATACGCGACTGTGTCTGCTGGAACTCGCATGTATACGCGACTTTTGTTCATCTAACTCGCGTATGGAAAGTGAAGCATAGAAATTTTCACATTCCTTCATCTCCCCCTGAACTTGTCCTTCCTGTACCTGTCTTCTTCATATCAGATGTTTTGTCATAAATACATATAACCAAAATAATCAAAACAGAACTGAAAAATGCTGACCCTAACCAAAATTGTCAACAACTGTCCATACGCGGATTTATGTGAAAATACTCGCGTATATACGCGACTGTGTTTCAAGAAACTCGCGTATCCAATTTAATCTTATGAAATTAAGCAGATTTGTTCTTCTGACTGGCAGAGACTACTCCCAGCTTTTGTCTTAGGTACTCGAATGCTTCCCTGGGCAGAGGTTTGGTAAAGATATCAGCAACTTGTTCTTTGGAGGGAACATACTCCAACTTCACCTTTTGTTCAAGCACTTGTTCACGTAAGAAGTGGTACTTGATGGGAATATGTTTGGTCTTTGAATGCATAACAGGTTTCTTTGAGATACTGATGGCACTTGTATTATCACACCTAATGGAGATAGGAGGTGTACATTTGATTTGAAAATCTTGCAAGGTTTGCATCATCCAAAGGAGTTGAGTGCAACAAGATGCAGCAGCCACATATTCTGCTTCTGTTGTAGATAATGCAATAGAATTTTGCTTCTTGCTGAGCCAAGATACTAATCGGGGTCCCATATAGAATGCACCACCACTAGTGCTTTTCCGATCATCAACATTTCCAGCCCAATCTGCATCAATGTAAGCATGAAGAGTAAGATCAGCATTCTTTGGATACCATAATCCAAAGTCTTGAGTTCCTTGTAGATATTTGAATATTCTTTTGACAACCTGAAGGTGAGACTCTTTTGGATTAGCTTGGAATCGTCCAACAATCCCAACTACATGCATAATGTCTGGACAAGTCCCAGTGAGATAAAGTAGACTTCCTATCATTGATCTGTATTCTGGTTGATTCACCGTGGGAGACTCATCATGAGAACTAAGATTGCATCCGGTAATCATTGGTGTACTTACAGGTTTGCATTCTTCCATGCCATACTTCTTCAGAATTTGCTTTAGATATTTTGCTTGTGATAGGAATATACCATCTGCAGTTTGATGCACTTGCAAGCCAAGAAAGAATGTTAGTTCCACAAGTAAGGACATTCCAAATTCTTGCTGCATGACAAAAGCAAATTTTTGACTCATAGATTCTTCATTACTCCCAAAAATGATATCATCAACATATATAACCACAATCAATAGTTTATCATTTTCAACTTTTGTATATAAGTTGCTATCAGCAGACCCCTTTGAAAATCCTTGTTGTTGAAGATATTTGTCAAGACGATAATACCATGCCCTTGGAGCTTGTTTGAGACCATATAGAGCCTTTTTAAGTCTACAAACAAGATTTTCATCATTTCCCAAAATTAATCCTTCCGGTTGTTCTATATATACTTCTTCTTCTAGATCACCATTAAGAAAAGCAGATTTAACATCCATTTGATAAACTTTGATTTGTTGATAACTTGAAAAAGAAAGAAACATTCTTATGGCTTCAAGTCTAGCTACAGGAGCAAAAGTTTCTTCAAAGTCTATACCTTCTTGTTGAGTATATCCTTTGCAAACCAATCTAGCTTTGTTTCTTACAACATCCCCATTCTCATTTAGCTTGTTCTTGAAAATCCATTTAGTTCCAATGACATTTTTATCATGTGGTCTTGGTACCAATTCCCAAGTGCCATTCTTTTCAATTTGATCAAGCTCTTCATTCATGGCTTGCTTCCAACATTCATCTTTGCTAGCTTGATTGACATTGTGTGGTTCAATTGTGGATAGAAGTGCCAGATGACTAGAAGATCCCACCAGTGTTCTCCTCGTTCGTACACCCGATTCCTTGTCTCCCAAAATTTGAGATTCAGGATGATTCTTTTGAACATATCTGGATGGAGCTTTTTCAGATAGATCATTTTCAGGTTCTTCATTGGATCCACTGTTTATATCATTTCTATTTGATGTATAAGGCCATAAGTCACCATCATCTTCTTTTGTTGTTTGTTTTTCTTCTTTAGGAGCTGCAGGAGACTCATCAATAACAACATCAATACATTCAACAATCTTTCGAAGCCTTTTATTGAAACATTTGTATGCTTTGCTTGTAGATGAGTAACCAAGAAATATCCCTTCATCTGATCTAGGTTCAAACTTGCCAAGCTTTTCATCATTATTTTTGATAAAGCATTTGCTCCCAAAAACTCTAAAATGCTTTACAGAGGGAGAATTATCATACCAGAGTTCATATGGAGTTTTATCACTATTTACCCGAACATGTGCCTTGTTGAGAATGTTTGTTGCTGTATGTGCTTCTTCTCCCCAGAAAGTGTCAGGTGTTCCAGAATCATCAAGCATAGCTCTAGCCATTTGTTGAATTGTTCTATTCATTCTTTCTGCTACGCCATTTTGTTGTGGAGTGCCAGCTACAGAGAACTGTCTTTTTATGCCATGTTGTTCACAAAATTCAAGGAATCCATTTGATGTACATTCTCCTCCTCGATCAGATCTAAGACACTTGATTTTTAGATCCAATTCATTTTCAACCAGTGCTTTGAAGATCTGAAAATTTTCAAATGCTTCATCTTTGTGTTTAATGAACCCGATCCAACACATTCTAGAGTAATCATCAATAAATAAGATATAGTATTCTTCCCCACGTGGTGACTTTTTCCTCATAGGTCCACATATGTCATTATGAATGAGTTCAAGAGGCTCACTTGATGATCCTTCTTTGGCATTAAATCGTACTCTGGTCTGCTTACCGTATTGACAAGATTTGCATATGATACTTTCTGGTAGATTAATATTGGGAAGACCACGAACAGCTTGAAGTCTGCTTGCTTTGTTGATTTGAGAGAAGCTCAGATGCCCCAGCCTTCTATGCCATAGCCAATTTTCTGAAGACTTTCTCAAGTAACATTGATCTTGGCAGTTCTTCAGTACATACAGGTTGCTTGGATTTCTTTTCCCTTTTATAATAATTTTACCTGTATCAAGATCACGAACCACACATTCTTTTGAACTAAAAACAACTTCTCTTCCTTGATCACACATTTGACTTACACTTAACAGGTTATGCCTTAATCCATTCACATACATGACATCATTAGCCTTCACCTTTTCTTTTAGAAACACTGACCCTTTTCCTTTAATTACAGCAGGAGTATCATTTCCAAATGTAACTTTCTTTTCCTTTTCTAGAGCATTATATGCAAGAAGTTTGATTTTGTCACCTGTCATGTGTCTTGAGCACCCACTATCAATGTACCATTGATTTTCTTCACCTTCTGCAAATAACGCTATCCCACAATTTTCAACCGGTATTTCTTTCTTTTTCCATACTTTAGAGCTTGAGGGAACATGTTCTTTTAGCTGGACCTTGCTCCTGCATTCAGATTCTTCATGACCAAAGTTATTGCAATAAGTACATTCAACTTCGTTTTGAAGAGGAGAAAAGTTGTTATAGGTGTTCTTCTTTGGTTCAATATTCATCATTTTCTTTCTTGCTTCTCTTGTCATGATGGTTTTATATGCAACACATTGAACAGCTTTATGACCAAAATTGTGACATGAGAAACATTGTCCATTGAAGTAGAAATTTCTGCGATCATGAAATTTTCTATTTGAATTTACCTGTTGGTTGTAGCTTCTTTGAAAGATCTCCCTGTTAGTGTTCCTTGATTTGAGATGATCATGCTTTAATTTAAATATTCCTTTTGTTCCCTTGTGAGTAGTTTGTGTGAGTGTAACCTACCAAAGGCGTTTCTATTAATTTGTGTCAAGTTCCGGGAAGATTCTGAAAAGAGGGATTCAGACCTATTTTGTATGAGGGAGACCGTTGTACTGAGAATCTCTATCTATGTTTTCTAACCTTTAGTAAATCTTTGTGATTTGAGAGAGGATTTCATCTTTCTCATTGTCCCTTTCCTGAATTTACTACTTCACACTCCAATTCCTCAATGTGTTTTTCCTTTGCTTCAAGCTGATTTTCAAGAGTCTCTATGATTATGTTCTTTTCTTCTAGGCTTACTTTGAGTTGATTGTTTTCTTCAAGAAAATCATTGTCTTCTAGAGCATCCACAAAAGCATCCTTTTCTTCTCTAGATTCTTTTGCCATGAGCAGTCTAATATCTTGTTCACATTCTTCCTCACTATCAGATAACCCATCACTGTCTTCATTAATATAGTAACTTTTTCTTGCGCTAGATCGATTCTTATTCCGTCTTGCTACTTCTTTCCCTTTAGCAGATGTTTCTTTATAAGGACATTTTGCAGCATAATGACCAACTCTTCCACAATCAAAACATTTGAATGTGTTTACTTTGAATCTTCTGAATCTCTAGTTGAGCCTTCTGCCAAAATTTGTTTTTCTTCTTTCAAGAATGATCTCGACAACTTCCCTCTCTTTTTCCTTTACACCTTTAAAGCAGTTTTGATTTGAGACGGACCTCCTTGTCTCATTTCAAAAGCAGTCAGATACCATGTAATTGAACAATAGTAAGAGTTTGCAGATCTTGCCTTTCTTCAATAGCTGAAACTTTAGAGTCAAATTTTGAAGTCAAAGATCTTAAGACTTTTTCCACCAGAGTAGTATCGGCTATGGTTTCACCCAAATTTCTCATTCGATTTACAATATCATCTAGACGTAAAAATAAACTGGCAATAATTTCATCACTATGCATCCTTAAATTTTCATATTCAATTCTGAGAGTTTGGAGTTTTGCACTTTTTACCTTTGTATCTCCTTCATAGCTCAGAATGACTTTGTCCCATATTTCTTTTGCTGAATTTAGCTGCATCACCTTAGCAAATTCTGGTTCAGACATGCTTCCTAATAAGACATTCACTTCTTTGGCATTGATTTCATACTTCTTCCTTTCAGTCGCATCAGTAGGAATACTTGCCGGATATTGATAGCCTTCTTCCACGATTGCCCATACTTCTGCACCAAGACTTTGCAGATATGCTTTTGTTCGTACCTTCCAGAATATCAGATTGCTTCCATTAAATAGTGGTGGCTTTAGATACATTACTCCTTCATGACTTCCCATTGCGACGGATCTCCTTCAAGCGATTAGGCTTCTACAGAAGAACCTGCTCTGATACCAATTGTTGGGAAAAATACTGAGAGGGGGGGGTGAATAAGTATTTAGGGCATACTCAAAACTTTTCACTTTTTCTTACTTCTAAAACCCATACGCTGCTTTCCTGATACATACTCGCGTATATACGCGGATACCCTTTATGAAACTCGTGTATACATAGAGATCTAATTATGCCATTAGTTCTACACTTATATCATTCCATCATTCATTCATCATATGTTCAATAAACAGTAAACATGTGCAGTAAGAACAGAATAAACCATCACACATAAGCATCACACATGAACACCAGGATTTTTAGGTGGAAACCCAAGTCGGGAGAAAACCAAAAACCACCGCCGCCGTTGCTCACCTTCAATATTTTATTATAAAGAAAACATCTTACAACATATACTTACAAGCAGCCTCCTACCAGCACGCAGGCCCCCACCTGCGCTCGTTTACCGGCCTCTCCTGGAAGGGAGCTACGACCCCCTGCTCTCGTTTACTAGCCTCTCCTGGAAGGGAGCTACAACCCCCTGACTGAAGGCTACAACCCTCAACTCCACCATGGACCACGTTTCATCAATTTTCACACTGGATCCAAACAAATTCAATAGAGCACAACTTGCAGGCCTTGGTTCATCATATTTTCTGACTGAACCCACTCCACACATTTAAGCTCAAACATAACAATTTAGACAACCCAGATCAGAAGAATTTATCATCATCAGATAGCAGTAACACATCAGAACAGATCAGACATTTTATACTTCAGACGTCAGCAACCCTAGCTTTTCATACGCACTTTTCTTTCACTGATCCTGCGTATATACGCGTCTTTTACCATACCAACCCGCGTATACTTTTGTACATATTACAGAGCTAATTTCACTGTGCATACACGCTTTATCTTCAGTTAAGCCGCGTATATATGCACTTCCTCTGCGGCGAACTAGCGTATGGTTCTTCAGACATTTAGGTCATTGCAATTCTTCAGAACAGATACATCACACAAATTTAACCCTTTACTTCAGACAGATGTTCGCCTCATTTCAGATCTAATCATTCCACAAACAGATCTAGAAGATACGAATACATTTCAGATCTAGATTCCCTTCTTCATCATTTTCTTCATTGGTGCATCATACATTCAAATCTATCATTCAACTGTAACCCTTTCCATTCAAATATACTTCAGAGAGAATTATTCATTCAAGCTCAGACATCTTGCACCCACACTCATGATTTGCATAATGAATTTCTTCTCTTTATATAGGTTTACCCTTTTTCAATACCATGAGCCAAAACCACATTACTTCCGATGGTATTCCTGGACGGGGTCATTTAGACGAAACATTACCCAATACAATGGGTCAATACCATGGTGGTTACCCCTGGTTTTGCACTTTTTGAGCGCTTTTGCCCATACGTGACTTGGAACGTTATTTCCCGCGTGCATACGCGACTTCTCCTAGACAAATCCGTGTATGCATTGAGACATACTCTTTTCATCATAGATCTAGCACATACTGAAATCCTTTCTTCATTACCTTCTGTACTCAGTGTAGATACATCAGATTTACATCATTTAACAATATCATCAAGACGTATTCCATCAAGCACAACTTCATCAAGTAGGTTGCCATCATCTTCATCAAGTGGGTTGCCATCAAGGACAACACTCTGCATCATATTGCCAACATAAAATTGTGTCTGATGTGCAGATCCATGTTCCAAAGCTCAAGGTTGAATATCTCAAATTTCAATATTCGATACATCAATCATTTCTCTGAACTCAAGATATGCAATATTGACTCTATCGAAACCAGAACTAGATGGATCTGGGATATTATATTCGATGCACCTAACACATAGTATAGATTAAATGTCATTACATGCAAATAAAATATTGACGGACCCACCCACCCCAAGAAGGATGTAGATCATCTCACATATTTTGGTGCAAACACAAACAACTACTCCTTCAAATACCATATTTTATTCTTGTGGTAAGGATATGAATCAAACTAAAACAAGAATTAGAAGGGAAAAAAAAACATACCTTTGGTCCCTCTCCAAAAGCGTGTGTTCTAAAAGTATAGTATATCCAATATCAACAGTTGATGCATTTTCCAAATAATCCTAGCCTAGAAAAAAATGGACAAACAAATCAGTATCACATGCCAAGCATAAGCAATCTCAAAGTAAGCATCTCGAAAAGTTCCGTTCATAGTGCCAAAAATAATAACAGTAAGTTGAAGCACTCATTGGTGATAGAAGCACAAATCCATGTTCTTGGATACAGTGGATTATCGCATTAAGTTCCTTGGATTACAAGTCAGAAAGCAACACCGAATATAACATACTTCAACAGGTTTTTATCTAGAGCTCTTCCGTGTTTGGACAAAAAATCAAAAATTGAAGTGACAATTCATATGAAGGAACAGTTAAAGAAAATTCAAATCACACTTCAAATTCAAACTCAAAAATGCAAACTCAAAACCAAAAGAGCACAACAGAATCTCTAAAGAAGGTTTCATGATGATCACCAAAAGATGATTCTTTGCAAAATGTTTGGCTCTAAAAGCAAACCATGAGAATATAGGTTGTGATAGATAATAGAAAGCTAAAACATTAAATCTATAGGATGTTGGATATCATTGAATTAACTTGTGAGTAGTGATGATAAAGAGTCGAATAAATGACACCTACCTGCCCCTTTTGTAAACAAAGGGCAAAAATTTACAGCTAGATATCCTTGGAAAAAGGAGCACATGGTTGCCTCTACAGTGAAAACTGAGAAAATGAAACATGGAAACCATATGCACAACAAGCTGCATGAGTAAATGATAACAATATATGCTGGAAAATGACATTGATATGCTTGAGACGAAAATAACTGATAAATAAATGAGGATTGTTCATAAAGCAATTCAAAACTGAGTCCACTAGTTAGAAATTGTCCCCCACCAAAGAATGCTTCAGGCACCACCCAATTCTACATTTTGTATCCAAATTATCAAAATTCAATTGTGCATAATTTTGTTTTTTGTGATAGTAACATAGTAATACCCACACAAATGTTCAAAATGCAGTGCATATCTACATACATCTTTTGTTTCAGCTTGAGGGTTGCACATACCGTGGCTAGGGTTTGAAGCCCATACTACAAATGGAGTAATCGGGATAATCAGACACTGCAAATGCACATATTGTTCTAGGGTTTGAAGCCCACTATAGTTTTGAAGATCTTAGAGATGGCAACATCAGCTTCACAAATGGCCACTGCCATCAATAGAATATTGGATCTTTTCACTACTTTCTCTGATGGATTGACAGATAAAATCATGGAGGAAAATCTTAAAGATGTTTATCTCAATGTTAGAGCTCAGGCACTCAATGCCTTGCTTCAAAATCGTCAATTCCAGGTTTTCAAGCAGGGTGATTTCATAGTTTATGAGCAACAGACAAAAGAAGAATCTGTAAGGTTTAAGGGCCTCTCATCTGAAGATATGTTCATATATCAAGTCATAAAAAATGCTGGAAATATGGGTATATGAACAAAGATATGAAAAGAGAAACAAATTTGCAGCAGCCACAGGTTAACAAAGCAATGAAAAATCTGGAAGCTCGTGGCTTAATAAAAGGGGTGAAGTGTGTTTCTGGCCAAGCAAAGAAGGTGTATATGCTAGCAGAATTGACACCTTCAAAGGAGATAACTGGAGGTGCATGGTATACAGGGCGAAACTTTGATACAGAGTTCACTAACATTGTTATGGCACAAAATATTTTTCATTCCACATCCTTTCCAAATACGATTTGCAGGCTGTAATATCATGTCCCAAGGAAATTTTCTGGTTCAGACCAGCCTTCTTGAAAATGCTCTCACTGATTTTGCAGGAATGTCGATATTCATTTGTGATTGTATTGAAAATATTTACATTAAACATGTGAATACTCACTTTTTGGCTCATCATATCTCTAACATAAGAAAATGCCAACTGATCCCGAGGATTGAAGACCTCTAATTCATTGAACAAAAGGCAGGAAAATAGGTTTGTTGGAAGGTTGTGCTTTCTCAATATGAGTGCAGTGTCTGGCACATCTGTCACATCAACAACAACATGTGGAAAATTAGTTACAATGATCAAGAATCATGCTATATAGGTAACATTTCTGAAATCATGGATAAAAGGTAACAATGTTAAGCTCTCATACCACTGCAGTAGGGAAGCTTTTCAGAGCTCCAAGGCTGCAAACCATCAGCACAGTAATGGTCCATTTGATGTCTCACAACTTCTTTACTCCATTTTCCCATCTAACTATAAAACTGGATTTCTCAATGATATGAATATTGTAAGGATGCTTGGACATAGCAATATCAACATTGTGATTTATAAGGAGATTTTTCAAAATTAACAAGGTATCAACAACAAGCTACAGCTTGGCATCCATCCAAATGTTGTAAACACAGTTTGGGAAAAGCCTATGGGGAGGTATGAGGCCATTCATTATAGATTCCTTGTATGGCAACTCTCTGACCAAAGCTATGCGCCAAATTCCAATTCTGTTAGACTCATCGGGCTTGATCTGGTACCTATCAAGATCTGTGAGAGTTGCATTGTCCATAAACATGAAGAAACACGTATTTTCTGCTATGATTTTCCTTACATGCATGGGTTGCCTAATCCTGCCGTAACCTCCAAATATAGCTTAAATACCACCAAACCCTGCATAGCTCTATGGCCTTTTGGTCTTCTTCAGATAAAACAAACCCAGTGCAATGGAATTGAATTCTGAAGCAACATCGAAGGAACGGCGTCCTAGGGAATGCCAAGGGACTGGCTTATCTGCACAACGACATCCCGCCTACAATTTATCACAGAGACATCAAACCCACTAACATTTTGCTGGATGAGGAAATGAATGCCCATATGGCCGATTTTGGCATGGCCAAGATTATGACTAAAGTAGGAGAATCCCTTGTGATGACAATGAATGCCCATATGGCCGATTTTGGCCTGGCCAGGATTATGACTAAAGTAGGAGAATCCCTTGTGACGAAAAAAGTAGTAGGGATGCACAGCTACTTGGCGCCCGAATACGCTCTCTATGGCCAACTTACAGACAAAAGCGATGTGTACATCTTTGGGTTTCTGTTGTTGGAGATCATGAGCTGCAGAAAGGCTCTCGACACCACTTCTGAGTTGGGCCCCAATTATCTCATCGCGGATTGGGCAATGGCCCTGGTGAAACAAGGCAGAACTAGTCAAATAGTAGACAAGAGTATTCGTCGAAGGGAGGACGTGATGCACAGGTTCGTTTTGGTGAGTATTTTGTACTGGCATGTTTTGGGGCACTAAGAACTCAAATGGTGGAAGTTGTGAAGATGCTGGAGGAGGAGGGCGATATTCTTGAAATCTCGGACAGGCCTGTGCCGCTAGTGCTGGAGGGTCCACTTGCGACAAACTAAAATAGTTCGTTAATCCTTGTTTTTGATAGCGTTTCCTGGCTAGCCTTTAGCTCGATGGAAATGTTGAATGTCGATAAGCACATGCCTATGTAATTTTCTTGTCTGCCATTGACTCCATCTAAATGGATATGGGTACAGAGATATTGAAATCTTCCCGGGAACCAAATTTGAATTGGTGAAAATCCTGGTGACACGGAGATTTTTTGCCCCCCTACTCTATTATCCCGACTCGTCTTTGTCGGCCATCCTGTTATATGGTTTTAATGTCTCCACTAAAATTAAGGCAAAAAAAATCTGGAAGTTCAGGGATTGCAATCCATCACACGCAGGTTTGTGGGGTAATTTTTGTTGCAACAATCTGCTAATGCCTACAGAATCAGATTAGGTTTATTTACAACAGAAATGTGGTCGTATTCTTTATAAAACAGGTAAACAGAGTGTTATAGGCTATTGAATTTGAAGCCTCCATTTTGGTGGACCAGATGTTTAGTAAGAATGCCATTTAAAGGAGTTTCTCCATGATAGGTAGGAGCCCACCATTCACAGAGGCAGATGGATGGCTGAAAGGATATGCATTTTATGAACCATCCCACCTTCCACATAGACAAACAGATAGATCGGCGGCCGAGAGATGACGAAGAGCCGAGGCCGAAGCCAGCCCGCGCCAGCAACAGTGGTTTATGGAAAAATTGATTCCTTTGGCATGGCTAATTGCAAACCTGCGCCTGGTGGATCAACCCGTCGGTAGTCAATATGTATGGTTTATAGCAACATTTAATGGAATATATTAAATGGGATATCTAATATTTTCAGAATAACTATGTTCCTCCGCTGTGTGATTGAAAAAACCGCAGGGCAGTTCCATTGCTTCAGAATAACTAAAATACCTTTTCCTTTTTTGACATCCAGATTTCCTCCAAAGGTGTCTGGCATTGATTATAAATTGGGTTTTCCATGACCTTTCTGGAATTTCAGAGCAGATTTATCGATTAACACCTCTTGTTGAATCTTCTGAACAACATCCGAGGTTGCTATTAACAGAGAAACTTAGTTTCGGCTACTTATTTTTGCATAAAATGCACTGCTTAAATATATGATTATCTTAAATATTAGGTTATTTGAATACCTAAAAACTGCGAATATATGTTGCAAGATCGATTCGTAGGGGCTATAGCTTTCCTCTGCAAATATTTCTCCGCTCCGCATTCTAACGGATAGTCAAAGACTTGCCATGGAACTTCTGTCTCCAGCTTAATTTCGACAGCATGTTCAAAGCTTTTCGGCCCCCTGAACGCTGTGATAATTTCCAGGAAAATGTTCGGCGAACATTCCACGTGATTGAAGGATGAATTAGAGTTCGAATCTAGTAGAGGAAGGCCTTGGTTGAGATTTGTGAAGGGATCCATGAAAATTTCCACTAATCTGTCATAAGTGGCACCTGCCAAGATCACTGGTATAAAGAGACCATATGGCACTGGAATTACATATTTAAACAGTCCGAGCATATAAATGGTGCCAAATAACATCAACACTGACGAGCTGTGGAACACATTTGCATTTCCAGAACTGAAGAGATTCCTGATTGCATCATCATTTGTATTGAAAACCAAGCTTGCGAGATCATTGTAATGACTAGCTAAACAGTGAAACTGCTTGTAGTTCCCTGAGTGTCCTACTGTAGGGAATTCTTCTGGTAACTTCCCTTTAGGTCATGGCGTGCGTTTTGAAATCCATGGTAATCCAAAGCGGCAACAAGATGTAAGGATAGAAATGGTGCATGCAAGTAGCAATTTATAAATAGGTCCCCGCCCATTAATAGTGATTTGTAGTAGAAATGATTTGAGAAGAGCGGCGTGATAAGGCATGTGATAAGAATTGGTGTTTGCAGTTTTCGTCAACAGCAGGGTGTAGCCGCTATTGAGAGTGGGATTGTTTGCTATTTGCCCGCCAATCCTCCATGATAATACCCTCTTAAAATTTAAATGGAGTGGGAAAATTGTTTGCCCGCCAATCCTCTTAAAATTTGAATGGAGTGGGAATATGATTTTCCTATGATTCAAATCATTATAATGATTTTAATGGTGAAGGTCGAAAATGGAGTGGGAAAATTATTTGCGTGCCAATCCTCAATGACAATAATCTCTTAAAATTTGAATGGAGTGGGAAAATCATTTTCCTATGAGTCAAATCATTTTAATGGGAAGTGAAAAACTTGTATATATATAGATATATATATATATATATATATATATATTCCAATATAATAAATAATTTAATTTCTTAAATTTTATTCAAATATTGTAAATATTATTTAATACTTTTCAAAAGAAAGTTGGAAACTATGATGAGTTTGTGAATTACTTTATTTTTTATGTTTTTTATTTTTTTCATTGTATATGATTCATCTAGATTTATCTTAATTTTGAATTTATCAAGTGTCTAGATGGATAAAATTTAAAGAGGTTTGCACCTTAAGAGATTTGATTCCTCCCTCTCTGCCCATGGTAGATCTAGAGTTAATATAGATTTAGATTGGTTTAATTATTAATTTTATGTTTTTAATTTTTATTTTATTTTGATAGACCCAAAATTTTAAAGAGGACATTACAACATCTTTACCATAGGAGAAGAATTGAACATTGGAGAACCCTAGAGGCCCACAGAAAAATTGCAGGCGGAGAAAGGGTCGTGGAGTTTCAGGCTAGAGTAGGGTGTAGATTTGACAAAGTGTGAACAAGCTCTAGACAACGTCAAGCTCTCATATCCTTGTCAAAATGAAAAATAAGATTAAATGGTAACCATCAGTTTTTATCACATGTTATAAATTTTTGTACAAATATGGTCGCCATGATAAACCCTTTTAAGACATGCAACTACTCGTCAAATATGCTTTTTAGATGAGATGTCGATTGCTTACTATTGGACCCACATGGAGGAGGAGTAGTTGGTGGATTATGGACTAGAGGAGGGGGGTTTTCAACAAATTTGGTCTAGTCGCAGGGATTTTTATCCATTCACATTTCAAATTCAACTTAGAAGGTCACCATACCATGGTTTTTGGACCTACCAGATCTTTAGAAAGAAAAGTTGAGAATTCAATAGGCAACTATCTAGCGGTTCAAAGGCCCCGACCCCTGCTTCGGCCATGCTCTATTCGGGTCCTTTAGTTTCGGCTACCCAGCGCCTGAGGATGTTTGTCAGGGGATAAAGAAATCTTCTTGGGGTCTTTGGCTCTAAGTTTAGTTTCTCTATTGTCCTAGATATTGGAGGAAGACATATAATGTATTACAGCTTCCTTAGGGTTTTAATAATTTTTTGAACATAGTGGGGGTTTTTCACTCTCAGAAGCCTCTCTGGATTTTTTTCCCATATATCCTTCATCTCAAGTGCCATCAACCTTGCCCTCCTTCGACGAACTAGTGAAGGAGAGCCTTGCCCCGGCAACGGAAGAAGGTCAAACTAACATCATGAATGGTCTTGGGGTTTTCAAGGAGAAACACTCTTGTGAATAAGGAGTTATTATTCAAAAGGATTCTGAGAAAGCAAGGAAGAGGAAAATCCATTTTAGTGCCAAGAAGAAGAGCATAGTCCTCTTTTCTCTAGTTTTGGGAGTCAACGTCACCATTCAAAAGACTGAGGAAATGTCCCAAAAATCCTTGGTGGGGTAAGTAAGGGGTTGAAAATTCAGGTCCCCAACCCTAAAAGTGTGGGCTGAAAAGGAAATCTTGCCTATTATCAAAATTCCTCCAAAGGTGTCGTTGTTAGCCCGAGGTTGGATTCATTTGTGCTTCAAAGATGTAGTAGACACCTAGAAGGTACAAAAAATGGTTTAGAAAAAATGATTCATCTTCTATCCTTTTCAATTTCTAGATGTCCCTCTTTGATGAAAAGTAGGAGAGACTAGATATGGCCCCAATATAGGTTCATCTTCCAAGTCTCCCTCCTAACTATTGGGACGCCCTAATTTTCAAAGATATATGTAACTCATTAGGATCTTATTTAGCCCATGAATCTTCATACTTAGAGATGGGGATTAAGACATACACCCATATTTTGGTTAATATGGACCTCAGAGAAGGGATTATAGAAGGCATGGATATCGGGATTGGGGTGGAGTGATTCAAATATTGGATTATGAAGGAACACCTTTTAGGTGTAGGCAAAGCCATAGGTATGGGCACATTGCTAAAAACTATGAGCTTCCCTTTTCTACGTAGGACTATCCATCTAAAGGCAAGGACATATTAGGTTAGAAAAAAGATTCTGGATTGGAGGTTTTGGGCATCGAGGAATAGCTAGATGGTGCAACTCCTCTTTGCAAAACATCCTCCAAGTTGTTGGTGACAATTGTCAGGAGATGGTGTTTATATTGTCATTTGTCTAGAATCTCTACTAAAGGGGTGGAGTTTCATTTCCTTGGATTCTAGTGGGAGGTTGGGGGGTTTAGCAATTGGATGGAAAGCCATAAATATTTGGGTCTTTGGGTTTGGATTTTGGTTTTTCCATTGAGGGCAGAGAGGGAGAAGTGGAGGGACATATGGAGAGGGAGGTAGGGAGCAGGAAAGAAAGGGAGGGAGAGAGCGGGAGAGAAAGGGAGAGCTAGAGACTAAGAATTATGCACACTATTTGTTTGTCTTTATTAGAACGAAGGTTTGAGATTGTATTTTGTTGAGGAAAAGGAGAGAGGAAACCCTATTTTTGGGGGATGAAATGGTTATGGTAGCAATAAATCTTTTGAATGAAACATTTATTTTTCATGTTATGAAATGCCACCTGTGTAAGCAAACTAAAAATGATGTTTAAACCAAGTTGTAAAAATCTAGAATATTAATTAAATGTAAAATCATTTTATTGTTGAGAACTATCTAGGCTAGGAATGAAACTCCAACACCTTTCATTGACTAATTTTCATTACACACTTCATTAGAGGCATCTTTTATACTCAATTTAATATCAATTTTATGCTTGAATGCCAGGACTACCACAAAAATGCCCTCATTCCATGCTTTACTAGATGCCTATTATATATTCATAGCTTATTTATCATGTAGGAACCTCTACGACATATAAATCCAACACATGGCTTAACCCCTAGAAAAATACATTTTATGCTTCCTCAAAATTGACCTTAACAAACTCAATGGATTCCTTTAGTGAAAGAATAAATTGGCACCAAAATTCTATGGATTATATCAAATTCATAAAAAAATTATCTCAAATGCTTTCACCTTGAATCTGCTAGAGAGAAGTCTAATTCATGATGCATTTCAAGTTTCATGCTTAAAGAAGAAAATGGGTAGCCATTGTCCAGTCTTGACTGAGTTATTTGTACTTCGTGAAGAAGGCATGCCTGTTCAAAATGCAGACTTGAACAAAATCTTTATAGTCCAAACCAAGAGATATAGTACCTCAATTAATGGAAGGACTTGCTCATTGAAAAAAGTTTTTGGGAAATTGAAACATTCGTAAATAAACATCTCTCTTTTCCCATGGTTTGAGTTTAGCTTGCTTGAAATTTGAGATGCACTATCAAAGATAGAGTTGGGGGAAGGTGTGGAATGGATTTTAATGTTATTTATAAGTTGATTGTCAAATTTAGGTGCAAGAAAAGGAGATCTCGATGTCATGGAGATGTCGATGCTAACATAGTGAAGGGATGAATCAATGCAGGAAGCCTATAGTCTAAAGGTCTTTCTCGTCTCATCTTAAATCTACTAAAGGAAGAATTTTGGCTAGGTTTTCCCCAAAGAGTGGGGTTTTTCCCTGACACATATTGCATCTTCTTCTATTTTCCCATTGGCATTACTCTTGATGATAAGAAAAGATAAATTGACAAAACAAATAATAATAACAAAAAATCACAAGGTATTGTCATGACAAGAGAAATTGTTTAACTACCATCTTTTTAATTTCTCTAACACATAACAACCTCCATCTCAAGGTGGATTCAATGTCATATAATCCATATAAAGTACTCATATAATCCATACTCTTTAGTATATCAAAGAGCTATAAATTGATGCTTATTTTCCCCTAAGACCCTACAAACCCTATATTATCCTTGCAAACCTTAGCGTCTATAACAAAAGCAAGAATGTTACATAATTTACAACATCCTGAATTTGATAATTCCACCAATTTAGTGACACTCCAAACAAAGTTTTAGAAAACAAATGCCTAGCTCAAAAGACTCCATGTGTGGCATTGATCACCATGGTGTTACTCTCTAGTAAATATTTTTTGGTGGACTCACCAATATAATTTATTTTGATCCCTCTCCACAGATTTCTCTAAAGACATTGATTATGTTGGGCTATATCTTACACAATATTTCGAGTGGCCATGTGGTTCCATGACACACCTACATCATGTAATCCATAAAGGACACAAAGTAAATGGTTTAGTCCCTCTCATAGTACATTAACACTCTCGCCCAGTCACTCATCACACCATAGACCAACATGCCTTCCCTCACTGTGCAAGTTGGCCTTTATTTTGAGAAGATTAAGAGTTGGAAGGTAAGCAAGACGAGGGTGTCATTTTATCAAGATGAGTCTCTCATAAGGATAAGCACTTTAATGAGAAATAAAATCACAATATTGACCACTCATTTCTTACCATTCTCACACCATTAAAAAAATAAAAATAAAAAATGTCATTCTTAAAATCTCTTGTGTATTTTCCTAATGTCATTCAAGTAGAATCTCACAATTACTTAGGTCAGTAATGGTGCGATCATTTTTTTATTCTCTTAAAGGACATATTTATAGAAAGGCACCCGATCAAACATAAATCATCGATTAAAAATGAATGGAAATGAATGAATAAGAGGGTGTGTCGGGGAGTGTCAGCAAGTGTCATGTGTGCCAAGGGAGGAGTGAGAAGGCATGTTGGGGAATGCTAGGGAATGTTAATAAGTGTCACGGTGTGCTAACATGTGCCAGGTAGTGCCAAGGCATGAAAATTCATGCCAATACATGCCATGTGTTAAAGCATTACAAGATGTGCCAGGTGTATGCGAACATGTGTCAAGGAGTGCTAGACGAAAAAAGGGAAAACCAATTTAAAATGAAAATAAATGAACACATATGAGGGTTAATAATTTATGAACCTATTTTTTAAGAGGGGCATGCCAGGCATACCAACACTAGTGCCAATACAAGCCAAGGGCCAAGTTCTAGTGTGTATTAAGTACCAAATCATCCTTTATTACTTCTATCTTAATTGTGATAATTGATCTCAAATAAATTTTATCTTAAACCATGCCAAGGAATTCCGGGGCATCCAAACAAATGCCAATAATTGTGAAGTGCCACCAAGTGCCAAGAGCCAATACTTCCCAGGTATTTATAGGGCATGCTATGGAGTTCCATGTTTTCTAAGGAGGGGGTGATAAGATATGCTAGATAGTTCCAAGGCATGTTAGAGTGTTAGGGAAGCATACCAAGATGTGCCAAGTGCCAATGTGTGTTTAGTGTTAGCGAGTTCCAGGGAAACATAAGGGATAATTATGTCAAAATGCATGGAAATGAATGAATAAGAGAGTGTGACAGGGAGTGTCAGTGAGTTTCAGGTGTGTTAAGGATGGAGTGACATTATATGCTAGGAAGCACTAAGTCATGCTAGTGTGCTAGAGTGGCATGCGGCCAAGATGTTCCAGGTGCTAAGATGAAGTGTTTTAGGAGAAGTTCAGAATAATACTTGCAAGAGGGAAGACTGTGGTTTTGATAAGGCGTGGACAAAGTAATTTCAGATAAAGGCAGACTTTGGGTTGGGCACAACATTTTTTTTCTAATCACTTGGTTGGGTTCCCAAGTTGCAAAAAAAGTAAGGCTATCTATGAGGGTATGCCAACTAGGGAGTGCCAAGGTGTTCCAGGGAATGTAAGGTTCCCAAGTAAGGCTAGTTGTGAGGAAATGAGTGCTAAGGATGGCTTGGGAATGCTAATATGTGACAGATAGTCCGAAGGCATGTCAAACATGCTAAGATGTTCCAAGTGTTAAGGCATGCCAAGATGTGAAAGGGTGTGACAATGTGTGTCAAGGACGATCAAGGAAACAAACGGAGAAACAAGTTAAACACTAGGTGCGAATAGGTGCCAAGTGCCAAGTGTTAGTGCATTTTGCGTGCCAAATATTTCTCTATTTCTTCTCATCTACTTTCCACTAATTGATCTCAAATGACTTTAATATTAAACCACGTCAAATCATACCAAGTCATCTCAATGCATGTCAGACATGTTAAGACTTTACAAGCGCTAACATGTGCCAAGTGCCAATGTGTGTCAAGGAGTGTTATGCATGCTATGAAGTGGCAGGGCATGTCAAAAATTCCTAAGTAGAGAGTTTCAATGCATGGTGAGGAGTGTTAGGGAGTACTAGGACAACACAAGGGAGCACTAGGTCAAAATGCATGGAAGTGAATGAATATGAGGGGGTGTTAGGGAGTGGCAATGAGTGTTAGTTGTAATGCCAAGGAGGGAGTGAGAAGGTATTATAATCATTCACACACCATATTTACCACTCACTTATTACCATTCCCACACCATAAAAAAACCCTAAAATTTTCATTCTTAAAATATCTTGTGTAGTTTCCTAATGTCATTCAAGTAGAATCTCTCAATTAATTATTTCAGTAATGGTGTGTTCATTTTTGTATTCTCTTAAAGGAACTCTTTCTAGACATGCACCTCATCAAACATAAATCATCGACTGAAAATGAATGGAAATGAATGAATAAGAGGGTGTGTTGGGAGTGTCAAGCGTGCCAAGGAGGCAGTGACAAGGCATGCTAGGAAATGCTATGGCATTTCAACAAATCTTAAGGTGTGCTAATATGTGCCAGATAGTGTCAATGACTACCATTCATGACAAGACATGCCATGTGTTAAGGCATGACGAGATGTGTCAGGTGTTAGGGTATGCGAATGTGTGTCAAGGAGTGTCAGGTGACAAAAGGGAACACCAAGTTAAAATGAAAATAATTGAACACATATGAGGGTTAATAATTCAAGACCTTACATTTTCAAGAGGGGAATGCTAGGCATACCAACACTAGTGAAAATACATTCCAAGGGCCATGTTTTAGCTTGTCTTAAGTTCCAAATCATCCTCTATTACTTCTCTCTTAATTGTGAATAATTGATCTTAAATAAATTTTATCTTAAACCATGCCAAGTAATTCCAAGGCATCCAAACACATGCCAATACTTTTAAAGTGCCATTAAGTGCCAAGAGCCAATATGTGCCAAGGATTTATGATATGTCAAGATGTAAACTATGTTGCTTATTTGTTTTACGACCACATTTGGATGTGATGAGCCTTGTCTTGGTAACTTGTTAAGTGGGATTAGTTGAGACTGGACATGAGTAATCTAAGATGAGTTACATGTAGTTATTAGGTGAACAAGGCATATGTTGAATTTCCACGAAAAATGAGAATTTGGGTTTGGTCATAGAATATTTGATGAAAATGCACTCAAGTTCCACAACACATCTTCTTTGCATAATGGAATCTACACAAATCAGGGAATCAAATAGTGCACATGAAAATTTTTAACTTTTTCAAACCATTCTTCTTTATATTACAAACTATAATAGATTAGGATAGAGCTCTCATACCAGAGATGATGGACGTTTACAATCACACTGATACAAGGAATACAACTATGGCTTGGTGTTAGTCCTTTAACAACCAATCTACCTTGAACAAGACAACAATTGACCCGATTTTATGGTGGCCACACATAGCCTTTTCAATCCACATGTCTTGAACACATATGTTAGGTCCTTTTGCATCCCATTATGCAACTCCTAATCAATATTCCTCTATCAATGAACTCAACTCCTTTATGTTATTGAACTTGGCCCAAAAAATGTTTCCCTCTATCTACCTCTTTTTTCCTTTAAGGTCTGCAACACTTTAGGTTTTCGATCAGTTCTTCACAACTTTGTTGTGAAAAAATATTTTTTCTGTCGACTTTTGCCATACTAATTCTCTAAGATGACAAGTCTAGGGATATGGAGGTTTCCCTTCTTCATAGTTACGCAGTCCTATACAATACAGTGAACTAGGGCTAGTTAGCTAGCCCACTTGACTACTACTTTAGTCCTTCAAAGTTTTCATGTCCTTAGGCCCAATACACCTACCCTTCCACTAGTCTTTTCTTCCTTCACAGGTACATGATTTAGAGCTCTTATTTGAAAGTCACCTAACAACCCTCCAATTGTAATTGGACAACCATCAATTTTCCCAACCACAGTAAATTATTTTACTGATCTAGTGCCCACAACACTGCCCTCATCTAGGGCTCTTCAAATATGCTACTTTATAGTGATTTGAGTTCTCTCAAAATCATTATTCTTGTGTATTGATTTCTTTGTTGTCAAATCTATGAACAAATCTAAACTACTCATCTTATCATCCTTCTAACAATTTGTACATGAATGAACTAGGGTCAAAAATCATCCATTGATAGTCCATTGACTCACTATTTATAGGTCGCTTTAGATCTCTATCCAAAAATCTATGGACATTACAACAAAATCAACTCCTCTTCATGTCAATCCATTCCTCATGTTAGCACTCTACCAGATCTCTAAGGCTGATAAGAGACCAACAAATGTAACTAAAAACCAAGATTTTCCAAGTAGCTAGCCCTACTGGGCATGAGAGGGATCACAACCAAGAGGGATGGATCAATTAGGTTTTAGGCTAGGTATAGTAGAACAGGGGTAGGTGTAAGAGCATCAGGATACAAGTTTTGTTGATGACTTAACCATGGAAGTCATGTAACCAAGAAAAATGACGTCAAAACCCTAGGAGAGGGAAATGAGATTTCCAAGCACAACTAAGAGACAAATATGGTAAACACAAAGCCCCTTACTTGGAAATGATATTTTGGAACTTGAATTGTTGAAGCAACCTTCTGCAATGATGATTTGGGTACCCTTGGGAAAACACAACTTCCTTTGGAAAAATCACAGCACGAGAGGAAAACTTGTATATTGAAGGCATAAAACGGCCTTTTTGAGAGTGGGAGTGAGCTTTATTGGTAGAGAGATGTCTCTTGAATGTGGAATGAGAAAATGAACTTGAGTTTTAGTTTCTTTTTAGCTTTGAAAATCAATTTTCTCCTTTGGTGGTGTAGTGGACCCACCATGTACTTTGACATCCTGATTTGAACTGGAGCCTTAGAACTTAGTTGCATATAATCCATTATAATTAAGATAGAAACATTCTTTTAAAACCTTTGACTATTACTACTCCTTAAAAAGATGAATTTGATGGTGAAATGACCAAGTTTCATGATTTCGACCCTATGACCTAATGATGACACAACATGGAAGAATGAGTTGAATGATGACCATGATGACTATGGGACTCTTTCAACAATGAATGACCTGACCATGATGATGTCCATTGAAGATGGAGGTGAAAGAAGTAGTAATGGTATAAATACCCTAATTAGTGACCAAATTTTTGCATGATGACCTAATGGAATGACAAAAATTCCAGAATGGGACCCTTAACATGACATGAAAGAGTTTATTTGATCATTGGTGGAAGGATGCAAATACTAACACTAACACCTCATATGGCACATTTATTCTTCTCCATCTTCTACTCAAGTTCCACCTTCCTTTGGATTTTCTATTTCCGTACATACTTCTACAAACAATCTTCCAAATTTGTGGTATATTTTGCAAAGATAAACCTCTCTATAAGGGTCACAACCCCTCCTCTTCTATGCAGATTTTTCATAGTCTTAATGGCATACCTTTTGGATTAAAGATGCTATGAAACCTCCCTAAATAGGGAACTATAATTCTATTCTAATTTCTTTAGAACAAACCATATCCACCCATAGCAAAAACAAGAACTCTTTCCTCCATAAGAGACTCGGCCTAGCTCATATGGATCCATATATTTTGGTAATTTCTTTGACTAAATATTGACCTGAACTTTATATCTCTACGAACCTCAAACTACATTTACCTCAGTCAATATTACATCTACGACTACTTCTGTTCTGACCCTAAATTATAGTGCAGACCCTCCTCTATTTGTGTTGGTATTTATCACAAAAATTACAACCTAGTAACCACCACAAGGTAGGGTCTCAATCCTCTCTACTATTTCAAAATTTGATGCGGCCTTCACACAGAAACACCACTGAAATCACATGCCAAAATTCTCATGAGTCGCCTCTCTTGAGCTTGATCTTCCATAAGATAACCAACAATATGCCATCCTACTTCCTATCTTGAACCCATGATTAAGGTATGTGACATTCTTTTGAAACCTCACATGGTGATCTAACTCTTGGTGGATGATCATGGCCTCCCTTTCATAACGCTTACTCAGCTCTCTAACACGACCTACTTTAGGACTACATCCCTCCTGGCCTCCTTGATCAAATTAGCTCCTTCTCACTTGATGTTCTTGCCTTCATACTAAGTCCTCCATAAATAGATTTTCCTAGCTAGGCCTCTTAAGAACGCTCTATAACTTATGAACTTTATCTATTTAGACCTTAGGAAATATTATTTTTTCTTTTTTATTTTATTTTAGATTTTAAACCCCATCTCGGGTCCAAAGCCCCTTCGCTTGGGTTATTTTCCCACAAATACTTTTGTGGCCAAACTCACACAAACCCATCTCACTAGGCTTATGGAGTACCTCCCAAGCTACACAATTCAACAACATATTCTAGTTGTAGTAATCATAACTTGGTCAAGCTCTTATATTCTAGCGAGAACTTGGTTGGGTTCGCAAGTTGAAAATTAAGTAAGCGTATTTTTGAGGGCATGATAACTAGGAAGGGTTAGGATATGCCAAGGAATGAAAAGGCATGCTAACACATGCTGGACAATTTCAATGCATGTTGAGGAGTGTTAAGGAGTGTCGAGGCATCACAAGGGAGAACTAGGTCAAAATGCATGGAAATGAACAAATACGAGTGTGTGTCAGGGAGTGTTAGTGAATTCAAGTGTGCCAAGGATGAAGTGTGTTAGAATAAGTTCATAATAGGATTTGCAAGAGGTAAACCTATGATTGCGATAAGGGACTCAACAAATAAGTTTTATATAAAGGGAGACTTTGTGTTGGGCACAACACTATTTTGACTTTATCTATTATTTTTATATTTTTAAACAAATGCATATTGTACATTGTTGTGTATAAGTTTTGGGGCACTCGGCTTGTGTCAACTTATATCTTGTGTGTATTTTGTATATTGTGGTTCTTGTAAACTCTCAGTTAATTCTCTACTGTTTATATGAATTGGACATACATGTGAAATATTTCCTATGTAAGCTATGTTTCTTAGTTTTTTTATGGCCATGGCTAGATGTGATCCTTCTCTTGGTAAGTTCTTAAGTGGGAAAAGTTTAGCTTGGACATGAGTGGCCTATGATGAGGTATAGGCATTTCTTCGGCGAAAAAGACACAATCTACTTGTAGTAGGTGAAATTTATCAAGTTGTTACGGCTGAACCAGACCAACTTCACATGAACTACAGTAGCTAAGGACTTGATTAGGTTCCCAAGTCGTGAAAAAATGTAAGGCTAGTTGTGAGGGCATGAGTGCTAAGGCATGCTAGGGAATGATAACATGTGCTAGATAGTTCAAATTCATGTCATATATTCTAATATGTGTCACGTGCTAAGGCATACCAAGATTTGCAAGGGTGTGACAATACATGTAAGGGACTATCAAGGCAACAAAAAGGAGAAACAAGTTATTGTACAAGGAAATGAACACATCCTAGGGTTAATAAGTCATCAATTTACATTTCACGGGAGGGGCATTCTATGCACACCAACACTAGGTGGAAACAAGTGTCAAGTTCCAAGTGTTAGAGGATTCTAAGTGCCAAATCATCCTCTGTTACTTCTCTTCTACTTTCCAATAATTGATCTCAAATAAATTTAATATTAAACCATGCCAAAGCATACCAAGGCATCTTAATGAATTTTGATAGACATTCTAATGATCATGGCATATTTAGGACTACATCTCTCTTCGCCCCCTTGATCAGTGAGCTCCTTCTCACTTGATGTTCTTTCCTTCATCCTAAGGAATCCTTAAATAGTTTTTCCTAGACCTCTTAGGAACAATCTAGAACTTACGGGTTTTATTCACTTAAAGCTTAGGAAATATTAATTTCCTTTTTAATTTTCTTTTAGATTTAAAACCCCATCTTGGGTCCAAAATCCATTTTCTTGGCTTCTTTTCCCACAAATCCTTTTGCGATCAAACTCACATAAACCCATCTCACTAGGCTTGTGGAGTGCCTTCCAAGCTACACAATTCAACAACATAGTCTAGTTGTAGTAACTATAACTTGGTCAAGCTCTTGTAGTCAAGCGAGGGCTTGGTTGGGTTCGCAAGTTGCAAAATAAGTAAGGGTAGTTGTGAGGGAATGATAGCTAAGTAGGGTCTAGGAATGCAAAGGAATGAAAAGGCATGCTAACACATGTCAGAAAATGTCAATGCATGTTGAACTAGAGTATTAGGGAGTTTTGGGGCATATCAAGGGATAACTAGGTCAAAATGCATGGAAAGGAATGAATAAGAGTGTGTGCTAGGGAGTGTCACTGAATTCAAATGTGCTAAGGACGAAGTGTGTTAAGAGAAGTTTGAAATATGATTTTGTAATATTCCCAAATGGGGAATGCAGCTATACAATGCAGATTGACAGGAAAATAATGCAGATTATCATAGACAAAGCAGGAGGCCAATATGGAGACCTTTCATTTGTATTTACAGCAGCATAATAGATGTAAAATATGGCCCATAAGATGCATAATAGGAAATACAAGTCTCCAATGAAAGAAAACCCTCAAAAAGAGGTGTTGCAACCATGTGTCAAGACTTGAAAAGGACTTACAGCGTTATTTTATTGGTCTACAACAGTTGTAGACTACACATTAGATCTAGAGAATATAAGTGCATAAAAAATTCAGATCTATAACAAATCCATACACTATATAGGCTCCTCTGAAGAAGCCCCTTGGGGTTTTCAGCAAAGCACCATGTAAAAGTTGTAGATCTAAGATCTAAGACTGCAGATCTACTGAAATGTTCAGATATGGAAAGTGGATCTGATATAATATGAAAAATAGGATGATCTCCTCTGATATATTTCCAAAGTGAAGGGCATATCCCCAGCACTTGAAAACCAAATCTCCAAATGGTGTGCCAAAACACCCTGCAACTGTACCTACAGGAATAACGTAGATCTAGAAGTAAAACTGCACTGTAGGGGTCAAAATGTGGTTGGCCACATGCCAAGATCTGAAAATGAAGCTCAAGTCCTCCAATACTTTCCTCCCAATGAAGTAGAAGTCTCCTCCACTAAAAAGGAGGACTGAAATGGCCTAGATCTGAAAGATCTAGCCTCCACTTGTTGTAGCTTGCAAAGACAACCAAACCCTCAACATGATCTGTGTTTTAGTTGAAAGAAGTAGCTTGGAATTCAGCTAGATAGTGGACAATGCAATACAAATCTTCCGAGAGCTACTCAAAGGAAAGAGGTGGGATTACCGACCAGTAACACCCAATGCTAAACAACATTCATTCTTAGATAAACAACAAGAGAAAGATATATGTCTAAGCATACAATATATTCAGAAATATAATAACCATCAACAACCTTCTAATGCTGCCATCCCCCTCCTTTTATAAGATAAGATCTTGCAAACCCTAAACCACATCCAATGATAATACTTCTTTCACACAAGGTACCTCCATCTAAAACTGCGATTTGCCTCATTGATGGCCATTCCTCCATGACAACGTTGTAGATTTGGTCAAGGTTGACCCAGTCAAAATGTCCAGCCCCTTTCACACCTAAGGGTGCTTGATTTAGCAGCCAAGATTTAGCCTTTTTACATTTGGCAATGATTTATTAATCATTAAGGAGTATTATGGACCTCCTTTGATCTTTTATTCTTTAAACAAAGCAATAAAACAAAAATTAATATTCCAATTAGCTCATGACTAATTGGGAATATTACAGTCCTCCCCCTACCAAATGTTACTTTTCCTCAAGCAACTGATAAGGTGAGTGTTGCAACTCTTCTCCTCCTCCATTAGTGACACCAACATGTGATAAGATTCCTCCATAAGCTAAGTGCTCACCAATCTATCCCTCCATGAATTGCTCCTCCAAAGTTCTCATGAGATGTAAATAATCCATCCCATAAGGAGACAATAGCTCAAATGAAACAAACATGGTTTGCCCAATGTTCTCCCTAAAACATGTAGCATAATATACATGGAGAATATCCATCCCATAGGGCACATACATACCTCCCATCCTCCCTCCATGTATTCTCATAAACAATACAAGTACATCATCAATGTATGGGATCAAAACTACATACATACAAATAGAAATTTGTGCATATGGAGGTGGGTCATAGTCCGACATGTGCAACCAACGCAGTGCATCTCTTGACTGCATTAGATCAGGCTGTGGTAAGTTATTTTCCCACCACTTACTTCCTGTCCAAGTCATCTCAGTGTGAGATATATTTGGTGCCTTAGGAATGCACCCATCATGAAACAAAATATATTTTCTCCCTTTAAGGGAGTTGCCATGTTCATAAATTTTTGTGGCCCATAGTTGGCCATGAATTTTGTAAGGTATAATTCTCCTCCTTTGAACTATGGCCTGCATAAACATAGTAAAATAATGCATATGTTCATCAAATAAAACAATAGGTACACAAACATGTATTTCACCAAAGTTTCTCCTTAAACAAATGGAGTGGTGCATAGATCTATCTCTTTTCTCACAAGAAGGAAGATATGGTTGAATTAACTCTTTTATAGAGTCATGTTGTTGTCCCAACTCCACATGGTGCATACATCTTTGAAAATTATGATATAGTTCTCCTTCGAAGCCCTTCCAAGTATAGCTCCTCATGATGATGTTGTAG
Organism: Pinus albicaulis; assembly: GCA_034641835.2. Lineage (NCBI taxonomy): Eukaryota > Viridiplantae > Streptophyta > Pinopsida > Pinales > Pinaceae > Pinus > Pinus albicaulis. The sequence goes on along the minus strand of CM076571.1, from coordinate 94,152,515 downwards.
AACCTCATGGAATAGGTGTAGCTGAAAAAGAAGTCTTCATAAGCTCTTTGTAGTAACTTCTCCTTAAACTTGGAGGCTCTAAATAAGAATATCCTACCATGATAGTAGATGACTCCTTCTTGAACTGAATATCCCTCTTCATGTATCTGGTTATCAAGTATCATGCATGTGTGAAGATCCTTGGAATAATCCACCAACAATTGGGATTTCCAATATGGATCAATCTCCCATAGTGACAGTGCTGATGATCTATCAACAGAAATGTTTGTTGTAGGGATGCTATCCTCCTTGACATCTCCCATGCCAAAGGTACATGTTGGAAGGTCATCCCTTCCATGCTTCTTCTCCCACATGAATCCCTCCAAGATAGTGTGGCATGTTCTAATAAAACCAGTGGGATTGGAAAGAAAGATCTCATAGACTGCATGTAGTAGTTTATCCTTGAGTTTTGAGTCTCTAATCAAGTAGATCCGATCATGGAAATAAATGACTCCATCAACTACTCTATACCTCCTATCCGTTACTTTCCCATCAAGAACCTTACATGTGAAGAGGTTCTTGGAATATTCTACCAAGAGTTGGGATTCCCAATATGGATCTAGGCTTCCCAACAATGACAGCGTTGTAGAAATATGAAATGAAGCTCCTATCGTATCATGGTTCTCCTCTTTAAAATTTTTAATGCCAAAGTCACATGTTGGAGTTTTGTTACTCCATATTTTCTGCCTCTCTTGCATCTGATCTTTCCCAAGACAAGATTGAAGTACATGGAAGTCAACCTCCTCTTGAAAGGTCTCTTTCTTCCAAAACTTCCATAGTTTGGCCCATGCATGCAAGAGTGTTAATACCCTCTTGTCATATTAAAAATTATTCCTTATGTGTAGGAGTATCATTTGCTGCTCCAATATGATGGAGTGGCTATTTGACACCATACTCATGTCATCATAGATTTATGAATCATTTTTCAGTGCAATTAGTTGGGTTGGAGATGGCAATGCCCATATCAGAAAATTGTTTACCCCTCCTTTGAACTCATCAAAGGTTCTCAGCACTGTGCTAGCTTCTCCCAAGGCTCCTTCCTTATCCAATTATTTCAATGCTACACTAAGTTGAGAGAACACTTTATTCATCTTCCAATCAGAGGGTCTCCTTGGTGGAATGCCTCCATGTAAAGAGACATCAAAATCTGAAGTAGACTATATATATGAGTGGACTGGTTTGTCCCTCACTTTACTGCATAAATCAATCTCCTTCTTCTGAATATAAACCCCTTGAAATAAACAAGGGTGCATGTTCATCATCCTAGGATGCTGATCAACCCTTCCTCCTCCTCCTTGGATCAAGGTGTTACTTCCCATTGCTACTGTCACATGATGCTCCTTGGGAACTTTTTGCAATGATGCAAAATCTCCTCCTATTGAAGCAATAAATTCATGTCCATCCCCATGTGGTGATGATCCTTCTTCTAAATTGACAATGTTGTTATTGCCTTCCTCCTCTTTCTCCTCATAAATATTTGAGAATACCTCATCAAAAATGAGAGACCCTAGATCTTATTCTTCCCTTGAAAGAGGAGTCTCCATGTCTTTATTTTGAGAAGAAATCTCTTCCTGCAATGGGGATCTTTCCCTTGGCAAGGTACCATACAAGTTTCCATCCCCTCCAATATAAATCTAAAGTGGCTTTGGTATAAAATATATTTCCAACTCATGCAAAATTTTTTAATGTTTATGTTTTGCTAGCTCAATCAAAGATGTTTCAGATTGTTTTACATCAAATATCTTCACTAATCTCTTAGTGAATCTTGCATAAGTAGATATATTTGCATTCTTTAATGAAAAGGATTCAAATAACCACCAAGCATAAGCTTTACCTTTAATATGCAGCATTTCTATCCTAAGGGATTCCTTTTCTGAAACTTGATGTAGATGAAAATACGAGTCTAACTGATCTATCCAATCCTTGGCTATGCATGTGGAGGACCCATCAAAATTTGGTAAAAAGAATCTACCTCTTCTTCTTCTATTGTGATTGATGGGTCTTCATTTCTCCTTGAGTTGGAAAAACTATTGGAAGTTAAAGTGCTCCCTAAATCTCCAAGATTGAGATTCATACTCCTGAAGATAATCACTCAAAGTCTCCTCCTTTGGTGCATATTCTTCCTCCTTCTTTCTTGCAGTAAATCTGGGCATAGTATAACATTGTAGATATGATTGTGTGGTTGAATGCTCACACACATAATATGAAGAATTGGGGCTTTATTCATGTGAAAATATTCTTGAGGGATCTTCATGTCTTTCCCTCCTCATTCCCTTGATTTCTTTTTGAAGCTCATGCATATTTTGGAGAAGAAGTATTGACAACTCCTTTCCATTCATTCCTCCAGATAATGGGGTTTTACCCTTGTATTATTTCTCATCAGTATAATCAATTATTTTGTGTCTTCTCTTTTAATACCTCCTCTTTCTGTTAGTAAGAGGCTCTCCTTCTTCAGAAGACATATTGCTTTTTTAGAAAGCACAGGTTGTGCCAAGATGATGCTCTGATACCACTATAATATTCCCAAATGGGGAATGCAACAATACAATGCAGATTGACAGGAAAATAATGTGGATCATCATAGAAAAATTAGGAGGCCAATATGGAGACCTTTCATTTGTATTTACAGCAGTAAAACAGATGTAAAATATGGCCCATAAGATTCACAACAGGAAATACAAGTCTTCAATGAAAGAAAACCCTCAAAAAGAGGTGTTGCAACCATGTGTTAAGACTGGAAAAGGTCTTACAATGTTATTTTATTGGTTTGTAACAACTGTAGATTACACATTAGATCTAGAGCAGATAAGTGCATAAAAATTCAGATCTATAACTGATCCATACACTATATAGGCTCCTCTAAATAATCCCCTTGGGGTTTTCAGCAAAACACCATGTACAAGTTGTAGATCTTAGATGTAAGACTGCAGATCTACTGAAATGTTCAGATTTAGAAAGTGGATCTGATATTATATGAACAATAGGATGATCTCCTCCAATAGATTTCCAAATTGAAGGGTAGATCCCCAACACTTGAAAAACAACTCTCCAAATGGTGTGCCAAAACACCCTACAACTGCACCTATAGGAATAACGCAAATCTGGAAGTAAAAATGCGTTGTAGGGGTCAAAATGTGGTTGGCCACATGCCAAGATCTAAAAATGAAGCTCAAGTCCTATAATACTCTCATCCCAATGAAGTAGAAGTCTCCTTCAATTAAAAGGAGCACTAAAGTGGCCTAGATTTGAAATATCTAGCCTCCACTTGCTGCAGCTTGCAAAGACAACAAAACCCTCAACAAGATCTGCATTGTAGTTGGAAGGAGTAGCTTGGCCTTCAGCTAGATAGTGGAAAATGAAGTACAAACTCTTCCAATATCTACTCAAAGGAAAGAGGTGGGATTCCTGACCAGGAACACCCAATGCTAAACATCATTCATTTTCAGCTAAACAACAAGAGAAAGATATATGTCTAAGCAGACAATATATTCAGAAATATAATAACCATAAACAACCTTCTAATGCTGCCATCCCCTTCCTTCTATAAGGCAAGAGCTTGCAAACCCTAAACCACATCCAATGATAATACTTCTTTCACATAGGGCACCTTCATCTAAAACTACGCTATGCCTCATTGATGGCCACTCCTCCATGGAAACGCTATAGATTTGGTCAAGGTTGACCCAGTAAAAATGTCCAACCGCTTTCACACCTAAGGGTGCTTGATTTAGCAGCCAAGATTTAGCCTTTTTACATTTTTCATTGATTTATTCATTATTAAGGAGTATTATGGACCTCCTTTGATCTTTTATTCTCTAAACAAAGCAATAAAACAAAAATGAATATTCCAATTAGCTCATGACTAATTGGGAATATTACAGATTTACAGGAGGCAAGTCTATGGTTGTTTTATTGGGCTCAACATAACAGTTTTAGACAAAGGGAGATCACTTTGTTCTAGGCACAACGTTGTTTTTCCTTTAGCTAGCTTTTTTATATGAGATGTGGCACACTTTTCAGGCTACATGCTCATGTTTTAAACTATTCTATATTGTACATTGTTGTGTACAAGTTTTGGGGCACTCGACTTGTGTCAGCTTATATCTTGTGTGCCTTGTGCATCTTGTGGTTCTTGCAAAATCTCAGTTAATGTTATACTATTTATATGAACTAAACATACATGTGAAATATTGCTTGTGTAAGCTATGTTTCTTAGTTGTTTTATGGCCATGGCTAGATCATGTGATCCTTGTCTTAGTAACTAGTTAAGTGGGATAAGTTGAGCTTGGACATGAGTGGCATAAGATGATTTATAGGTAGTTCTTAAGTGAACAAGGCATAATATACTTGTAGTAGGTGCAATTGGTCATGTTGTTGCAGTTGAAGCAGGCCAATGTTGTCACATGAACTACAGTAGCCAAGGACTTGATTGGGTCCCCAAGTCATGAAAAAATGTAAAGGCTAGTTGTGATGACATGAGTTCGAAGTCTTGCTATGGAATGTTAAGATGTGCCAGATAATGCGAAGGCATTTCAAACATGCTATGATGTGCGAAGTGATAAGGCATGCCAAGATGTGCAAGGGTGTTTCAATGCGTGCCAAGGAATTTCAAGGCAACGAAAGGGAGAAACAAGTTAAACTAAAAGGAAATGAAAACATAAGAGGGTTAATAAGTCATCAATTTACCTTATCCAAGAGGGGCATGCTAGGCACACCAACACTAGGCGCCAATAGGTGCCAAGTGCAAAGTCTTAGTGCACTCTAAGTGCAAAGTATTCCTTTGTTGCTTCTCATCTACTTTCCAACAATTGATCTCAAATAAATTTAATATTAAACCATGCCAAATCATACCAAGTCATCTCAACGTATTCCATACATGCTAAGACTTTCCAAGTGCCAACACGTGCCAAGCGCCAATATGTGTCTGGGAGTATTATGCATGCTATGAAGTGGAAGGGCATGTTGAATATTGCTAAGGTGTGCTAGAGAGTGCTAATGCATGTTGAGGAGTATTAGGACAAAAAGTAAGGGAGCACTAGGTCAAAATTCATGGAAGTTAATGAATATGAGGAACGAGTGCCAGGGACTAGTGTTAATGAGTGCTAGTTGTCATGCCAAGGAGGGAGTGACAAGGTATGCTAAGCATTGATAAAGCATGCTAGTGAATATCAAGGCATGTCAAGAAGCTCCAAAGTGTGCCAGGGAGTTCCAGTGTATGCTAATTATATGTGCCAAATAGTGCTAAGATATGCCAATACATGCCAAGTGCTAAGGATGTGTAGGGTGCGAGGGTATGTCAATTGTGTCAAGAAGTGTCAAGGAAACAAAAGGAATAACCAAGATAAAATGCAAGGAAATGAACACATAAGAGGGTTAATAAGTCGAGACTTTATCTTTTTCAAAAGGTGCATGCTAGGCACACTAATAATACGTCCCAATACATTCCAAGTGGCATTGTGTGCCAAGTGCTAATGTATGTCAATGCATGCAACCAAGGTGTTATAGGGCATGCTAGGGACTACATGCACGCCAACACATGTTAGGAGAGTTCTATGTTGTGCTAGCACATGCCACCATGTTCTTGGGTGTTAGTGTCATGACAATATGTTCTAGGTACAAAGATGTTCCAAGACATGCGAGGTGCTAAGAAATGTTAGTGTGTGCCAAAGCATTAATTTAAGGTGTGCCCAGATTATTGAGGAGTGTTAGGTATTTCTCATTAATATAATTGACATATTTTGATTAAGTATTAAATAATATATTTCCTACACACACTAGTGGAACTCTATCTAAAGGGAATTTTCTAGATAATAAACTTAATAGATATGAATAATGTGTTTACTCATAGGAAAACTCTATTCGACTAGTCATTAATTTAGGGAAATGATACACACTAATTAGTTCTTACCACTATGGCGTTGGACATATTATAAAAAAGACTTCACAATAATGGTATTAAATCGTTATCATTTGAAAAAAAATATATTAACAAGCACATAGCATCATCAAAAACTCATTGGAATGATCAATGATGATGAACATATTTTGACCGTCAGCAAAAGTAACAAAAAGATCATTGGTGAGGGTCATTAAAAGTTCGTCACTAGAAGTGTCACCAAAGAGAGAATTAGTGATGGGCCTTTAACGACCCTCACCAAAAGTGTCATTAAAAATGGCTTTGGTGATGAACCTTAAAGGACCATGACTATATACACTTAAAACGACACTTTTTTAAGGACCATCACCATATGTGACATTGGTGACGGACCTTAAAGGTCCATCACAAGCATGACCCTCACTAATGTCCTTTTTTCTTGTAGTGAACACATGAGAAAATTCTTTTAGAAATGTAGAAAGTATGGGTTATCTTTAAATCCAAAGAAAACAATGTTTGGTCTCCAAGAAGGTAAACTTCTTGGACACATCATATCAGAAGAAGGGATAAAGATAGACCCAAAGAGGATTGAGGGTATATTGCAAATCAACCATCCTAGAAACATCAAGGAACTTCAATCTTTCATTGGGAAGATTAATTTCTTGAGAAGGTTCATACCCAACCTAGCTAAACTCCTTAGAAATATAACAAATATTCTCAAAAAGGAAGAAGGAGTTAAATGGACATTAGAAGCAAAGAAAATCATTTGAACTGGTAAAACAAGCCTTAACCAAAACACCAGTTCTCATTAGTCCTGATTTTACAAAGGATTTCTTCATTTTTTCATTTGCATCAGAACACACTGTGGTTGTTGTCGTATTACAAAAAAACTTGAAGGGACAAGAGCATCCAATTGCATTCTTTAGTAAGGAATTGAGAGATGCACCTATGAAGTACAATATCATGGAAAAACAAATCTTTGCCTTATTCAAAGCCTTAAAAGACTTCAGATTTTACATTTTACATTCCCACATAATTGCATTTGTGCCAAATTCAGTTGTGAAAGACATCCTAACACAAGATCCAGATGGTAAAAGAGGAAAGTGGATTGCTATGATACTTGAATATGATTTAGAAATCAAGCCCACTAAGCTCATAAAAGGCCAAGGACTAGCAAGATTAATGGCTGAGTCTAATTTTGAAGCTCTTGATATAAACATGATAGATGCATTAGATGAACAGGAGGAGTTACCAACTCCCATTGTTGAAAATAATTTTCTGTTTTCATCTTGGTATGCTGATATTTTATATGTTTTTCTCAATTTGAATACACCTCCTGGTTTGTCTAAAACAAAGGCAAGATTTTTAAAGTTCAAAGCTGTTAACTACTGCATTTTTGATAAATGTCTATATTGGAAAAATGCTAGTGGATTAATGCTTAAATGTTTGCCTGAGAATGATGCAGATAAGATCAAGCATGAGTTCCATGAAGGAGAATGTGGAGGCCACCTCTATTGGAAGACAACTGCCAATAAAATCCTTAGATCTAGTTACTACTGGCCCACCCTCTTTTAGTATGTCCATAAAATGATTATTGCCTGTCACAAATGCCAAATCTTTGAAGGAAAAAGAAAATTGCTTCCCTTACCTCTGCAACCAATCACTGTTGAAGCTCCTTTTCAGCAGTGGGGTCTAGACTTCATTGGGGAAATCCATCCACCCTCATCTACCCAACATAGATGGATTCTCACTGCAACAGAATACTTTACCAAATGGATATAAGCCATCCCTTCTAGGCAATCCAATGACTCTGTTATCATAAAATTCCTTGAAAATCATATCCTATCTAGATTTGGTTGTCCTAGGAAGATTATCACTGACAATTTTGCTGCATTTGGATCCAAAAATATGGTTGAATTCTGTCACAAATATCAGATTACATTGGGCCATTCCACTGCTTATTACCCTCAAGGTAATGGGTTGGCAGAATCCTCAAACAAAAGTTTGGTGAATATAATCAAGAAGTTTCTGGAGGACAATAAGAATTCGTGGTACACAAAGCTAGTACATGCACTATGGGTTGATAGATTAACACTCAAAAAATCAATTGGAATGTCACCCTACCAGCTAGTTTATGGAGCAGATGCAATTTTTCCAACCAATCTAGGAGTGCCAGTCATGAAGCTGATCCAAGAAGTGTAGTTTGAAGAAAATGATATGACAAGAAGAATCAATCAGACTATACACCTTCAAAAAACTAGAGAGGAAGTCTACAACAGAGCATTACACAAGCAAGAAAACATCAAGAAGCTATTTGATAAAAGAACAAAGGCCAGTGATTTCAGCATTGGTGACAAAGTTTTGAAGTGGGATTCCAGAAGAGAAGATAAGGTCAAACATGGAAAATTTGATAACTTATGGCTAGGCCCTTATCTCATTCATTCTACTGCTGGTAACAATGCCTATTTCTTGCAGGAATTGAATGGAACTGAAATTTTTTGAGGTCATGTCAATGGCAGGATGCTCAAACATTATTTTTCTTGACTATACTAGTTTGGAAGCCTTTTTATTTTTTCCTCATTGTGAATATCATATCCATCATTGCATTCAAAGTTAGAAAAGAGGGTAGATTGTAAAAAACAAGAAAGGTGAGGGTAGATTGTAAAAAACAAGAAAGGTACAGCCCCATACCAAAAAAAGAAGAAGAGAGAAACAAAGTCTGAAATTGTGCAAGCTTCAATGCCACTCTTAAGAAACACACTTCTAGTTAGTCATACAGTCTAATCATGAATAATTAGTTTTCAATTTACTGCTGGTAGGTTAGTGAATCAGATTTTCCAAACAGCTTAATCTTGGCTTATCAGTAAGGTAGATTAGGATAGAAGAAAGAAGGTTCAAACAAATTCAAAATCTCAACCTATGAGTTTCAAAGAGAAGAATGGCTCTAATATGTTTAATTTTTGAGCCAAAGATAGAAGAACTGGTTCTAAAAGGATCAAAACTTGGACTATAAAGAGAGAAAAGATAGCTCAAACAAGTTCAAAATCAGAGCTGAAGAAAAATGAAGGATGTTCTTAAATTTTCAGATCTTAAGCCTTCACCATTTTGCTTTAATTCTCTGCAAATAAAAATCTATGTGTAACTTTTTTTTATGCCATAGATCAGTAGCAAGTTACACTGTTTAATCTTGGCCTGACTGCTTTTAAATTTTCTGTCTTAGAAAAATAGAGAATAAAAATCTGTCAGACAATCTAATCCTGACAGATAGTAGTTAGGTAGAGAAATTTATGAACTCAACTGTTTAAACTGAGTTCATGGAGAAATAAGAGTAGAATTAGATTAGTTTTTTGTTTTCAAAAAGAATAAAATGTTTATGAAAAGAGTTTTCCAATCCAAATGCACTCTAAAAAGAAGAAAAAATGTTAGGATCATTAGGATTGGGTAGGTAGAGATCTTGTTTTGATAGAATTCCATTGTTTCAGATTGCTGCAGAAATCATCAAATCACAGGAAGGTCAGAAAAAGAAAAGATTACCCAATGGATAAGGCACTAGTTTACTGAAAAGCCAAAGATCAATAGCTGAAGATTCTTGACATCTTCAAGAAGATGCCATCCCCATGTGGAGCCACTGTTAGCCACCTATAAAATTTGCTATATCAAATGGTGGCTAAATATGTTTTAGCCTTTAAGAAACAATTCATAACCAAATTGTTAGTTCTTAAAGTCTTATTAAGATATTTTTCCCTTTGAATTAATCTTCACTACTATTTCCCTCTTTATCCTAAAGAACCTGCTGTTTTCCAAGAAAAAGACTGCTTAAAACCCCATTTTTCCATCATTTTCACTCCTCTTTTCACTGATAAAACAATTCCATTGTTCATCCTTTTTCCTCCATAAACCTTCATCTAACCTTCTAAATCCTCAAAACCCCCCTTTAAAGCCTTTTATTCCCCCTTAATTGGTTTTAAATCCCATAATTTTACCTACCGGAACCTTCATTTTTTCTTTAAAAACTCTATTTTTTGGCCTAAAAATAATATTTTTACACTATACGGTTATTTAGCCCCCGAGGGCTTATTACCTTTAAACCCTCCACCTCATATGTCCTAAAGCCCCGCAATCGGGCGCTTAGAATGTTGTGTAACCAGCTCCAAAAAGAGAAGAAAAGAGATATCAACGCCTTAGAAATGAGCCACTTCGAGGGGGCAACCTCCATTACATTACATAAATGAACAATTCTTGGATGATACAATTTACAAAACCTCCTTTCTATATATAGGAGTACATGGGGCCATAATGTAATCCTAGTGGGCCACAATGTAATCCTGCTGACCTAACAATAATAATTTAAGGGCACAATAATAACAATATGGGGGTTACAGGGGTACAATAATAAAAATAAGGGGGGCTACACTAACATAATAAGGGGCTACACTATTAATATAGGGACTTAACATAGAACCTAAAACCCATGTAAAAAACCTTCTTTCCTTTGTTTTTCATTATCCCGCCGTAAAAAGTTGAAAATGAATCTCGACCGTCGATCTATTTTGATCAACATCCACTGTGCTACCCGATATCCACCCTACCCTTTGCATTGCCTTTTCCTCTTTTCATTCATCCGCCCTCCTCCTTTAATCTCAACCGTCCGTCAAGAAAATCTAACGATCGGGATTAAACCCGATAACCCTATAAACCAACCCACTACGCGACAAAAGTGCTGACACACCCGTCGGTCCGACTACCATCCCTCATCTGTGCACCTTACCTCCCGTCGTGTGATCTACACTGATGTATCTGGAGCCTCTAATCCGATGGTGTACATTGCATTTCGTAAAAGTTCTGCGCCCAAGACTTAATGCCAAAATGTTTTGCGAAATAGGCGGTTTTTGGAGGGACAGGTGTCCTGCGATGAATCGTATTGCATTTGTTTTGTGAAAACCACTTACCCCCCCAAATATTTTGCAAAAACCATTAATGGTTTTCCGCTTTACCACTGACCCCGCACTGTTTTTTCTAATTCGATCTTGGCTGTCGATCTCCAAAGATCGGACGACCCTGACTTAATCTCACCACCAATTCATCTACCTTCCATCTATTCTTCGATGAACTCACCAAATGATCTCGGTCGTTGGACATTCTAAATCCGACAGCTCCGATTTAACCTCACTCCCAAACCGCCCAAAGCATTCTTAACCTATTTTTCACAGGATTTCTTAACTTTGTGTGTTTTTTGCAGGTTATAAAGGTTTTTCCGCAGTCTTAAAACAAAGACAAAAGGCCAGGGATGACGATGCACAGGCAATTATCCACGAAGAAAAGGTATCTACAAGGTTTAAAACTATGATTTTTCCTATGCCTCATGAGCATCGGTGATATTATGTAAACCTTTTGCGCGCCTGCAAACAATAAAAACATAGTGAACATCAATTAAACCAAGTATATCAGTGAAGAAATCAACAGTAAAGGATTAATGCCTAGGCCTGAAAATCAAGGTTTTTAATCCCCCCCGGTTTAAAGAAATAAATCCAATATTAGAGAATGAAGACCGAAGACTAAGATCAAGGCTTAATCAAGCCTAAACACAGAGTAAAGCAGATTAAAGATGTCTTAAGGTAAAACAGTGTTGGCAATATGTTGCAGAGTGTTGTCCTTGATGGAAACCCACTGAATGAAGATGAAGACATGAGATTGTTGACATATGTTGTCCTTGATGGAAATCCACCTGATGAAGTTATTCTTGATTTGATGGACTTGGTAAATGATGTAAATCTGATGTGATATGATGTTTGTTGGCAATATGATGATGAGTGTTGTCCTTGATGACAACCCACTTGATAGAGTGTTGTCCTTGAATGGAAACCCACTTGATGAAGATGATGGCTACCTACTTGATGAAGGTGTGCTTGATAGAATATGTCTTGATGAACCTATTTAAAAGATGAAAATCTGATGTATCTACAGAGAGTACAGAAGGTAATGAAGAAAGGAATTCAATATGTGCTAGATCTGTGATGAAAATAGTATGTCTCAAGGCATACGCGGATTTGCCTAGGAGAAGTCGCGTATGCACGCGGTAAAGTACGTGCCAAGTCGTGTATGGGAAAAAGCGCTCATAAAGTGCAAAACCAGGGGTAACCACCATGGTATTGACCCATTGTATTGGGTAATGATTCTTCTAAATGACCCCGTCCAAGAATACCATCGGAAGTAATGTAGTTTTGGGCTCATGGTATTGTTTTGGCTCATGGTATTGAAAAAGGGGATCATGGTATTGAAAAAGGGTAAACCTATATAAAGAGAAGAAATTCATTGTGAAAATCATGAGTGTGGGTGCAAGATGTCTGAGCTTGAATGAATACTTCTCTCTGAAGTATATCTGAATGGAAAGGGTTACAGTTGAATGATAGATCTGATTGCATGATGCACCAATGATGAAGAAGGGTATCTAGATCTGAAATGGACTTGTATTTGCTAGATCTGTTTATGGAAGGCTTAGATCTGAGATAAGGCGAACATCTGTCTGGAGTAAAAGGGTAAATCTGAACTGAATATCTGATCTGAAGAAGTATGCTGATCTATAATGGTTAAAGATCTATACGCTAGTTCGCCGCAGAGGAAGCGCATATATACGCGGCTTCGCTGAAGAGAAAGCGTGTATGCGCAACGAAATTGGATCTGTAATATGTACAGAAGTATACGCTGGTTTATGTGAACGGAAGCGCGTATATACGCGACATCAGTGAAAGGAAAGCGCGTATGCAAACTAGGGTTTGCTGAAGCAAGGGGTATGAAATGTCTGATCTGTTCTGCTGTGTTACTGTTATCTGTGAATGATGTATTCTACAGTTCTGGGTTGTCTGAATTGATAAGTTTCAGTTTGATGTATGATTGAGCTTAAATGTATGGAGTGGGTCCAGTCTGAAAATATGATGAAACGTGGCCTGCAAGTTGTGTCCTAAAGGAAGCTTTGGATCCAGTGTGAAAATTGATGAAACGTGGTCCACAGAGGTGCTGAGGGTTGTAGCCTTCAGTCAGGGGGTTGTAGCTCCCTTCCAGGTGAGGCTGGTAAATGAGATCAGGGGGTCGTAGCTCCCTTCCAGGAGAGGCTGGTAAACGAGTCAGGGGGTTGGAGCTCCCTTCCAGGAGAGGCTGGTAAACGAGCGCAGGTGGGTGCCTGCGTGCTGGTAGGAGTCTCCACCAGCACATATGTTGTAAGATGTTTTCTCTATAATAAAATATTGAAGGCTGAGCAACTGCAGCGGTGGTTTTCTCCCGACTTGGGTTTCCACCTAAAAATCCTGGTGTTCATGTGTGATGCTTTGTGTGATGGTTATTCTGTTGTTACTACACATGTTTACTGTTTACTTAACATCAGATAAATGAATATTGCAAAGAACTAAGTTAATAAATATCTGCATATTTAGATCTCTGCTAATACGCGAGTTGTATGAAGGATATCCGCGTGTATACGCGAGTTTACTAAAGGAAAGTAGCATATGGGTTTTAGAGAGTGAAAAAGTAAAAAGTTTTGAATATGCAGTAAATACTGATTCACCCCCCCCCCCCTCTCAGTATTTTTCCCAACAAACAGAGGAAAATATCGACAAAGGAGGCCTCCACTACCACATCAGAGGCTAATTGAATCCTCTTCAGCTACCAAAGAGCCACCTACAGCCTCAAAGAAATCAAAGAAGGCATAGTTATTGCCTATTCAGGAGATATTTGCCTAAAGACAGCTGAACAATTATTTCAAACAAAAGAATTTATTTCAAACTGTCAGTGAAGTTATTGAAAAGATAAGAAGAGCCTTGAAGTCAATCTTTTTATCCACTAGGCCTAAAAAACATAAACAGAGTAAATAAAATAGAGACATAATTCAATGCATTCCTTCCTTATGCCTTGCATGGTTTTCAAGGCTAGGAATTGCATTTAGTATAGAATTAATGACACTTGAACCCTAGAAACTCTTCCACCTCCTCATTTTCTTATAAAATCTCCTTAAGGAGCAAATTGTAAAGGGTTGGTTATTGGATTTCTGATGTAACAGTTGCTGTATTCGAATCATTGTTGAATGTAAATAAATTTTGAAGCTCTGAAGATTTGTTAAGTTATTGAAGAAGTTAGGTTAAGAAGAGAAGTTGTTGTTGTATTGAAACATTGGACTTGAAGTATGTAACTAGATTGGCAATCAATATACAAGCTGATTTTTGGGATCCTGGTCTATATCATTGGTGAAGTATCTTTTACTGTTATTGTTTTCCTTTCATGTATGCCATTTTGTTCAATTTTCTTTGATAAAGAACAACAAATATAGAGCTAGGATTTACTGTTAAAAGTACCCTACTCTCACTGATAAAATTTATCTTTATGCTTTCCTCCAATTGTGTTTTTAAGAATGACTTAAGTTAAGTATAAACATTATCAAGGAATGTTGGTTAGTCCATGTCCTGATGTGCAAAACTTGAAAGAAAGTTCTTGAATGATATTTTCAATGCATGCTAAGTAGAGTTAAACTAGAAAATTTTATGGTTTTCCCTGTCTTCTAGTTCTTTCTCCAAAGGTTGTTTTGAAGGTTTCCCTAAGAGTATGCTAAAGCAGTCTTTGATTTTAATGTATCTTGCTTGATCTTAAGTTGCACTTTGTTTTCTTATCTGTTTTCATCCCTTCTGAAAGTAGTCATGTGGATTACTGGATTTTTTGTCTGATAAGTTAGCTTTAATAAAAGCTTGTCCAAAGAAGTTTATGGTTAGCCCTGTCTTTGGTTGGTTTCAAATAGTTGCTTAAAAAGGCTTTTCTTGTATGGAAAGTTCATAAATCCTTGTTGAAATTATTGGCTTTTTCCATCTTTTCAACACTTTTAATGTTCCACTCCATCATTTAATCTAAAGAATCTTTTGATATAGATGACTTTCCCCTTGGACCACTCTTGAAATCGTTGCACAATTAAACTCTTTTGTGACTCCATTGCCCAATGGTTTAAATATGTTTTCACTCTTATCCTATTTGCTGAACACTTCTCAATATAATTGCATCTCCACCTTTTGGAAATCTTTCATTTTGTGATATTCCATCCCATTAAATATCATACCTGACCAGCCAAACAAACAAAAAACCCTTGTTCTTAATAACTAGCCTAATATCATACTTAAAAACCTTAAAGATAAATCTATCTTTGCACTTATAGAGAGATCCCTCTCTAGACTCAGGAGGGCTAGATCCTAGAATCCCAAAGTGGTTTTTGATGTAGTCTCTGCAGCATTTAGTCTTGCCACTCTACTAAATTACAGAGGCCTAACATCTGTGACACTTTGGGGTAAGAAATATAGTGGCGCATCTATAGAGGTATTGTTATTGGCCTCGCATGACATATAATGTGTCAGTTTTTAAAGTGGTTGTCCTATGTGTACAACAAGTAAGCCTAGTAATAGGAATCCTGGATTGTACATGCCACTACTGGTACCATCAAGGCCATGGGAGAGTGTCTCCATAGAATTTTTTGGAGGTCTACTTATGTCAAGAAAGCAACATGATTATATTTCTGTAGTTGTGGATAGATTCAGTAAAATGTTTATACTTATGCCATGTAAGAAAACCATTACTGCTGAACAAACTTTTGAACTTTATTTTCAAAATGTTTGGGTTCATTTCAGATTTCCAACTTCTATTGTTAGTGACAAGGATTCCATGTTCATTTGGAATTTTTGGTCAAATCTATGGAGAATGATGGAAAAAAAATTGAAAAAGAGTACCGCTTTTCATCCATAAACAGATGGAGAAACCGAGGTGGTGAACAGAACATTTGTGCATCTATTGAGAGGATATTTCAGCAAACATCCTAAGTTGTGGGATTAACAACTACATTATATTCAACATGCTTACAACCGAGCAAAGCACTCTTCAACACAAACCTCAACTTTTGAAGTACGCTTTGAGTATTTTCCAAAATCACCATTAGACTTCATCTTTGGGAAGGATGTTGCAATTGATGGCCATAGTGACATTGATAAGGCTCGAAAGTTCATTGAGGAAATTCAGGTTATACATCAACAAGTTCAAGAACAATTGAGAAAATTCAATGAAAATACAAAGAGAGGCATGACAAACACTGGGTTGATCACAAGTTTCAAGAGGGAGATGAGGTATGGTTACACATTAGCAAAGAAAGGATGCAAGGGGAAGGTAAAAAGCTCAAACCCATTTATTATGGTCCTTTCAAGATCATAAAGAAATTTAGTAATAATGCATTCCAAATTGACTTGCCTTCTTACATGCAAATGTATTCAGTTGTTAATGTTGAAAACTTACACTTGTCTGAGCCACCTTTGATTGATGATCAAAGAAGTGATGTTCAATTACCTTCTATTGAATATTTCTCGCCAAAATTTGTGGATGAGCTCAAAGAAGATACAATTCTTGATAGGAGGACAAGAGCATCAAAGAGGGGAAGTGTTGACTACCTTCGAGTAGGGCTCAAAGGCACTAAACCAAGCAAGGATAAATGGATGGAGGTTGGAGAGGTGAGGGAGTTGTACCCTCATCTACTGAATAGCTAATCAAGTCTTTTGGGGTCCAAAATCTTCTAAATGGGGAGGAATGATCAGGAGTTCATAAATTTTGCTCAAAATTAAAAATTACAGGATTGGGTTGAAACTAGGATGGTTTCATAGATCTTGTCTTCCTGATTCCAGCACCACGAACGGTTTGATTGGGTTCTGATCGAAATTCCAAAGAGGTAAAATTACGACAGTTTGATTGGGGTTGACTGGGATGCACAGTTAGCACACTAGGATGCATAGTCAGCAAAAAGAGAATATTCCTTCCTCAGAACCAATCGCTGGATGACAAGTGTCGATTTAATATTTGAAGGTACGGTTTGGATGAGCCAATTATAAGGTGCCATGTGGCCAACCCTGTGGCCGCCACATGTCCCTGAAATGGCATGTTAAAATTTTGTTGGAGGCAGCAGGGCTCGACCCCCTAACATCCTGCCAGGCACACACAACCATTACCATCCGCACTACACAATTTTCTTAACCATATTGGATGTTGGGTTCTATTTAATGTGTATATCAATTACAGATGGGGGTTGGGAACTGCCGGTGGTCCTAACTTGACAGCAGTCCCTGCTCCATGTCACATGGAAACGTTAAACGAAGACTCCAACTGAGTGGATAAAACATTAACCCAACCGCTCAACCAGCAATTCAAATGGTTCATCCACATTTTCAACATGAGTTCCACCTAACCTCCGTAGTTATGGTATGGGGTTCTACCTAACCGTATTCTAACTAATGGTTTCGGGGGTGTGCATGTGGCCACTGCCCAAACCATGACATTTATTATGCGGGTTAATTGGCAAAAAATATAGGGGCGTGCCATTTTTGGCGGCCTACCTAATTTTAACTCCAGTTAAGTGGAGTTTTCCTAAGAGATACTGGGAAAAAGTGTTGGAGGCCCAGTTTTCTACCATTCAGAGTGAATGAAGAGTCATTTTTGACTAATTGGAGCATTTTATAGCCATTTGTGTAGAGAAAATAGCCATTAGAGAACTGTAACTACATGTAATAGCAATATTTTGAGCATAATGAAAGATGGAAAAGCCATTGGGAGCTGGACCAGCAGATGTAGCCCAGGACGGGTGAACTGCTTCATCATGTGTGCTGTGTAAATTTCATGTGGTGACTTATTTATCTGTTTTACACTGTTGTTCAGTGTTATTCATTCTTGTTTTATGCTTATAATTCACTAAACTTCATCTACAAATCATGGACAAACACCTTAAACCTTATGAAAACTAATGAATTGATTATGCACATGTTCTAAAACTGAAAATACACTTAGCACAACAAAACTAATACAATCATTTTAGATCAACAAACCTCAATGTAATATTCCAAATGGGGAATATTTTGCTCCATCGGGAATATCTTAAGATATTCCATTTTTTCCTTCTTCAGAGAGACACTGCAAGTCCATTTCAGAGATTGAATATTGGGGAATTTACAGGATATGTCTCCTTCAAATAAGGGAGAGATCCTGAGGCTAACTGGCCCTTCACAGACTCTACCGATGGATATGCAATATTCCACCTCAGGAACTTCTGCCACAGGGTCTTTGAGGATGCTGTATAAGGAATCTGTTGCATAAATAAGGCTAACCAACATTGGAATTCCCTAGAACACATCTAATATAACTTCCCTATAGAAAATGAGCTTAAAGAAATGACTCTAGAGGGGTTATACAAACCTCCCCAAACTAGATCTCTAAAACAATGCTCAATGAGAGAGCTACAACAATATGCAAAACATTAATCTGAAACTCTGCAAATCTGAATGTATCATGAGAGGGTAAATACTACAGCCATAATCATATTAATATATCAGCAAGATTATACAGAAATATCATGAGGAACAATGTCCTCAAGCTTTTAGAAGCAACATCCAATGAATATACAATGTAATGCCGGAGTAGCTGCAGCTACACAAAATGTCGGAAAACCATAACTACGCAGTCTCTATGAGAGATGCAGCGGCTGAATATATAAAAATGATAATTTAGCTGAAAGATACAAGGAAAATGGCCCAAGAGAGGAAAATGGGCTCAATATGGGATTTCTAGCCAATCTCATGGAGATTGCTAGAAATGTCGAATAAAATACAATAGTGACAACAAATTGTCACTGCAACTGAAACCAAATGAATATGAGGTTGTGGCTGATCTGAAATTTTTATTGCCTCCTCTGATAATGCCCTCAAAGGAAAAGGGGTTGATCCCCTTTTACTCAAAATCACTCCTCCTGATGAGCACAATAATCTCCCTCAACACTGCCCTCATGGAATAACGCAGTTTCTCCAAGTGACTGCGCAGTGGGAGATGGTCAATGAGTGGCCTGATGCCACATATCTGAAATGAAGTCCAAGAGCACTCTCTACAGCTCTTCCCATGAAGAAATCACTCCTCCACTAAAAATCAAGTAGGGAAAGATTCAATGAGTTCCTCTGCTGCTACCCTAGCTACACAGCACCATTCTGCTACAGAAATAACGCTGCAACTGAAGGAGTGAGCTTGGCCAAATGCCATAATGAGTAAATGAAGCTCAAATCCTCTCCTCCCATGAGGAGGAGGTGGGGGATCCCCTCCCAGGAACACCCCCAGTGCTCAAGAGCACTGCAATCCTACTAAACAACCCGGATGTGCAAGTCCTTGGCCTCACTACGAAATTTATGAATCAAAGCATAAACAAAATGAGCTGATCCTTCTTTCTTATAAAGAAAATGAACTCTCTCTCACCATAGGTCCCACAATTAGGGTTTCCATTCACTTTTGAATGTTTTCCCTCCAAAAACTGCATTGTCTTCTCAAGCAAGCCACCCCTCTAAGACAGCGTTGTTGACTTGGTCAAAGATGGCCAACTCAAGGTGATCCTCATCATGTTCACACCATTAGGTGTTTATTTTAGCTGCTTATTTATCCTCCTTCCTCATAAGGAGTGTTATTTCTCTACCACCAATGGTTAAGGGATCTCCTTAACCATTAGGTGTTTATTTCAGCTGCTTATTTATCCTCCTTCCTCATAAGGAGTGTTATTTCTCTACCACCAATGGTTAAGGGGTATCCTTAACCATTTTATTAAGAAAAAATAAAATATGCCACTATAATTTTCCATTTTAACTTGAGGCTAAAATTGGGAACATTACAGTCCTCCCCTCCCACATGTTGCTTGTCTTCAAGAAACTGCATAGAGAGAACAAAAATTTCTCCCCCTTCTTCTCTTGTGGCCTCCTCATCAACAATCTCCACCACTGCTCAAGATATGCTGCAGTAAAACTTTCCTCGAATGCCTCCTCCCAAGTATGCAAACCGGAATGGTGCACTTTACGGAAAGATGGAAGGTGTAGGTGGAAATCTCCCTGCTGAACCATGGCCTCTTCAAGGTAGGAGTGATGAAATGCATGGAAAAATATAATCCCACTGATGATCCCCTCACCCATGCTATCGTCCAAATGGAAATCTTGCCCCCAGTTCTGTGCAATGTAATGGGGATGAACGGAGAGTTTTGCTACTTCATCCCAATAAGCTCTTCTCTCCTTCTGTAGTACATATGGGGCTGCCTCTGTCTTTGGGCTGAAATTGTATGGCCTCCAAGAGTGGCCCAAGCTACCCCATCAAAATATTCAGCCATGAAATGCCTCTTCAAATTCTCCAAGTGGTTTGCCCCACAAGAAGAGAAAAGTAGTAGTATGGAAATCATGGTTTGCCCATGGTATCTCTTGCAATATAGAACATGTGTAATGGGGAGAATAGTGTTCCCAATGGGCTGTCCCAACATATAATTCACTCTCCAAATAGTGCTCCCTATGAATAAATAAGCATCATCAATACAAGGTAGCATAATACAATGAAAACAAGTTGTCACAAGACAACTAGAGAGTGGGTCACTGCTCCTCTCATGGGACCAGCGCAGTGAGCCTCTTGCCTACATAAAAAATATCCATAACAAGTGCTTTCCCAACCACTTGTTTGCTTCCACACACATCTCAAAAGATAGGAACATGAAAATATGAATTGGTGCCAATGGTGCACACCAAGGAGCATGTGGCTCCCTCCACAAACCACTATAAGAATGGTCCACTCTTTTGCTGCAAAAGACTACAAATACATCCTTGTATAATATGCAAGGAGGAACAACTCCTCTTGACTCATCATGCTACTCAAACAAGGAAGGGAAGTACAATACAAAAAAAAGGTGAGATTATACCTCCTCCAATTTGTACTTGAACTCTTAAGTTTCAATGGCCCAACTAAGAATTTCCCTCTACCTCCAATGAGTAGGGAAGTGGCTGTGAGGTTCCATCCACCATAAAAAAGTGGGCTATGCATCTCTCCCTATGCTGATAGGTGCCATGATGAATGCCCTCCCAAGTGAACTACTCTAACCAATCAAGGTATGCATCCGAGTGCATAGCTAGGAAGCCCTCATATGCTGCATGCAATAATTTCTCCTTGAGACTAGAAGCTCTAGCCAAGAAGAATCTTCCATAGTGTTAGATGACCATATCATAAACTCTGTATCAGTCATCTCCCTCCTGGTCATCAAGAATCATGCATGCATCAGGATCCTGGGGAATACTCAACTCAAGCTGAGCCCTCCATCCTGGATCAGTCTTCCACATAGACAGCGCTGGTATTCTGCAATATGGTGCTCCATCATGCTGCTACCTACTACCTTGACATCCTCTCATGTCAAAGTCATCCTCCAAGTTGCTGCCATGCCATCATGTAGCTGCTCATGCTTAGATAGAAATAAGGACCTCTAAAAATGAGCCTCCCATGAGAGACTATCACCTCCAAAGAATCTCCCGATCCCGGCTAATTCAAGCATGAGTAGCCTCCATCTACTCCAATGCATGAAAGGGTCCTTCCTCAAAGGAAAAATCCTTTGTTCATCTAGATCCTTGGAGCAGACATCCTCCATCATGAAGATGCTATCCTCTAACCATGCAGCAAACTCTATCAACACAGGGAAGCTGATGAAGATGGGTGATACTGAAAATGAGAGACTATATCTATTCTCCTTGAGTTTACCCCAACCCTCTGTGCTGTGTTGGATCCCTCTAGTGTCTCCACCCCTCCGAAATCCATGAGTGGTGAACCAAATGGAATGATGCCTCTCATCGACTCTAAATCAAGTGGCCTTCCCGGTGGAATGCCCCCATAAAGTGAGACACCATGCTTTGAAATAGACTGCATGTACAAGTGGACTGGTTTGTCCCTCTCTCCTCTGTGCAGTGCAGTCTCTTTCCCTTGTGTAGAAATTTTCTGAAATGGATATGGGTGAATGCCCATCATCCCTCCATGTTGATCCTTCTCTTGCCCTTCCATCTCACAATCCCCACCTGTAAAAATATTTGGAACTCCTTGCAAAGACACAAGGGCTCCTCTAGTGGAAGCAATGGCTCCCCTTTCACCTCCATGTGGTGATGGATCTACTCATAATGTGATAGCGCTGTTGGTTCCTTCCAGTGTATGCAAAGTGTTTGTGTTTATGACATAATGAGTTTCACCAAGTTTTCTCCATCAAACCCTTAGTGAATGCATCACAAGTTTTTGCATTTGCATGTCAATGGAAAATGAAACCCTCAAACCAAAAATCATAAGCCATACCTTGAGTTGCAACGCTGCTCCTCCCACGGCCTCATTTTCTTCCTCTACTCCCTTGCAATGCAAGTGAACAAAGGACTACGCTGTGGATCTGCATGTGTGACTAAATGCTCACACCCTTCTTGAAAACCCTTCTCAGAAAATTTCTCCAAATTTCCCTTTCATCAAGATCTTCAATGACTTCCTCAATGGTCTGGAAAAGAAGAAGGGAAACCTCCTCTTCCTTCATTCCTCTTTCCTTGCCTTCTTTGTAAATCTCCTCTTCTTGGAGAGAAGCTCCTCTTTCTGATAGCCTTGGATCTTGGGCACAGGCTGAGCCAAGATCATGCTCTGATACCACTGTAATATTCCAAATGGGGAATATTTTGCTCCATCGGGAATATCTTAAGATATTCCATTTTTTCCTTCTTCAGTGAGACACTGCAAGTCCATTTCAGAGATTGACTGTTGGGGCATTTACAGGATATGTCTACTTCAAAGAAGGGAGAGATCCTGAGGCTAACTGGCCCTTCACAGACTCTACCAATGGATATGCAATATTCCACCTCAGGAACTTCTGCCACAGGGTCCTTGAGGACGTTGTATAAGGAATTTTTTGCATAAATAATTCCAACCAACACTGGAATGCCCTAGAACACATCTAATATAACTTCCCTACAGAAAATGAGCTTAAAGAAATGATTCTAGAGGGGTTATACAGACCTCCCCAAACTAGATCTATAGCAATATGCAAAACATTAATCTGAAACTTTGAAAATATGAATGTATCATGAGAGGGTAAATACTACAGCCATCATCATATTAATATATCAGCAGGATTATACAGAAATATCATGAGGAACAAGGTCCACATGCTTTTAGAACCAACCTCCAATGAATATACAATGTAATGCCGAAGTAGCTGTAGCTACATAGAATGTCGGAAAACCATAATTGCCCAGTCTCTATGAGAGATGCAGCTGCTGAATATATAAAAATGATAATGTAGCTAAAAGATACAAGGAAAATGGCCCAAGAGAGGAAAATGGGCTCAATATGGGATTTCTAGCCAATCTCATGGAGATTGCTAGAAATGCCAGATAAAATACAATAGTGACAACAAATTGTCACTGCAACTGAAACCAAATGAAATGATGATTCCCTCCTCTGATAATGCCCTCAAAGGAAAAGGGGCTGATCCCTTTTTACTCAAAAGCACTCCTCCTGATGAGCACAAGAATCTCCCTCAACACTGCCCTCATGGAATAATGCAGTTTCTCCAAGTGACTGCGCAGTGGGAGATGGTCAATGAGTGGCATGATGCCACAGATCTGAAATGAATTCCAAGAGCCCTCTCTACAACTCTTCCCATGAAGAAATCACTCCTCCACTAAAAAGCAAGTAGGGAAAGATTCAATGAGTTCCTCTGCTGCTACCTCAGCTACACAGCACCATTCTGCTACAGAAATAACGCTGCAACTGAAGGAGTGAGCTTGGCCAAATGCTAGAATGAGGAAATGCAGCTCAAATCCTCTCCTCCCATGAGGAAGAGGTGGGGGATACCCTCCCAGGAAGACCCCCAGTGCTCAAGAGCACTGTAATCCTGCTAAACAACGCGGATGTGCAAGTCCTTGGCCTCACTACAAAATTTATGAATCAAAGCATAAACCAAATGAGCTGCTCCTTCTTTCTTATAAAGCAAATGAACTCTCTCTCACCATAGGTCCCACAATTAGGGTTTCCATTCACTTTTGAATGCTTTCCCTCCAAAAACTGCATTGTCTTCTCAAGCAAGCCACCCCTCTAAGGCAGCGCTGTTGACTTGGTCAAAGATGGCCAACTCAAGGTGATCCTCATCATGTTCACACCATTAGGTGTTTATTTCAGCTGCTTATTTATCCTCCTTCCTCATAAGGAGTGTTATTTCTCTACCACCAATGGTTAAGGGGTCTCCTTAACCATTTTATTAAGCAAACATAAAATATGCCACTATAATGTTCCATTTTAGCTTGAGGCTAAAATTGGGAACATTACACTCAATGATGTTGATGGGAGACTCCCTTTCCATATGTTTTTTTCTGCATTTAGGACAAAATATTTCCATAGCAACCCTTTCATCTTCTTGTCTCTTTTTTGTTTCATGGTGTGGATTTGGTTCCCAATGGTGTTTAAAATTTCCGTTTTAAATTTTTCCAGTAGGTTCCCCAGTTTGACTCTAGTGACAACAATAGTTGAAGGTTTTTGATTTCTCGATGTAACATCTCAGATACTTTTGTGGAACTTCCTACCGACTTTAGCCTGACTTCTAGAATAGGTACGATAATGTTCAGATACTTCAACAAAAGGATTTTTGTAAATTTCCCCACCACTCAAAAGGTTTAGGGTTTTGATGCATTCATCTTTCAATACTTTCAGAAAGACCATTTTGACACTTTTCTCATCTAGATGGTCCCCTCGGGATTTGTGAAAATGATACAGAAAGCATTCAAGATATTCTTCTAGGATTTCATCATCTAGTTGTTGCATTCTCAGAGTATTGTTTATGTCCCTACTTTTCTAGAAATCTTGGTATTTCCTAAGGAATACAGACTTCATATCATTCCAAGAGTATATGGTATTTTCTCCTCAGCTCATAAACCATCTAAGTGCAACATCTTTCAAGGTGATTGGGAACCATTTTAGTTTGTGTACATCATCATAGTAATTGTAGCTTCTGCATAAAATATCGAACTCGAAAAGAAACGCATCAGGGTCTTCATATGACTTACTGTAGAAAAGTGGAAGAGAGGTCATCGGTATGCTTTTGATGGTGACATTCCTGGTTACATCCAAGATGGGGAAGCCACAAGTAGTTTCTTCGTATTCTTCATCCGGTCCTCCCCTCAGGCCATCATTGTTTCTAGGTCGATCCTCATTCCCTCCAAAGAAAGGAATCCTTGGTCCTTCTCCCTCTCCATGGTTTTATTCGTTGTTCCTGTTCTCCCCTTCATTGTTTTCCATGTTGATTGTAGATACGTTGCTACTAAGTTGAATGGAAAAAGATCCAATGGAAAACCTTACTCCTTCCTGAATTGGAAGTTCCCCTTCTAAAATCTACTTTCCACTGGTGTTCCCTCTTTCATGCTTAGTACCTATGTACTAATCAGCGGGATTACTTAATGGGATTTTTTTCGAAAAAAAAAAAATCAGGAAATTGCAAATTGGAAATAAATCTACCTATATTATCCCTAGGTCTACTTCTACTCACAAGGAAATGGAAGATAAAGTTTGAGAACAAGCAGTAATCAGTTAGACTTTGGATCAACCCCACAAAAGTGGATGTGTGGCACTTCACTCACGTCTTACTGTACTCTCTCCATCCTCTAGAAGCCCTGCAAGATCTCTGAACTCAACAATGGTAATTAACTAAATCAGAAATTGCAACTCCCCAGCAATGGCGCCAAATTTTTTGGGAGAAATAATTGTTAGATTAATCCTCCAATATTCATATGTCAATTCAGGCTCGTAAACACGAGTTGCATTACAATTTCTTGATTCAGTTTTTTATTAAGAGTTTAAATGACTCCTTTATAATGATCAACTAAGGAATGGAACAAATAAATACTTATGAACATAGAGCTTATAGAAAAGAAATCAATCCATCTTGCCACTACAAGCAGAATCAATAATCAAATTCAACTTGAACACTTGAAATCTCTATAAATTTGACCTATCTCATTCTCGAACTGGAATCTAGATTCAATGAAAACCTAATTGTCATAATTTCTGCTTAAAAACAAATGTCTGATTTCAACAGACTTCATTCTTCAATTCAACAATTCATTCAAAAATCCAAAACCCTGATTTTGGTTTTAAGTCACAATTGAAATAAGTGGAAAATATAATCTACTTGTATCTGTAAATAAATCTTATGTTAAAACAATCAACTTTACACTTAATATATGTTCCTATACTCGAGCCCTATAATGAGAATGCTTCACATCAATTCCACTGTCTCAATAACAAGAAAAAGATCGTGATATTGGAAACTGATTTGACTGCTTTATCTCATACACTTAACCAATCAAAATTAACAACTTGATCTTTCACACTCAACCAATCTGCAGATATATTACCCACTATGTGACAGGCTCAAATTTCAAACCCTAATTCTAATTTCAAGAATTAAAATCAAAATGAGACAACTTTGAATTGCTATAAGACACTCAGAACTGTACTTGAGAGGCTATGCTACAATCGCATTTAACATGAATCAAATATCAAACTGAGCTCAAGCAAACCTACCTAAAACTTCAGCAAACCAATACTATGTCTTCTTAATGAAAGAGGTCAATTATACTACTCATTACAACCTTAAATAATTCAAAGTCTAACAAGCACACTTTGTACTAAGGCACTGCTAATAGAAACTAACTCAAGTTGGAAACTAAAATTTCAATCTCACTGCTTGTTGAGCCGCATTTTTGTCCATGATTTTACGATTTTTATCAAATAATTTATGATTGTACCTAGTGTTTTTAATCATTGTTTATCCATTACATTATTAATCAGAGGAATTTAGAATTAAGTTATAAATTCTTGTTATTAAATAATTTGAATAAGTGTTTGTGTAATAATATCGTTAATAATAGATTTTCTTCATTGCAGGAAGGCTCGGTGCAGGAATACATTTGAGTACAATTCACCAAATGCATAAAAGCAACAACTGGGTAGTTGAATTTTTGTATGTGAAAATATCCAATTTGAGACCAAATGGAGAAAAATATCTAAATTCTGGGACATGGGTTGTGTTCAGAGCACCATGATTTATATAACCCAGAAACCGTTTGGTGAAATTAGGCTTCGTGAAGGAGTTATCGTCAGGGGAATATTCCACTAAAAACCACTCCTGAACGTGAACGTATTGGGTCTCTATGAATATTGCTACTCTGGTTATGTTTGGGGATTAAAAAAAATCTCAGTTTACTCTCAATTTGTGGATATCTCAACTCACCTGACATGCAAAACAATAATGATCAATTCCAATCAAAGAATGTGAATACACAAACAAATGCTAGCAAGTTTAATATGGTCAATGACATTGCTCCACACAAGTTTTCCTCAAGAGTATTATACAGACAAAATGTAGGCAATGGGTATTGGAAAATAGTTGATAAAATTGGCTTGGACAAAAATGTGCCCCTAGTTAATCAGGAATACTGTAAGAAACAAATCTTTACAGGAAGCCAGGGTAGCCTCAAACCTCATTTTGCAATGTGAATTACACTCTTATGGAAGCTTCATCAAATAATGTTGGATAATCCAAGCATGAGCATAAAATTGCAAGCTATGTCTACAATGAATTTAATTTTGAGGAAGATTCATCTAGCTCTTCATTTCTTAAATCAGCGCTTTCAGAATCAAAACACACAAGCAAAGATAACAATCAATCGTGTGTTCTTCTTGCTCGAAATCAATCAGTTCTATACAACATATTTAATTGGCCCACCAAAGCATGGTCACGGATGATAGTTATAGGTATAGCAAATACAAAGGATCTACCAGAGAAGT
This sequence comes from Pinus albicaulis, assembly GCA_034641835.2. Lineage (NCBI taxonomy): Eukaryota > Viridiplantae > Streptophyta > Pinopsida > Pinales > Pinaceae > Pinus > Pinus albicaulis. Next base: position 94,124,908 of record CM076571.1, on the reverse strand, counting down.
TGCTTCCATGTATAGCAAGTCGCATGGGAATGCAAAGGTTGTGCTTTGGCCCCTATTCTCATCACCAGCTACAAGAAACCATTTCTAGTCGTCTTAATGGAATTGATGCATTTGAAAAATAGTCTATTGAGTTTGCATCACGGAAGGTTGCAATAGTGTCTGGGGACGCTCATCGAGCATTGGAGCTATGTAGACGTGCTGCAGAACTTGCAGAGTTCAGACTAAAACATCCCACCTCTATTGATAATGCTACGAATGAATCTAATGCCAAAAAAGGTACAGTTAAAAGTTTGGTAGGTATGGTAGATGTTGAAGCTGCAATACATGAAATGTTCCAAGCTCCTCATATTCAGATGATGAGGAGATGCTCAAGATTGGCCAAAATTTTTCTGGTAGCAATGGTGTAGATCAACAAACACTGAATATTCCAATTCTGGTTGTAGCTCCACTTAATTCTGAGCTTGATGCAGATGGGAAGGATGATGATAGAGTTTAAGGTGAAAAATGGTAAAGCTACACGTTTAAAACTTGTCATTATGAGCAGCAACTCAAGTACCTATGATATGGTTTTGCAAGCAATTAATCCAAGCTTAATGGCATTTTGAGAGATGCAAAAGGAAAATCGCAGCCTTCGTTGAGATCTTATCGATAAACAAATTGCCATCCTTATGATATGGAAAACGACAATGAAAATCATTGTTGGAACTATTGTGAAAAGTCAAAAAAGACTTCAATTTCTTCCAGAAGCCAAGATTTCACCTTCCAGCAACAAAAACCCACAAAAAGAGGAACGTTTTCCTGAATTGGAATTATATTCAAAACCAATTCTCATTCTAGCAATTTGTAAAACCAATAATCTTCTATATTTTTCTTGGTTGAAGCCAAAGTTTGTAATTAAAATTGTATATATAACAGTTTCCGGAGTCGATGGATTAGATACAACGATGGAAGTAGACTCGGCCCATGAGATCGATTAGATAGGAGGATTCAATCAATAGAGAGAGTCTGTCCCCAATTAGATAGAGCGCAGATGAAGCAGTGAGTCCGACATTTAGAGAGCATATTTTTCCATCTGCAAAATCGATTTCTGAAGATGAAGAGAGCGCAGAATCATTGAGTCCATCCAACAATTAGGGAGATTTCTCAACGTAAACTCGTCTTCTCAGATGTAGAGGGTGCAGAAGGAAATATAGATCCGGCATTGAATTGCCCAACACAATAATTGTAATGGAGCAGATGATGTATTTATTGATTAATATTTGACTCGATGTTCTGCTTTAATTTAATAAATTTTGGCTTCTACATTTGTTTGTATGACAACATTGTATTTTTTATTTTTTGAGTTAGTTTACGACTTGCTCCAAGGAGTGGCAAGGATCCACCACAACCTGGAGTCGAGTCCTCATTCTTCATAGATTTAGGAATTGTTTAGTTATATTTTGTTTTAAATTGTTTTTCAATAATATCTAATATTTCTTAATTTTGCACTTAGATTATTATTTTGTTTTCCAAGTCTTGATTTTGATTCAGGAATTAGAACAGATTGAAGATGCTTTGAATTTGAATTTGTTAACATTTCTCATTTAAAATATTAAATAATTGTTTGCATTGTCTAATTTCTTTGAATGTTTGTTTACGCACAATAATTAGATCTCTTTTAATTGGAATTTGTTTTATTTTAGATCTCTTTTTAATTAGATACTTTATTGTTTTTATAGTGTGATAATTTCCTTATGTGATCAAGTTTGAGTGTGGATTTGATTAAGTTGAGATATCAAGTTTAAATGCAATGTGATCATTCGATTTGAAGTAGGCTTGCTTTTTAATAGTTCATTTTCAGTTAGATTAAAATATTTAAATGGAAGATTTATCATAGATGATTTGCAATACTATTTTCAATAGGATCTTTTTAAGTGTTATTTTACATGAAGTAAAGTAGTTGTCTTTTAACAATAGTTAGGATTGTAATTTGTTAATGTAAATCTTGAATTTGTTATCAAGAGTAATTTTAGTTAGTTTAAGGTTTGAAGTTATTATTAGGGTAATGTTCATGTTCTTTTAGTTATCTCAAGTCTTAGTTTCGAATGTTAGTTTCAAGTTGATGAGAGGAATAAATAGATCACGGTTTTCAAGATATCATAGGAGATTTTAAAAGTATAATATAAGTGTGAGAATGATCTAGAATTGTTGTGCAGTTTAATTACAGTATGGAGTTTGCTTGATAGGAATTAGTTCAGTGAGTTTCCTTTTCAAGATTGCTTGTTTGCTAGCAAATGTGTGTTTCATTCCAGTATCTAGTTTATCATTACAAAGGAATATATTTATACTCTGACCATTAAGTTGAGCCAATACGTAGTACAACTCGCGTTTATGACTCCCGGATTGATAATTAATATTGAGAGGTTTAATCCGACAATTAATCCAACCAACATTTTGGCGTTGTTGTTGGGGAGTTGTATTTTGGCTCAGGTAAAAATTTTCTTACAGAGTTTCAAGGGTATTGTAGGACGTCAGAGGGCGGAGAGTGTATGGTAAGACATGAGTGAAGAGCCACGCATCCACTTTTGTGGGGTTGCTCCAAAGTCTGGCCATCTTTCTTATCTCTTGAACTTTTATTTCCTTATCTTGCTTATGTGTAGAAGTAGAAGCAGGATTTAGACATTAATTTCCAAATTTCCTTGCTTTTCATATATTAAATAGTATTTTGATTCAGTATTTTCCTTTCATGAAAGCGTGGTGAGATTTATTTCAGTCAAAAGCTTTTAAAATTCATTTATCTTCAAAATCCAGTCTTCAACGATATATCATTTTTGGGGTGCTGTAAGAACCCTTGCGTACTAATCCATGTGATGACAGAATGTACCAGTTTGCTTGTTGAAGACAAGAAGATGGTATTTTGAGGAATTATTCAATGAGGAGTTTTTATGCTGCTATAGAGATGAACAGCTCATCCGATGAAGAATTCACAAGTGAAAAATTTAATATCTTTCTTGAACATAAATTCAATATTATTAAATCGTTGATTTCGAAATTGGATGATTTACAAGAATAAGAGAAGGATGAAAAACCACTGCTTATCCTTTGCGCCAACTATCAAAAGAAACATTACCTTGGAAAGCATTCACTTATAAGTCTGGAAGTCTAAAAAATTTGGGAGGATGGTCATGCAACCGAACATTGCCCATCACTGCCACGATTACGAAAGGTACTCATGGAATCAAGTAAGGAATTGAATCAACCACCAGGTATAACTCAAAGCTTAACACCATTTGACACCTGGAATAATGATTATTTTCCTGACCAGGTTCCTCAGGACGTTTATAATCCTGGAATTTCACGGCAAACTTTTGATCCTCCAATTGAATATCCTACTTCATGGCCACAATGGCCCTCATCCTTGAGCTAGATATATCCATGGCCTCAAGAATCATTTGGATATTTCTCTCTAGGGAAATCTCCCATGCAAATTCAATCATATGAGCACCAAAAACAACCACAATTTCCTTACAATGCATCATTAAGTTATCCTCCTCCATGGTCCCAGCCGTATGTGCAACCTTACCCTAGCCCTTATCCTTACCCTAGACCTAACACTAATCAATACCCTAACCCTAGTCCAAACCCTAAATCTAGCCCTCATTCAAACCCTAGCCTTAACTCAAACCCTATACCTAATCCCAATCCAAATCCAAACCTTATTCCAAGCATTAACCAAAACCCTACCCAAAACCATCTTTTAAACCCTAAGCTAAACCATGAGGTTGCACAGTAGTTTGAACCACCTATTATTTCCGTTGATTCCCCTATTGAACAAAATGTCACACCTTCTATGTTGGAAAAGGGAATGAATCTGGAAAATTCCCCCATTACTGCATAACATTCACCCCGGGAGGATGTCATTTGGAGAACACCAGAGGAGCAATATTTTATTGGAACTTGTTTTGAAAATGTTGTGGAAACTCAAAACCCTAGAATCTCTCTCAACCATTCTTGTCAATTTGGAAATCAAATATTTGAGCCTGAACTTGAGGGATTTATCTTTTGTCTTTCACCCGATCCTTTTTGTCTCCAAGAAAGTGAATATCAAACTGTGGAAGACTTGCATCAGTTGGAGAATCATAAATATGTGGATTTCATTGAATCATGGTTTCGAGCAATCATCAAGCCATCTTATTTCCTCAGCATTCGGAAACTCTTGGTAGCATATCAATTAAAGCAACTGGTTTCTCATGCTTTCGTATGTCTTGAAGTCTATTCTTTAAAACTAAGTGTGAGTATAATCAGCATTTTGTTACGCACATGGCTTCATTGGAAGTACTCCTATACTTAAACGAGAGTATTTTTCCTCTTAGGGTAAAACAGGGTAGGAGAATGAATGAATAAAGTTGTTATCATGCTATTAGGGTTTTGAATTTTAAATAATGCCTATTAAAACTACTTTTTATCCACATGGGTTGTTAACACACACATTTGTGACAAATATTGTTCAGTACAATTCTCTCTAATGCCTCATGATTTTGCAAAAAGTAAACATGATTAATCGCTCTAGTAAGTTGTCGTCTTGGATATACATTTTCAGTTTCCCTTAGAAGGTACTATTGGAAAACCCCTATGGTGGACCACTCTTGTCAAGATCATAATGAGCTATTCAGGAGAACAATAGCATTCTTAGCTCAAAGAATCTTTCAGTCATTGTCTGGGATATCTTTAACAAGTCTTTATGGTAGAGGAATTAGCCAGCAATGATTAGTCATTAAAAACTTTTCACATTATCCTGTACTCTTAAGGAGTAGAACTGTCTCCCTACTTATTAAGTAACCTTTAAGGTTAATCATAATCAGAGCTTACAAATATTTAGGGAAGGATAGGAGGTCTCGTGATGAGCCGACCTACCACGATCATGGGACCTATCATGCATGACATTATTGCTCATGGTCACCTAGCCAGAGTAATGGCTTTCAGCCAAAAAGCTAGAAGACAGGAGCTCTCATCACGAGCCAGCCTATTCATCCATGTTACTTCTTATGAGTGGCACTACCACTAGCTGGTTACCAAGCCAGGACAGTGGCCTTCATCTAAAAATTCAAATATAAAAAATCTGAATCTATATCTAGTAAGTGGGATACTGACATTTTTCTAGGTTAAAAGACATCCCTGTCGAGGTTATGGACAGCTGTGGGCAGCAGGGCCATGTCTTTGGTATTAGAGTTAACTACATACTATGATTTGCTTGGATATCCTTCTCTTTCCCTAAGACTCATCCTTTTTCTTCGACAATGGTTTTGAGATGATTTGAAGATGATGCTTTGAGTTCTATCTTTCAAAAATCATTCACATTTAGTGAAGTGGTACCCTTAGCGAAGGTAATTCTTTGTACTATATTAAAGATGAAATTTATTTTTTAATCTAGATGACAACGCAACTTAGAGTGTTCAAATAAGAGGTTGCTAATTGGTATCATAAATCACTTTAATTTCTATAGTATTTGAAGTGATGAAATGCTCAATGATGACTACTCACAAGGTGTTGGTTGCCATCAATGTGTGTTGATTGTAATTGCCTCTAAATATGTGATGCATGACCTAGGTACAAGATTTTTATATTAGGTGCAGAAATCTTGTGTTATTCCTTTTGAAACTGCACTTTTTCAACAAAATTTCATTTTCATCATATGAATTTGGTCATAAACAACACATGGAATTCATTTGGAATAAGGTAACAACTTTGTGCAACAATATTTTCTCCACAAAAGTTGCTTTTGGTACGTGATCTTGTTTTATCATCTCACATGGTTTTAACTGGTGTCATAATAATAATGTTGTGGGTTAGTAAATGCATTACAATATCAAGCTAAACTCTTTGTTGGCCTTTTCCCTACCTTATTTCATCATCTTATAGTTTTGGATTGCATGAGGACGTGCAAGAAGTTCAGTGTGAGGGGATGTTGAACCACATTTTTGTCCATGATTTTACGTTATTTATCATATAATTTATGACTGTACATAGTGTTTTTAATCATTTTTTATCCATTATATTATTAATCAGAGGAATTTAGAATTAAGTTGTAAATTCTTGTTATTAATTAATTTCAATAAGAATTTGTGTAATAATATCGTTAATAATAGGTTTTCTTGGTTGCAGGAAGACTCGGTGCAAGAATACATTTGAGTACAATTCATCAAATGCATAAAAGCAGCAGTTGGGTAGTTGAATTTTTGTAGGTGAAAATATCAAATATTCGACCAAATGAAGAAGAATATCTAAATTCTGAGACGTGGGTTGTGTTCAGAGCACCATGTTTCATATAACCCAGAAACCATTTGGCGAAATTCGGCTTCGTAAAGGAGTTATAGTCAGGGGAATATTCCACTAAAAACCACTCCTAAACGTGAACGTATTGGGTCTCTATGAATATTTCTACTCTGGATATGTTTGGGGATTAGAACAAATCTCAGTTTACTCTCAATTTGTGGATATCTCTACTCACCTGACATGCAAAACAATAATGATCCGTTCCAATCAGAGAATTTGAATAAGCAAACAAATGCTGGAAAGTTTAATATGGTCAATGTTGTTGCTCCAGACAAGTTTTCCTCAAGATTATTCTACAGACGAAATGTAGGCAATGGGGATTGGAAAAAAGTTGATAATATTGGCTTGGACAAAAATGTGCCCCTAGTTAATCAGGAATACTGTAAGAAACAAATCTTTACAGGAAGCCAAGGTAGCCTCAAACCTCATTTTGCAATGTGAATTACACTCTTCTGGAAGCTTCATCAAATAATGTTGGATAATCCAAGCAAGAGCATAAAATTTCAATCTATTTCTACAATGATTTTTAATTGTAAGGAAGAGCCATCTAGCTCTTCATTTCTTAAATCAATGCTTTTCTGTATCAAAACACACAAGCAAAGATAACAATCAACCGTGTGTTCTTCTTGTAGATGAACTTGACCTCCTTGTCACTCGAAATCAATCGGTTCTATACAACATATTTGCTTGGCCCACCAGAGCTTGGTCACGGTTGATAGTTATAGGTATAGCAAATACAATGGATCTACTAGAGAAGTTGCTTCCTTGTATAGCAAGTCACATGGGAATGCAAAGGTTTTTCTTTGGCCCCTATTCTCATTAGCAGCTGCAAGAAATCATTTCTAGCCGTCTTAATGGAATTTATGCAATCGAAAAACAGGCTATTGAGTTTGCATCACGGAAGGTTGCAGCAGTGTCTGGGGATGATCGTTGAGCATTGGCGCTATGTAGACGTGTTGTAGAACTTGCAGAGTTGAGACTAAAACATCCCACCTCTATTGATAATGCTACGAATGAATCTAACGCCAAAAAAGGTACAGTTAAAAGTTTGGTAGGTATGGCAGATGTTGAAGCTGCAATACATGAAATGTTCCAAGCTCCTCATATTCAGATGATGAGGAGATGCTCAAGACTGGCCAAAATTTTTCTGGTAGCAATGGTGTAGATTAACAAACACTGAATATTCCAATGCTGGTTGATGCTCCACTTAATTCTGAGCTTGATGCAGATGGGAAGGATGATGATAGATTTTAAGGTGAAAAATGGTAAAGCAACACGTTTAAAACTTGTCATTATGAGCAGCAACTCAAGTACCTATGATATGGTTTTGCAAGCAATTTCTCTTCGATTGGGGATAAGCCAAGCTTAATGGCATTTTGAGAGACGCAAAAGGAAAATTGTAACCTTCGTTGAGATCTTATCGATAAACAAATTGCCATCCTTATGATATGGCAAACGATAATGAAAATCGTTGTTGGAGTTGCTATGCGAAGTCAACAAATACTTCAATTTCTTCCAGAAGCCAAGATTTCACCTTCCAGCAACAACAACCCACAAAAAGAGGAACATTTTCCTGAATTGGCATTTTTTTCAAAACCAATTCTCATTCTGACAATTTGTAAAGCCAATAATCTTCTATATTTTTCTTGGTTGAAGCCCAAGTTTGTAATTAAAAATGTATATATAACAGTTGTCGGAGTCGATGGATTAGATAGAGCAATGGACGTAGAATCGGCCTATGAGATAAATTAGAAAGAAGGAGTCAATAAATTAGAGAGAGTCTATCCTCAATTAGATAGAGCGCAGATGAAGCAGTGAGTCCGGCATTTAGAGAGCAGAATTTTCCATCTGCAAAATCGATTTCTGAAGATGAAGAGAGTGCAGAATCATTGAGTCCGTCCTGCAAATAGGGAGATTTCTCAACATGAAGTCGACTTCTCAGATGTAGAGGGCGCAGAAGGAAATATAGATCCGGCATCGAATTGCCCAACACAATAATTGTAATGGAGTAGATGATGTATTTGTTGATTAATATTTGATTCGATGTTCGTATTTAATTTAATAAATTTTGGCTTCTTCATTTGTTTTTATGACAACAATGTAAATTTTGTTTTTTGAGTTAGTTTAGGACTTGCTCCAAGGAGTGGCAAGGATCCACCGCACCCTGGATTTGAGTCCTCATTCTTCATAGATTTAGGAATTGTTTGATTATATTTTGTTTTAAATTGTTTTTAAATAGTATCTAATATTTCTTAATTTTGCACTTAGATTATTATTTTGTTTTCCAAGTCTTGAGTTTGATTCAGGAATTATAACAGATTGTAGATGCTTTGAATTTGAATATGTTAACATTGTTCATTTAAAATATTAAATCATTGTTTGCATTATCTAATTTCTTTGAATGTTTCTAGGATGTAAATGTTTGTTCACGCACAATAATTAGATCTTTTTTAATTAGAATTTGTTTTATTTTAGATCTCTTTTTAATTAGATTCTTTATTGTTTTTATAGTGTAATCATTTCCTTACGTGAGCAAGTTTGAGTGTGGATTTGATTAAGTACAGATATCAAGTTTAAATGCAGCGTGATGATTTGATTTGAAGTAGGCTTGCTTTTTAATAGTTCATTTTCATTTAGATTAAAATATTTAAATAAAAGATTTATCATAGATTATTTGCAATACTATTTTCAATAGGATCCTTTTAAGTGTTATTTTACATGAAGTAAAGTAGTTGTCTTTTAACAATTGTTAGGATTGTAATTTGTTAATTTAAATCTTGAATTTGTTATCAAGAGTAATTTTATTTAGTTTAAGGTTTGAAGTTATTCTTAGGGTAATGTGTGTGTTCGTTTAGTTATCTAAAGTCTTAGTTTCGAGTGTTAGTTTCAAGTTGATGAGAGGAATAAATAGATCACGGTTTTCATGATATCATAGGAGATTTTAAAAGTAGAATTTAAGTCCGAGAATGGTGTATAATTTCTGTGTAGTTTAATTACAATATGGAGTTTTCTTGATAGGAATTAGTTCAGTGAGTTTCCTTTTCAAGATTTCTTGTTTTCCAGCAAATGTGTGTTTCATTCCAGTATCTAGTTTATCATTACAAAGGAATATATTTATACTCTGACCATTAAGTTAAGCCAATACGCAGTAGAACTCGTGTTTACGACTCCCGGATTGATAATTAATATTGAGAGATTTAATCCGATAATTAAGCCGACCAACATTTTGGCGCCATTGCCGGGGAGTTGTATTTTGGCTCATGTAAAATTTTTCGTACAAAGTGTTGTCGACAATTATTGTCCCCCTAGAGACAGCCTAGAGTTGCTATAGACCAGTGCCTAGGACACCTTAACATAGCAAGGAGCACATAATATAGCTTGGGTTGTCAATCCAAAAGCTCTCTTACTATCTCTTGCAAAACAAGGAAATTAGTTTAAATGGAACCAAACTCTCTCAGAAGCTGATACAAAGATAAGAATAATGTAGGAACAGCATGCAAAACTCCAATACAAAAGCATCATACAGTTAAGAGACAGCTTACTGCAAAGAGGGCCAGTTCAAATAATATGCCACAGAAATCAAATATCAGAAAGTGGATGCAGTGAAGAAACATGAAGAAGATACTAGTTAGCATGAGGCTGATACCCAGATACACAACAAAACCACATATGGGCTTATCCAACTAAGAATCCATACATGAAAATGGTGTTTTAAAAGCACCCTCCTCAAGTAACTAATATAGCAGAAAATATGGATGAAATGAACATGGAACAGTATATCATGACTAGGCCTATTTAAAGCGCTTGACTAATCCAAGTATGGGCACCAACTAGGATGAATCCTTACTTAAGACCAATGAGCCACTCGCATTCTAGAACATGATACAAGAAGATAAATAGCATGAAATGAGATATTATATTAACACATAAGAAAAGATTACATACTGTGGGATACCAAAGACTAGAATCCTCATTACAGTTATAACTCCTCCTCACTGAAACCCTACGGGCTCTGAGCCTTCATACAGAAACTTTACAAGATGTATACAAAAGCCTTTCACTGCACAGTTTGCTGATAGAAATCTGGAACCCTTACAATGTCTTTCTTCTTGGATTTTATAGGAAAGACCGAAAACTCTAGAGAATGAGGTAGGTACTGTACATTGAATTGACTCATTAAGACAAATTGACGAGAAAAACCCGCCTATACTGTTTGACGGTGCTGAACTGATGCAAGTACTTTGCTGCTGCTTCATGGAATAAATGCTGAGGATGAAAATCTACTCTTAACAAGACACAAAGAATAAAATATAAAAATTTTCTATACTTGACTGGAAGAGAAAAATCTACTGCAGTAAAACCTTGAGGTTGCCTGTGTTTGTGCATGTTACTCCCGGTCTTCCAATATTTGAATTAAAATTCAAAATCATAAGGCTGGGCATTGGCTTTCTCGATCTTCACTAATATTTGTATGCCACCCAATTAATATTTCTTGCTGTGTAATATTTCCCTCTGCAGCCGTCTTTAGGGTTCAATGGATTTTATTTATGCTTCCATTAATGAGGTCATATCATAGCAACCACCGCCAGCCTTGTTCTTAAATTTCTGCTTTTAAAGACTGTCCTTAGAGAAGATCTTGGCCTCTGCAACAGAGGCGATATATTGCGGCAGCTCCTTCTCCATATAAACCTGCAAAACTCGCAAATATATTAGAAAAACCAGACATAGGTGCAAGGGGAGTGGAGGTGGAGACAATGGTGGCGTCGATGATATGGCTACATGGAAAGAACATGCGGGGTGACGGCGGAATTACAGAGAGGTTTTGGTAAACAGACAGGATGTAATTTTTCCACGTAAAACATAATGTACAAATAAAAAACAATGAATATGGATGCAACGCATGTATATAGGTGGCGAGAATGGAAATACAATGGGCACACGGGGTGATGACACGTAGGCGTACGAACAACCAAGGGGAACAGATGACATGGCGGAGGACTTTGTCAAGCGGGAAAAATGCGAGTGATTATGGGCCACACGATCTCTAAATGAGATCGACAGTTTTAAAAGCATCGGAAAGCAATGAAGTGGTGGGCCATGGGCGCGATAGACATGGGTTAAAACACCTGCAACTTTAGAACATAACCACCATTGGATGAAAGGCGCAGGATCGAACGACGATGATTGATTCCGCTACACATCCTTTGGACGAAATTTAATGCGCGGAGAGAGCGGAGGCCTGAGATAAAGCGCGTGCATCTTCGAGGCATGATGGCCGTCGGATGGAGGCCCCGACATCTGACGGTCACCATTTATTCTGCTACTTGACCTTTGACTGAACATTAACGTGCGAAATGGGAGCGGGTTCGGGCTCGTACAAAAGACACGCGGCGCACATTCCATGGGATCGCTGGCCCCGCGGAGAATACCGCCCTCTCGGCAATGGTAGTGCGGAATGAAACCGCCGGTTTTTGCAATGCGCGTGGGTGCGGGGACCACCACGGAAAACCAACTCCGCTCCGTCGATTGGATTTGATCGGACGGCTCCAGACACGCTCGAAAACTTTAACGATAGGCTCCTTTCCATATGGCGCTTTGTATAGCACCTGAGTCGTATGGGGAACAAAACAAAGGGGCTGGAACTGCAGGGGCTAGGCCTGATAAATCTTATACTACGATTTTTAGCCTTTGTACAGTGTATTTTTTGGGCAGAAAGGGTAATGACAAGCATAATATGGAGGTTTTTGGCCACGATAGCAGGATTGAAAGGTTTATATGGGGCAGTACGCCAAAAATTTGAATGGAGGGGTTGACATGCACAACATCGGCTCCATCTGGGGACGGCATGTTCATCCTTGGACATGTCGAGAACTTGCAGACCCTTGATCATCTTGTATGTAGATTCCTCTCTTCAGCCCTTTTGCTTTTTCTTCAAAACTCATTAGCACACATCCCTTATTAAAATAAAAACTGAAACAAAGTCTATATACAATATAGTACAACAGGCATACTCTGCCCGAATCAAAATTAAAAGTAGGGCTTTAGGAATTGGCCATTCACAGGGGCATCTAACAAGTCACCCTGCAAATTTTCTAAAATAAATGTATTATTACCTTTTAGCTCCATAATCTTAAATGCGACAAACCAAAGTGGATCAAATTTAGCATTTTTTCCCTTTTTAGCCCTCCGGATATCCCATTTGAGAACCAGATCACCAATTTGAAATTTCCTATCTTTTGCATGCTGATTAAAGATGTTTTTCATTTTCCCCTGATACTCCGCTAATCTCTGATTCACTTGGCTCTGTGTTTCCTCCAATTCTACCAGTTGGTTAATTCTTCTGACAATGTCATCTGGCTCTTCCTGACTTTCCTGCATGAAACGTGCCACTGGCAAAGCCAATTGCACAGGAAACACAGCTACTCGCCCATATACCAGTTCATAAGGAGATTTCCCAGTTGCTCTCTTGCTAGTTACTCTATTCGCCCACAGAGCAAATTTCAATTGGGAATCCCAATTCTTTTGATTCTCATTAATTGTCTTCTTCAAGGCCCTCACCAGAGTTTTGTTGGAAGATTCTTCCAAGCCATTCCCCTGTGGATAGTAAGTTGTGGAGTGATTTAATGCAATATTATACTACTGGCAGAAATTTACAAATTTATTGGACTTGAAGGCCTGTGCATTATCAGTTACAATTCTAGCTGGACAGCCAAACCTGGATATGATGTTTTCTTCCATGAACTTGATTATTACAGCATCTGTAGCATTCCTTGCAGGTATGGCTTCCACCCATTTTGTAAAGTAATCTGTTGCAGTCAATATCCATTTATGTTGGCCACTTGAAGGGGGATGTATTTCTCCAATAAAATCTAATCCCCATTGCTGAAATGGTTCATTTACATGAACAGGGATCAAGGGCAGAGCTGCTAATTTCTGTCTTTCTGCAAATCTTTGGCACTTATCACATGCTCTGACCCAAACAAAAACATCTGTAAATAATTTTGGCCAATACAAACCAGCCTTCAGGATTTTATGAGTTGTAGCCCTCCAGCTGTAATGTCCTCCATAGATTCCTTCATGAAATTCTATCATTATATTCTCCAATTCATTTTCTGTAAGACACAATGGTAATATTCCTGAAGGATTTCTCCAATATAGCTGCCCATTAGCAACTATGTATTTCTGTGATTTCATTCTTACAGCTCTGTATTTTACCTTATCACAACTTGGAGGACAATTTAGTGTTAGAAGATATTCAACTATTTATTTTTACCAAGGACGAGTGAGATATTTTATGTGTATCTTTTGAGTGGCCATCTCTAGTCCATGCTGCTCTTCTCCTTTCTCAGACTCTTCATTCGCCATCATGGACAAATTTATGCCTAGAGCCTAATGATTTGACTCAGACAAAATTTTGGCTAGCCCTTGTCCTTTAACCAGCTTAGTGGGTCTTATGTCCAGATCATATTCCTGTATTTTTGCAATCCACCTTCCTCTTTTGCCTTCACTATCTCCTTGAACAAGGATGTCTTTGACAGCTGCTGTAGGAACATATGCAGTAATGTGTGATTGAAAAACATATGTTCTAAAGGCTTTGAGGGACTTCACCAGGGCATATACCTGCTTTTCCAGTATGTTATACTTCAATTCTGCATCATGCAATACCTGACTGAAAAAGGCTATTGGCTGCTCATATCCAGCTTCATTTTTCTGCAACAAGACTCCAGCTACTGTATGAGGTGAAGCAAACGAAAAGATCATAAATGGCTTTGTATAATCAGGCCCAACTACCACAGGAGCTTTAGCAAATGCATGTTTTATCCTTGTGAATGCATCTCTAGATTCTTGGGACCATTTCACCTCATTGTTCTTTTTAAGCATATCAGTTATATGCCTAACTATCTCGGCATAATTAGGAATAAATCTTCTCAGAAAATTGATTCGGCCTAAAAATACTTGTACTTCTTTCTTATTTCTTGGTATAGAAATACTATTTATCACCTCAACTCTTTTAGGGTTTATTTTCACACCATCTTTAGTTACAATATGCCCTAAAAGCTTGCCTTCCTCTAATGCAAATAAAGACTTTTGTGGATTAAGAGAAAGACCATACCTCCTACATTTCTCAAAAGTTCTTCGTAAATGCTCGATATGCTCATCATCATTCTTGGAAAATACTGTAATATCATCAAGTTATACCACCAAGAATTTATCCTGTTCACCAACAAAAGCAATATCCATAGCCCTCTGAAAGGTGGCTCCTGCATTGATTAATCCAAAAGGCATCCTGGCATACATAAATGTACCCCATGGTGTTGTGAATGCAGTTTTCTTTTGATCCTCTGGAAGTACAGCCACCTGGTTATAACCAGAAAACCCATCTATCATTGACATTCTAGCGGCTCCCACCACTCTCTGTAGGATGTGGTCCATCTTCGGCAGTGGATAATTATCGTTTAAGGATGCTCTATTTAAATTCTTGAAATCCACACATAATCTTATTTCTCCATTTTTATTTTGAACAGGAACAAGGTTTGCTACCCATTCTGAGTATCTTAATGGCACAATTATTTTGGCCTTCAGCAGCTTCTTGGTTTCTTTTTCAATAGAGGGAAGCAGCAGAGGATTTATCTGTCTAAGCTTCTGCTTATAAGGCTTCGCACCTTCCCTCAAAGGAATTTTATGCTACATTATATCAACATCAAAAGTTCTAAGGTCTTGATAAGACCATGCAAATACATCCTTGTATGACTGAAATAATTTCAAATATTTTCTTTTGTATTCCTCTGAAACCTTCTTAGATAATCTTACAATTTTGGGCTCAGCGTCAGTGCCCAGATTTAGGTCTTCTACTTGATCCTCTTCTACTGTTTTACTGTGCTGCAATGGAACATTGTTTTTATCAAACAATCTTTCTAGAGGCACCAGCCCTCTAGGTATCACGTTTCCTTTCAGCTGCAGCACTTTATTACCTGCTACTTTTTCTTCCCATCTGTTTTCTGCAATATTTTCAGCTTCCTCTTCCTCACAGTCATCAATTTCCATATGGAATTCTCCCACTGTTTCCAGGAATCTCTTCATTTGTTCATCATCTTCAAATACCTGCCAGTGCTTAATATTATCTGGGATGGATGGTCTATATCGTACCTCAACTTCATACGTCAACAGTGGGTTCTGAGGAGGGCGGAATGTACTGGCAGCCACAGCAAGATAATCTGCTATTCTGTTCTGTTCCCGAGGCATGAACTGTATGTTAAAGGCTGAGAAGAAATTCTCCACCATGTCCCAAACTTCATTTCTATATGCCCTCAACCGAGGATGCTTGGTTTGGCATTGATTTCGGACCTGTCTCACCACCAGCTCAGAGTCTCCCATGAATTTTAAATTCTGGATGCCCATGTTTCTAGCTGTTTGTAATCTCAATAAAAGTGCTTCATATTCAGCTACGTTATTGGTAGCCTCATACTCCAATTTGAAGGATAGTGGGACCCATTTGCCTGTAGGAGAGATTAATAATACTCCAGCTCCATTGCCTTCTCTTGAATTTGCCCCATCAAAATATAATGTCCAGATTCCAGCTTCATAATTTTCTAAAGGCTGCTCATCCTTAATTTGGAAGGACGGTTCAGGCACATAATTTTGATCTTCTTCTAGTATAAAGCATGAAAAATCTCCTTCTTTACTATAGACTGGTGAATTTTCAGAGTTATCAGCCTTAGTAACCACCTTGACAAATTTAGTTTCTCTATACAATCTTCTCTCCTGGCCTCCGAAGACTGGGATAGTGGCATATGTTAAATATAACTTGATTGACCCACCAATTTTTGTACCCCAGGACCTTGACAGCAACATGCCAAAGCGGGCTGGGATATTAGCCACCACAATGTCCATGACCACACTCTTTGCTGGAATTTGGGCCAAATTGACCACTAAATCTTTAATCATCCCCAAGCATTTGACTCTTTTGGAATCAAATGAATAAAGGTATTTATATGGGCGTGTGATTTGCAGTCCTAGTTGTTCCATGACGGATAGAGGCATAAGATTATGGGAAGCCCCAAAATCTAACATACAATTGTGTAACAGCAGGTCATGAATAACTAGAGATACATAAAAAGGAGGAGTAGAAGGATCTACTTCCTCAACATGTGGGCCAAAGACTACCATGGGTCTTTCTTCTTGAAGGTTTAAACTATCAGGCACAATTGATATTTCAGGAGGGAGCATAAAAGAAGTAACTTGAGACTGATATGCAGGTTGTTTTAGTAGCTTGGTCAAGGGGACTGAAATTTTAATTTTCTCAAGTTCTTTTTGCAAACTAAAAGCAGGAGGGGGCTTTTCTATCACAACTTCTTTTGACTCTTTATTTTCAGCTGAAAATTTAATTTCTTTTGACACAGATTCATCATTAGGAGGACTGACTACTTTTGAAGAAGAAGGAATCTGATCATTAGGCTGCAAGGGAGTATTTAGAGGAATCTTACCTTTTTCTGTGTTTCTCTTTGTTGCTGATTCCTTCTGAGTAGGTACCTCCTTCTGAGGTGGCTCCTCTTCTTGATCTTGAGTTCGGGTCCTCTTCCTTGAGGATCTGAGATCATATTTTACATTGAATTGTGCTTGCATGAAATCAGCAAATTGTTTACAATAATGATCAATCTCTACTTCTTCTTCTTGTTGCAACGGGCATTCCACTTCATCATTGTTTGAGAAAGAAAGATTTGAATCTTCTAGTTCATAAGCAGCATCTTCAGTGGAGTCATCTGCTGGACCTTCCAGGTACAAGGGATGTGGTACCTGATCTTGCTGCTCCTTTGCTTCCCTTGGCAATATTTTCAATGGTGGTCTCTTATACTGAGGGTTGTAACCTCTGTTTTGAGCATTATAAACATTCTTGGGAGCTGGGTTCTTGGCCTCCAGTTCAAGCTTGACCATCTTCTTTATCATTTTTCTTATTTCTTTCATTTTATCTGAATCCTTATCCTAGTTGGAAGTGGATAATTCTTCTTTTCCCCTCCTTCTAACATCCTGTTCAGCCTTCCCTTTTAATTTTCCAGAGGAAGCAAAGTTAGCTTCCAATTCCAGAGCATCTGACTGAGCATCATCTAAAGTAGCAGGTTTCCTTTCCCTCAGAGAGAAGCCAAAATCTGAATCAAAGGCTGCTATGAAAACCACCTTAGCAGCAGTTTGGTGAGGCTTCATCTCAGGAGGCAGGCTCAAATATAGCTTATTAAATCTTTTGATAAACTCTGCCACTCCCTCATTATGTTTCTTCTTTAAAGTATTGAATTCAGTGAGGCACATTCCATGATCTTTCTTTTCTCCCCATTTCCTGAGAAAGACTTCTTCCATTCTTTCCCAAGTGGTGACTGAGCGGTCTGCCAATGTTTTAAACCATTTTCTGGCTTCACCGTCAAGAGATTGAACAAACAATCTTAAGACTACATCCAAATTTTCAATGTTTAAGTTTTCTGCAAAAGCGCAGAAGACCTCAAGATGTTTATGTGCATCAATCTCATTTTCTCCATTGAATCTGGGCAGAATCTTCAAATAATCCTGTGGCATATCATTTAGCACTTGTGGTAAGGCCAATGGAGCATATTTATTCAGTAGGAAAGCTGGAACATTAGCCATTGGAGGAGGTGGGGGTTGTGCAACGATCTGATGTACAAATGGAGGAAGAGGAGGAGGTGGAAGTGGGGTATGAATAACAATAGGAATATATTGTACAGCTGCCTGAGGTGTAGATGGAAACAATTCACGGTTAACAGCAGCTACTTTTGTGATTTCTTTAACTTCTTCGGCCTCAGGGGTGAGATGAAGGTTTTCTTTGGTTCTAGCACTTCCCCTGGGTGGGCTATCTGAGTAATATTCGGGATTTTCCTCAGTGGAGTCGGGATTTTCCACTGGAGTTTCCTGAGAAGAAGAGGATGGATGATCTTCTACAGAATATTCAGGGACTTCAGCACGGGCTGATTGTCTTTCTTTCCAACTTCTTCTATGAATAATCTTCTCTGGGTCAGATACAAAGGATGTCTTTAACTTAGAGGAATCTGACCTCAAATGTGGCTTTCGAGGAGCCAGGACTACCAATAGATTTATCAAATAAAGAACAGTGGAGTCGCCAAGGTGAGAGATATACAACTCTTCAACTCTCTGTGCTCACTTGATTAGAGAGTGAATATGATTTGTCGAGGCCCAGGGAAACTGATATTCTCAAATTCGTCCCCGGCAACGGCGCCAGAAAGATGTTGTCGACAATTATTGTCTACCCTAGAGACAGCCTAGAGTTGCTATAGACCAGTGCCTAGGACATCTTAACATAGCAAGGAGCTCATAATATAGCTTGGGTTGTCAATCCAAAAGCTCTCTTACTATCTCTTGCAAAACAAGGAAATTAGTTTAAATGGAACCAAACTCTCTCAGAAGCTTATACAAAGATAAGAATAATGTAGGAACAGCATGCAAAACTCCAATACAAAAGCATCAAACAGTTAAGAGACAGCTTACTGCAAAGAGGCCAGTTCAAATAATATGCCACAGAAATCAAATATCATAAAGTGGATGCAGTGAAGAAACATGAAGAAGATACTAGTTAGCATGAGGCTGATACCCAGATACACAACAAAACCACATATGGGCTTATCCAACTAAGAATCCATACATGACAATGGCGTTTTAAAAGCAACCTCCTCAAGTAACTAATATAGCAGAAAATATGGATGAAATGAACATGGAACAGTATATCATGACTAGGCCTATTTAAAGTGCTTGACTAATCCAAGTATGGGCACCAACTAGGATGAATCCTTACTTAAGACCAGTGAGCCACTCGCATTCTATAACATGATACAAGAAGATAAATAGCATGAAATGAGATATTATATTAACACATAAGAAAAGATTACATACTGTGGGATACCAAAGACCAGAATCCTCATTACAGTTATAACTCCTCTTCACTGAGACCTTACGGGCTCTGAGCCTTTACACAAAAGCTTTACAAGATGTATACAAGAACTTCTCGTTGCACAGTTTGCTGATAGAAATCTGGAACCCTTACAATGTATTTCTTCTTGGCTTTTATAGGAAAGACCAAAAACTCTAGAGAATGAGGTAGGTAATGTACATTGAATTGACTCATTAAAACAAATTGACGAGAAAAACTCGCCTATACTGTTTGACGGTGCTGAAATGGTGCAAGTACTTTGCTGCTGCTTCATGGAATAAATGCTGAGGATGAAAATCTACTCTTAACAAGACACAAAGAATAAAATATACAAATGTTCTGTACTTGACTGGAAGAGAAAAATCTACTGCAATAAAACCTTGAGGTTGCTTGTGTTTGTGCATGGTACTCCCAGTCTTCCAATCTTTGAATTAAAATTCAAAATCATAAGGCTGGGCACTGGCTTTCTCGATCTTTACTGATATTTGTATGCCGCCCAATTAATATTTCTTGCTGTGTAATCTTTCCCTCTGCAGGCGTCTTTAAGGTTCAATGGATTTTATTTATGCTTCCATTAATGAGGTCATATCATAGCAACCACCGCCAGCCTTGTTCTTAAATTTCTGCTTTTAAAGACTGTCCTTAGAGAAGATCTTGGCCTCTGCAACGGAGGTGATATATTGCGGTAGATCCTTCTCCATATAAACCTGCAAAACTCGCAAATATATTAGAAAAACAAGACACCGGTGCAAGGGGAGTGGAGGTGGAGACAATGGTGGCGTCCTTGATATGGATACATGGAAAGAACATGCGGGGTGACGGCGGAATTACAGAGAGGTTTTGGTAAACAGAAAGGATGTAAGTTTTTCACGTAAAACATAATGTACAAATAAAAAACGATGAATATGGATGCAGCGCATGTATATAGGTGGCAAGAATGGAAATACAATGGGCACGCGGGGTGATGACACGTAGGCGTACAAACAACCAAGGGGAACAGATGACATGGCGGAGGACTTTGTCAAGCGGAAAAAATGCGAGTGATTATGGGCCACACGATCTCTGAATGAGATCAACGGTTTTAAAAGCATCAGAGAGCAATGAAGTGGTGGTCCATGGGTGCGATAGACATGGTTTAAAACACCTACAGCTTTAGAAGATAACCACCGTTGGATGAAAGGCGCGGGATCGGACGACGATTATTGATTCCGCTGTACATCCTTTGGCCAAAATTTAATGTGCGGGGAGAGCGGAGGCCTGAGATAAAGCGCGTGCATCTTCGAGGCACGATGGCCGTCAGATGGAGGCCACGAGATCTAACGGTCACCATTTATTCCGCTACCCGACCTTTGACTGAACATTAACGTGCGAAATGGGAGCGGTTTCGGGCCCGTACAAAAGACACGCGACGCACATTCAATGGGATCGCTGGCCCCGCGAAGAATACCGCCCTCTCGGCAATGGTAGTGCGGAATGAAACTGCCAGTTTTTGCAATGTGCGTGGGTGCGGGGAGCACCACGGAAAACAAACTCCGCTTTTTCGATTGGATTTGATCGGACGGTTCCAGACGCGCCTGAAAACTTTAACGATAGGCTCCTTTCCATCTGGCGCTTGGTCTAGCACCTGAGTCGTATTGGGAACAAAAAAAAGGGGCTGGAACTGCAGGGGCTAGGCCTGATAAATCTTATACTGCGATTTTTATCCTTTTTACAGT
Organism: Pinus albicaulis; assembly: GCA_034641835.2. Classification (NCBI taxonomy): domain Eukaryota; kingdom Viridiplantae; phylum Streptophyta; class Pinopsida; order Pinales; family Pinaceae; genus Pinus; species Pinus albicaulis. Next base: position 94,103,935 of record CM076571.1, on the reverse strand, counting down.
GTATTTTTTGGGCGGAAAGGGTAATCACAAGCATAATATGGAGGTTTTTGGCCACGGTAGCAGGTTTGAAAGGTTTATATGGTGCGGTAGGCCAAAAATTTGAATGGAGGGGTTGACATGCACAACACAGAGTTTCAAGGGTATTGTAGGACGTCAGAGGGTGGAGAGTGTACAATAAGATGTGAGTGAAGAGCCACACATCCACTTTTGTGGGGTTGCTCTAAAGTCTGGCCATCTTGCTTATCTCTTGAACTTTTATTTCCTTATCTTGCTTATGTGTAGAAGTAGAAGCAGGCTTTAGACATTTAATTTTCAAATTGCTTTGCTTTTCATAGATTAAATAGTATTTTGTTTTGGTATTTTCCTTTCATTAAAGCGTGGTGAGATTTATTTCAGTCAAAAGCTTTTAAAATTCATTTATCTTCATAATCCAGTCTTCAACGATGTATAATTTTTGGCATACTGTAAGAAACCTTGCGTACTAATCCATATGATGACAAAATGTACCAGTTTTCTTGTTCAAGACAAGAAGATGGTATTTTGAGGAATCATTCAATGAGGAGTTTTTATGCTGCTATAGAGACGAAAAATTCATTCGATGAATAATTCACAACTGCAAAATTTAATATCTTGCTTGAACATAAATTCAATATTATTAAATCGTTGATTTCAAAATTGGATGGTTTGTAGGAACAAGAGAAGGATGAAGAACCACTGCTTATCCTTTACGCCAAATATTGAAAGAAACATTACCTTGGAAAGTGTCCACTTAGCAGTCTGGAAGTCTACAAAATTTGCGAGGATGGTCATGCAACCGAACATTGCCCATCACTGCCTGTATGATTATGAAAGGTACTCATGGAATCAAGTAAGGAATCAAATCAACCTCCAGGTATAACTCAAAACCCAACACCATTTGACACTTGGAATTATGATTATTTTCCTGAGCAGGTTCCTCAACACATTTATAATCCTTGAATTTCATGGAAAAATTTTGATCCTCCAATTGAATATCCTACTTCATGGCCGCAGTGGTCCTCGCCTTGGCCCTCATCCTTGAGCCAGATATATCCATGGCCTCAAGAATCGTTTGGATATTTCTCTCTAGGGAAATCTCCCATACAAATTCAATTATATGAGCACCAGCAACAACCACAATTTCTTTCCAATTCACCATTAAGTTATCCTCCTCCATGGTCCTAGTCGTATGTGTAATCTTACCCTAGCCCTTATCCTTACCCTAGACCTAACCCTAATCAATACCCTAACCCTAGTCCAAACCCTAAACCTAGCCATCATTCAAACGCTAGCCTTAACTCAAACCCTAGACCTAATCCCAATCCAAGTCTAAACCTTAGTCCAAGCATTAACCAAAACCCTACCCCAAACCATCTTTTAAACCCTAATCTAAACCATGAGGTTTCACAGCAATTTGAACCACCTATTCTTTCTGTTGATTCCCCTATTGAACAAAATGTCACACCTTCTATGTTGGCAAAGGGAATGAATCTGGAAAATTCCCCCATTACTATAGAACATTCACCCCGGGAGGATGTAATTCGAAGACCTCCATAGGAGAAATTTTTTATTGGAACTTGTTCTGAAAATTTTGTGGAAACTCAAAACCCTAGAATCTCTCTCAACCATTCTTGTCAATTTGGAAATAAAATATTTGAGCCTGAACTTGAGGATTTATCTTTTGTCTTTCACCCGATCCTTTTTGTCTCTAAGAAAGTGAATATCAAACTGTGGAAGACTTGCATCAGTTGGAGAATCATAAATATGTGGATTCCATTGAATTCTTGTTTCGAGAAGTCATCAAGCCATCTTATTTCCTCAGCATTCGGAAACTCTTGGTACCATATAAATTAAAGAAGTTGGTTTCTCATGCTTTCGTATGTCTTGAAGTCTATTCTTTAAAACTAAGCGTGAGTATAATCAGCATTTTGTTACGCACATGGCTTCATTGGAAGTACTTCTATACTTAAACGAGAGTATTTCGCCTCTTAGGGTAAAACAGGGTAGGAGAATAAATGAATAAAGCTGTTACCATGCTATTAGGGTTTTGAATTTTAAATAATGCCTCTTAAAACTACTTTTGTTCCACATTGGTTGTTAACACACACAATTCTGACAAATCTTGTTCAATACAATTCGCTCTAATGCCTCATGATTTTGCAAAAAGTAACCATGATAATCGCTCTAGTAAGTTGTCGTCTCGGATATACATTTTCAGTTTCCCTTAGAAGGTACTATTGGGAAACCCCTATGGTGGACCACTCTTGTTAAGATCATAATGAGATATTCAGGAGAACACTAGCATTCTTAACTCAAATAATCTTTTAGTCATTGTCTGGGATATCTTTAACAAGTATTTAGGGTAGAGGAATTAGCTAGCAATGATTAGTCATTAAAAACTTTTCATGCCATCATGTACTCTTATGGAGTAGATCTATCTCCCCACTTATTAAGTAACCTTTAAGGTTAACCATAATCATAGCTTACAAAGATTTAGGGAAGGATAGGAGGTCTTGTGATGAGCCGACCTACCACGATCATGGGACCTAGCATGCATGACATTATTGCTCTTGGTCACCAAACTAGAGTAATGGCTTTCATCCAAAAAGCTGGAAGATAGAAGGTCTCATCACTAGTCGGCCTGTTCATCGATGTTACTTCTTGTGAGTGGCACTGCCACCAGCTAATTACCAAGCCAGGACAGGGGCCTTCATCTAAAAAGTCAAATAAACAAACTCTGAATCTATATCTAGTAAGTGGGATACTAACATTTTTCTAGCTTAAAATACATCCTTGTTGAGGTTATGGACACCTGCGGGCAGCAGGGTGATGTCTGTGGTATTAGAGTTAACTGCATACTATGATTTGCTTGGTTATCCTTCTCTTTCCCTAAGACTCATCCTTTTTCTTCGACAATAGTTTTGAGATGATTTGAAGATGATGCTTTGAGTTCTATCTTTCAAAAATCATGAATATTTAATGAAGTGGTACCCTTAGCGAAGGTAATTCTTTGTACTAGATTAAAGAGGAAATTTATTTTTTAATCTAGATGACAACGCAACTTAGAGTGTTCAAATAAGAGGTTGCTGATTGGTATCATAACTCACTTTAATTTCTATGGTATTTGAAGTGATGAAATGCTCAATGATGACTACTCACAAGGTGTTGGTTGCCATCAATGTGTGTTGATTGTAATTGCCTCTAAATATGTGATGCATGACCTAGGTACAAGATTGTTATATTAGGTGCAGAAAACTTGTGTTATTCTTTTTGAAACTGCACTTTTTCAACAAAATTTGATTTTCATCATAATACTTTGGGCAAAAACAACACAGGGAATTCATTTGGAAAAAGGTAACAAGTTTGTGCAACAATATTTTCTCCATAAATGTTGCTTTTGGTACCTGATATTGTTTTATCATCTCACATGGTTTTAACTAATGTCGTAATAATAATGTTGCGGGTTAATAAATGCATTACAATATCAAGCTAAACTCTTTGCTGACCTTTTCCCTAACTTATTTCATCATCTTATAGTTTTGGCTTGCATGAGGACGTGCAAGAAGTTCAGCGTGGGGGGATTTTGAGCCGCATTTTTGTCCATGATTTTACGATTTTTATCAGATAATTTATGATTGTACCTAGTGTTTTTATTCATTGTTTATCTATTATATTATTAATCAGAGGCATTTAGAATTAAGTTGTAAATTCTTGTTATTAATTAATTTGAATAAGCATTTGTGTAATAATATCGTTAATAATAGGTTTTCTTGGTTGCAGGAAGGCTCGGTGCAGGAATACATTTGAGTACAATTCACCAAATGCATAAAAGTAGCAGCTAGGTAGTTGAATTTTTGTAGGTGAAAATATCAAATTTGCGACCAAATGGAGCAGAACATCTAAATTCCGAGACGTGGGTTGTGTTCAGAGCATCGTGTTTCATATAACCTAGAAACCGTTTGGCGCAATTCGGCTTCGTGAAGGAGTTATCGTTAGTGGAATATTACACTATAAACCACTCCTGAACGTGAATGTATTGGGTCTCTATGAATATTGCTACTCTAGTTATGTTTGGGGATTATAAAAAATCTCAATTTACTCTCAATTTGTGGATATCTCAACTCACCTGACATGCAAAAAAATAATGATCAGTTCCAATCAGAGAATTTGAATAAGCAAACAAATGCCGGAAAGTTTAATATGGTCAATGTTGTTGCTCCAGACAAGTTTTCCTCAAGAGTATTCTACAGACAAAATGTAGGCAATGGGGATTAGAAAACAGTTTATAATATTGGCTTGGACAAAAATGTGCCCCTAGTTAATTAGGAATACTGTAAGAAACAAATCTTTACAGGAAGCCAGGGTAGCCTCAAACCTCATTTTGCAATGTGAATTACACTCTTCTGGAAGCTTCATCAAATAATGTTGGATAATCTGGTGCAGCGGTAGCGATGAGTTTAAACAAATGCTCTCACTGGATCTTCAACCCTAATAATCAACCCTTGATTCTATTGGAACAAAAATAATTGAACAGGTGTAAAATGTTTATCTATCTCTGCATTCCCATATAACTTTTTAACCCCATTTGAAATAGCGTTTGAACGCTTTTTATTACAATTTCATATGTATCATCGCAGCCACATATCTAACCAATTGAACGACTCAGATTAGTTCGCAAATCGGCTATCGGTATTTCACTTCCCAACCTTGCAATTTCCACATATCTGATTCGATACTTTTCGGAGATCGCCAGTTGGAATGTTTAGAAGTTGCATCCCATAAGTGTTGTGATATCTGCTCTGGACCCGATTTCAATTAAACGATTTTTTTTTTTTTACTTTTCACACCCGCCTGAGGTGATACTTATCGCGATCGGAGGTCGCTGTATTGCAATAATTAACCGACGCTTACCTGTAGCCTCGTGAGATCTTCGGATCCGATATAACACCAACACAATTTATAATGTTTTGCATCCAAAATCTGTTGTTATGTGGCGCGATGTGGATCACCTCTCCACGCTCCGATGCGACAAACTAAGCGGACTCGACGCATTAAAAACTCATTATATATTAATCAAGGATTCTGCGAAATCTTTCAAACGTTTTCTTTACATTAAAACATATTTAGTTCAAAATGGTTAATAGGACCAGATTGGCTTTAAACACGTGTTTCTCACAATTGAATTTAAAACGCACACAGATTGCACACCAATAAATAAATTATACAGACATCATACTCGAATTTCCACTATTTTTCATTCGATTTGCACAGAATATAATTGTGTTCATAATACTCAGAAAAAAAAACAAAATAGAACCTTGTTTTTTTTTCCAAATTATCCAGAATCAAAACTCTAATGCACACTGTCACAACATCACAAGTCTGAGCTTTCGCTCAACACAAAACCTCACACTAACTCTCTCCTCTCGCCTCTCTTTTTGAAAACAAAGGACATTGCATATATGCTAATTTAACCATCTCCTCCACATTTGGAGGAATAAATTATACATTTAGAATTAACACCCTATCCTAATCTAAAAAAACTAGACTACTTGGCTTGATCTCCACGTAGGGAGGATCACTTGCCATTTATTCCCAATTTCTGTTTAGAATTAGGCCACTCTTAACTGCTTACATTTAATTGAAATTAATACAAATTTAACAACCAAGTCTTCCTCCAAACTTGTATTAGCCACAACATGTGACCATTCCATCACATTGCTGGCTAGGTCTAGATGCTCCTGCATCAGACTCCCAAAGTTTAAATTAATCATGATCTCCTGATCATGCACTTCTGGTTTGTGTCCTCCTAGATCCCATACTTGGTTTGGTAGTCTGTCCTTGGTTACTGTTGTTGTTTTTTGTCCCTCAAGTCTCCATCCTTTATGCTGTAATGCCCCATTTGCTATGCTCTCACTATCTGCTGCTGTCCTTTTCACATATTTCACTGCTATTTTGCTCACTCTAATTCGCAGTTTTCCATTCCCTTCACCTGTACCATTTCTTCCAGCCAATATTCCTTCTTCTTTTGTCCTGTATTTGTTTTACTGGAATGTTGTAGTATGAGTTTCCACAACTCATCCAATTCTTTGTCCATTTCACTTCTCATGTGTTGAATACTATTCTCTTGCAACTGATTGTGTTCTTGAATTAGAACATCATAATCTCTGTGCCAATAACCTTCCATATACATTCCTGAAATGTACAAATGCATTCTCCATTGATTCTTTGCGATAATCCCAGGTCCTTCTTCTGGTTTCTCATTCATGACTTCATCATTTCTTACTTCAAATTCCAGCATACCTGTATCTCCACAAATTTCTTGAAAACTCAACGTTTTTCCTGCTTGTTTAGCTACTTGGAATATTTCTTCCTCCAGTAACTTCATTTCTGCACTCTTAAGGATTATGGCATTATACTTTTCTACCCCTGAAATGTCACTTCCAGCCTTTTCTTCGTCAATAAATTTTTGTGGTATAATAGTAATTATGTTACTATTATTTCCTGTACTCATCTCTAGTTCAACAGTTTCATACCATAAATTCACCACCATTTCCTCATTCTGAGGCTTTCTGATCTCACCCTCCATTAATCCGATTTGTTCTTCCGAATTAACTTCTTGGTTCAGATTGACTTCACATTGCCTTTTTCCTGCATGTAAATCTTCATCAAAATTAATCAACTCAATAGACACAAATGCTTTACTTGGCTTCCTCATCAAAAGATTCAACTTATACCACAAATCTGCCATCTCATCTGGAATTTCTCTCAAAAGTTCTGCACAATCTTCACTAACTGCATTGTCCGCAATATCTGTCTTTAATCCTTCTTTACTCTGGCTTTCTTCAAGGTCAATGATCCTCAATGACTGTTTAATATCTACAAAGTCTTCTATATCAATCTTCAATAGCTGTCCTCTTTTAGCTTCAGTTTTAAACAGCTGTCCAATATCTACATAATTTACTACAGTTATGTTTAACAGCTGCTTTTCCCTCTACATCACATAATTATGTGAGTTTCCTTTACTTATGACAACACTAAACAGTTTCCTTACCTCAGTGTATCCTTTGATTTCAATAGTTCTTTTGCCATCCTCCTTTTGACTTATTCTTTGAATGTCATCTGATTGGACATGTTCCTGCACTTGGTTGTAACTTCCCTCCTTATTCTGCATATGACTATGAGTAGTCATCTCTTCATCTGTTAATACAACAGTCTTCAATAACTGTTTGTCTTTCCTCAAGTCGATATGACCTGAAAACACACAAAAACCTTCATTTTTCAAAATACAATACCTTCCATTTTCTTTTGATGCTTCAAGCACCAATCCTCCATCATAGATCTTTTGGATTTCAGCGGATCCTTCTTGCGGTGACTCCATTTCTCTGAGTCTTTCCTTCTTTAACAAATCAATATGAATTTGTTCAAGTTCCCTGAACTCGTTCATCAGTTTGCCATTCCACCTCTGTTGCAATAGCTTCCACTTCACCCTTTTCTTCAGTCTCCATCTGTATCTTCGGTCTTCACTTATCTTTCTTTGTACTGCCAGACCAATTTCTGGTTCTTCATTCTGCTGCCAGTTTCTATACTTCTGCAATTTAATGCCTTCCTCAAATTCACTCTCATGTAGCTGATCATTCCTTCCAAATTGTTGGTTACTTCCATATTCATCTTGCTGAGTTAAAATTTCTGTCTCCTTCATGCCTCTGAGGACATAACTTCCTTGTTGCTCCTGATCTTTCATCTCACCTTCAAATAATCGCTGTTCAATTTCTCTAATTTCAGCATCATATTTATTAATGCTATCTTCCACACCTTTTCCTCCATCAGGTTCTGTAAGCTTCATTTCTCCTTTAGGTTCCTTGAGTAATCTCTCCAAGAATTCTATTTCCTTGTGAAATCTCTCCAGCAGTTCATCACAATTTCCATTCTCAGCTTCATTATTTTCCTGGAAATCCTCCTGAATTGACCTGTTTTCTACATTATCATATTGCAAGCATCTTTCATCAATTCCATTAAACAAATTCATTGGTTTACCTTCTTGTAGTCCCACTATGGAATTTTCATTTGACTTCTGTTCTATATCAACCTCATGTGACTGTTTCACACCAAACAGGATTTCATCTATGAACTCCTTCTGTTGCAATAGATCAACACCTTCTTCCTCTAAAAGGGATTCTCCATCATACTTCACCTCAAGAGCTTCATTCTTGTTTGTGACAATTTCATCAGACTGTCCATCATCCTCTGCATATCCTGCAAACATACACAAACTATAAGAATTAAAATCACAAGGCTTAATTGCCTCATCTGCTTCCCTTGTCAACATATCTTTGAATTGTTCTGAACTATGCCAATAGTCCATGAGATCTTCAACTGACCTCTCATTATCCTCTTCCCCCAAAATTTCACCTTGTTCTGGTCTACAAATGGAAACTTCCATTTCTACTTCTTCTTCTCTGAGTTCCTCTGATTCCTCTTGAGCACTCAATATCTGCTCAATCTTTCTCAATTCTTCGATTATCTCTAACTTCACTTGCTGATTTCTCTTTTCTCGTAGCCTTTGCCACTTTTCTCTTTTCCTCATGGTCCAACCATTCTTCTGGTCTTCAACACTTTTTTGCAGCATCTTCATCAATATTCCAATCTAGAAATCTATCTCAGCTTTCTCTCTGTCAAACTCTTCTTGACTCGTTCTCATGCCATTTGCTTTGGCATCTTTCCTTCTGCTGTGGCTTCTTTTTGAACTTCTGCTATGACTATCTGTAGTCATTTTATTCTCCTCTCTTTCCATGAGCTCCTCACTCCTCTGCAACAAGCCTCTGCAACAACAAGTCCTCCTTACTGCGATCTTACCTCACTAAGCTCTCCTCACTCAGTCTTTTGGTAAGCACGATCCTCTATCTGGAACCTTCTCTTGAGCAACACCTTTTCTCCCTCTAGGCTTCTGCAATCTCTCACTCTCTCTTTCGAAAACACTTCAATTGTCCTCTCTGTCCAATCTCTTGTTGGATTCTTCAGGTTCACTGCCACTTCTAAGGGCTTTCCCTACTCTGCTTTTAAGAACACATCTGGTTCTTCTCTCACAGCTTATCTTGGTCTATATTGCTGCAGTCTTCACTCTTTCTTATGCTGTCACCTGTGTTTTGAATGGATTTCCTCTCTCTCTTTCATATGCAAGTTCTACTACAATCTCTAAGAACTTCCCCAAAAGTTCTTCTACAGTTCACTGTTGTAATCTGGTGCCAAACTTCATTCATTCAACATGCTACTGTTTCCATACCTCTGTAGTCTTAAATATTCATAAGCAAACATCTCTTCACAGGAAATTTCTTCCTTTTTCTGGCTCTGATACCAAAAATTGGTGCAGCAGTAGCGATGAGTTTAAACAAATGCTCTCACTGGATCTTCAACCCTAATAATCACCCCTTGATTCTATTGGAACAAAAATAATTGAACAAGCGTAAAATGTTTATCTATCTCTACATTCCAATATAAATTTTTAACCCCATTTGAAATAGCGTTTGAACGCTTTTTATTACAATTTCATATGTATCATCGTAACCACATATCTAACCGATTGAACGACTCAGATTAGTTCGCAAATCGACTATCGGTATTTCACTTCCCAACCTTGCAATTTCCACAGATCCGATTCGATACTTTTCGGAGATCACCAGTCGGAATGTTTAGAAGTTACATCCCATAAGTGTTGCGATATCTACCCTGGACCCGATTTCAATTAAAACAAATTTTTTTTTTACTCTTCACACCCGCCTGAGGTGATACTTATTGCGATCGAAGGTCGCTGTATTCCAATAATTAACCAACGCTTACCTGTAGCCTCGCGAGATCTTCGGATCCGATATAACACCAACACAATTTATAATGTTTCGCATCCAAAATCTGTTGTTATGTGGCGCGATGTGGATCACCTCTCCACGCTCTGATGCGACAAACTAAGCGGACCCGACGCATTACAAACTCATTATATATTAATCCATCGCTTAAGGATTCTGCGAAATATTTCAAACGTTTTCTTTGCATTAAAACATCTTCAGTTCACAATGGTTAATAGCACCAGATTGGCTTTAAACACGTGTTTCTCACAATTGAATTTAAAACACACACAGATCTCACACCAATAAATCAATTATATAGACATCATAATCGAATTTCCACTATTTGTCATTTGATTTGCACAAAATATAATTGTGTTCATAATACTCAGAAAACAAAACAAAACAAAACCTTGTTTTTTTTTTCCAAATTATCTAGAATCAAAACTCTAATGCACACTGTCACAACATCACAAGTCTGAGCTTTAGCTCAACACAAAACCTCACACTAAATCTCTTCTCTCACCTCTCTTTTTGAAAACAAAGGAGATTTCATATATGCTAAGTTAACCATCTCCTCCACATTTGGAGGAATAAATTATACATTTAGAATTCACACCCTATCCTAATCTAAACAAACTAGACTACTTGGCTTGATCTCCACGTAGGGAGGATCACTTGCCATTTATTCCCAATTTCTGTTCAGAATTAGGCCACTCTTAACTACTTACATTTAATTGAAATTAATACAAATTTAACAACCAAGTCTTCCTCCAAAATTGTATTAGCCACAACATGTGACCATTCCATCACATTGCTGGCTAGGTCTAGATGCTCTTGCATCATAATCCAAGCAGGAGCATAAAATTGCAAGTTATTTCTACAATGAATTTAATTGTAAGGAAGGGTCATCCAGCTCTTCATTTCTTAAATCAGCGCTTTTCAAAATCAAAACACACAAGCAAAGATAACAATCAACCGTGTGCTCTTCTTGTAGATGAACTTGACTTCCTTGTCACTCGAAATCAATCGGTTCTATACAAAATATTTGATTGGCCCACCAGAGCTTGGTCACGGTTGATAGTTATAGGTATAGCAAATACAATGGATCTACCAGAGAAGTTTCTTCCACGTATAACAAGTCGCATGGGAATGCAAAGGTTGTGCTTTGGCCCCTATTCTCATCAGCAGCTGCAAGAAATCATTTCTAGTCGTCTTAATGGAATTGATGTATTTGAAAAATAGGCTATTGACTTTGCATCATGGAAGGTTGCAGCAGTGTCTGGGGATGCTCGTCGAGCATTAGAGCTATGTAGACGTGCTGCAAAACTTTCATAGTTCAGACTAAAACATCCCACCTCTATTGATAATGCTACAAATAAATCTAACGCCAAAGAAGGTATAGTTAAAATTTTGGTAGGTATCGCAGATGTTGAAGCTGCAATACATGAAATGTTCCAAGCTCCTCATATTTAGATGATGAGGAGATGTTCAAGACTGGCCAAAATTTTTCTGGTAGCAATGGTGTAGTTCAAAAAACACTAAATATTCCAATGTTGGTTGTAGCTCCACTTAATTCTGAGCTTGATGCAGATGGGAAGGAAGATGACAGAGTTTAAGGTTAAAAATGGTAAAGCTACACATTTAAACTTGTCATTATGAGCAACAAATCAAGTACCTATGATATGGTTTTGTAGGCAATTTCTCTTCGATTGGGGATAAGCCAAGCTTAATGGCATTTCGAGAGACGCAAAAGGAAAATCGCACCCTTCGTTAAGCTCTTATCGATAAACAAATTGCCATCCTTATGATATGGCAAACGATAATGAAAATCGTTGTTGGAACTGTTGTGAAAAGTCAACAAATACTTCAATTTCTTCCAGAAGCCAAGATTTCACCTTCCATCATCAACAACCCAAAAAAAGAGGAACATTTTCCTGAATTGGCATTCTTTTAAAAACCAATTCTCATTACGGCAATTTGTAAAACCAATAATCTTCTATATTTTTCTTGGTTGAAGCCCAAGTTTGTAATTAAAAATGTATATATAATAGTTTCCAGAGTCGATCGATTAGATAGAGCGATGGAAGTAGAATCGGCCCATGAGATCGATTAGATAGGAGGAGTCAATGAATTAGAGAGAGTCTGTCCTCAATTAGATAGAGTGCAGATGAAGCAGTGAGTCCGACATTTAGAGAGAAGAATTTTCCATCTGCAAAATCGATTTCTGAAGATGAAGAGAGCACAGAATCATTGAGTCCGTCCAGCAATTAGGGAGATTTCTCAACGTAAAGTCTACTTCTCAGATGTAGAGGGCGCAAAAGGAAATATAGATCTGACATCGAATTTCCCAACACAATAATTGTAATGGAGTAGATGATGTATTTGTTGATTAATATTTGATTCGATGTTCTGATTTAATTTAATAAATTTTGGATTCTGCATTTGTTTTTATGAAAGCATTGTAATTTTTGTTCTTTGAGTTAGTTTACGACTTGCTCCAGGGAGTGGCAAGGATCCACCGCAACCTGGAGTCGAGTCCTCATTCTTCATAGATTTAGGAATTGTTTAATTATCTTTTGTTTTAAATTGTTTTTCAATAGTATCTAATATTTCTTAATTTTGCACTTAGATTATTATTATGTTTTCCAAGTCTTGAGTTTGGTTCAGGAATTAGAACAAATTGTAGATGCTTTGAATTTGAATATGTTAACATTTCTCATTTAAAATATTAAATCATTGTTTCCATTATCTAATTTCTTTGAATGTTTGTAGGATTTAAATGTTTGTTTACACACAATAATTAGATCTCTTTTAATTAGAATTTGTTTTCTTTTAGATCTCTTTTTAATTAGATTCTTTATTGTTTTTATAGTGTAATCATTTCCTTATGTGAGCAAGTTTGAGTGTGGATTTGATTAAGTAGAGATATCAAGTTTAAATGCAGTGTGATGATTCGATTTGAAGTAGGCTTGCTTTTTAATAGTTCATTTTCATTTAGATTAAAATATTTAAATAGAAGATTTATCATAGATTATTTGCAATACTCTTTTCAATAGAATATTTTTAAGTGTTATTTTACATGAAGTAAAGTAGTTGTATTTTAACAATAGTTAGGATTGTAATTTGTTAATTTAAATCTTGAATTTGTTATCAAGGGTAATTTTAGTTAGTTTAAGGTTTAAAGTTATTATTAGGGTAATGTGTGTGTTCTTCTAGTTATCTCAAGTCTTAGTTTCGAGTGTTAGTTTCAAGTTGATGAGAGGAATAAATAGATCACAGTTTTCAAGGTATCATAGATGATTTTAAAAGTAGAATTTAAGTGTGAGAATGATCTAGAATTGCTGTGTAGTTTAATTACAGTATGGAGTTTGCTTGATAGGAATTATTTCAATGAGTTTCCTTTTCAAGATTGCTTGTTTTCCAGCAAATGTGTGTTTGATTCCAGTATCTAGTTTATCATTACAAAGGAATATATTTATACTCGGACCATTAAGCTGAGCCAATACGCAGTACAACTCACGTTTATGACTCCCAGATTGATAATTAATATTGAGAGGTTTAATTCGACAATTAAGCTGACCAACGCTACTATTGAAATTCACAATTAACTATTCAATCAATTATAGCTAGCTGGTTGATCTAATGCTCTGGAGTCTAACGAAGGAAATACACTCCAAAGCTAAATTGAAAAGACTGGAAATTGAAACAACTATAAAAAATTAGTCAAACTATACTGCTCACAACACTTCACACTTTTCTTGACAACTCGAAAGATGTTATCAAAGGGATTAAATGCACTGTCCATAATCAATTAATCATATTAAAATCACGTTATGTAAATTAAATTTCATATCAAATCCATATTCTATAAATATGAAGCCCTATGCTACAACTGAAGTGACACAATTCTTTACGAACTTTACAATGAAACCCCATACTCTATTTTGATTTGTGTTTGTCAGCGTAGAGGCTCATGATTTTGGTTTGATCTATTCATTTAAGTACACATATGAAGTGTTCATTCAAATTTTAAGTGATTTTAGACGAAAATAACAACAACCTAATTCTCTACGTGTATCTAAGCGAATACTGGCAAAGTTAAACACAGAAAATGGATCAAAGCTCTGTAATTGTCGAACACATACCCACAATAAAAAAAACTCCTTGAGACCATTCAATACGTGATCTTTAGCATTAACACTTATCTTGTTTAATTGAGATCAGGACATGAGATCGTCCCTCTAACTGAAACCACTCCAACATTAACACTCACAGTATCGAATAGTTGATCGAAATAAAAATTAAATCAATTGTTTAAGAACACATTTAAACTAAAATGTAGGAATTAATCAAAATGCACACAAATTACCTAGTCATATGATCACAGAAGCTGGATCTGGATTGTGGTGGGCCCTTTCCACACTCGGAGATGGCTTGAAAACTTACATATACTAACTACACTTCAACGCATATGATTCAGGAACTCATTAAACTCATAACAATCTGAAATTGGATCAACAACACGCCATGATGGATTACAAACTGAGCTTAATTACTGAATAAAAAAGTTTACAGTCTCCAAGATTGATAGCAAAAATGAATGAAAATCCTCACTAACTAGACTTATTACATATATCAGCCTTTATAGGCATGATGACATTCATAAAATAGAACAAGTTATGTTCATGGAAAATCGTTGAAACCAACTGATGTGAAGATCCTATGACCTGTTCACAATTAGCATTACGCTCTACCTGATATAACCAATTCTTAAACTATTCCTATCTATGGCATAACTGCGCAATGATCTAGAAGGGTGCTTCATAGAATTCATCGAGTTGAGCCTGATTTCTGGAAAATGGCCAGCTGGTCATCTCTTCGAACCCATGGAGAGCAATGGGAACATTGAGCCTTGAGTATGTTGGAAAATTGAGTTGGAACATTGAGCCTTGAGTATGCTAGAATGTTGAGCCTGGAGTATGATTTGGGTAGTACAGTTCTTCCAAATCAAACTTAGGTGCTAGTGTTCATGCTTCTTTTAGCTGAATGAGTCATGTAGGAGTAATTTCATAGCTATATCCCATAGTGATGAGTTAACAAACAAGAATGTAACTTCAACTACCTAACTTAACCATACAATAGTCAAAATAATCCTACTTGTAATGATTTTACCTTATGTTGGTAGTTTATGTGATTAAGGCCATATGGAGGATAAAAATGTAATAAACGAGTTCGTAATTTACTGAAACAAGGTTAAAAATGGCAGGGAAAATGAAGAAATGAAGACAAAAGAGAGGTTCAACAAAGGGCATGATAATTCATTTTTTTCCTATATGTAATATCCCAAAATGGGAAAGACAGGAATAGAGAACATATGCACAATTCCAACTACGGTAAAATAAGAATAAAACCATGTAGGACTAGAAAATCCTAGAATACATCAAGACATCATACATATGAGAAAAACCAGCTGAGTCGTATCATTATAATCACAACAAATGAATATACACAGTTCTCCAAAAATAATTCACTCAAGCCAGCCTAAGATGGTTGGAACAACTCTAAATCCTAGCACTGGAAATGTTTTTGCTACTACTATTGCTACTACTGGAACTATTTTTGCTTGAGTTCTAGCTCCTCCTCTCAAGTTGCAGTTGTTAAAATGCACAACTGCTGGAAGTGACTGTGCTGTCAAGAGGGCTAATGTTGTAGCCTGCTGCTAGATGATTCAATGTTGCTCACAACTGGTGGAAATGATCTCAACAAGTGAGGGGTTGATCCCTCATAGGATTCCCGGCTGATATGCTTGGAATTTCCTTCCTCCTCTAAAACTACACTGGTGGAATGCATAATTCCTACAGGAACTTCAGCTGCATAGAGGAATAGAATGATGACCTAATTCTGGATGTAACAATGCTGCTCTCGAAAGATAATGGATGCACAAGGTGAAGGGCTTATCCCTCCACAAGTTTCCCAACTGAAATACTGAGAACTACCTTCCCCCTCTCAAACCCTAGTGCAATAATGCATAATTTCTATAGCTGGAAGCGTTGAAGGGAGGGGTTTAATGTGGCACTATTTTCGAATCATGAATGGCTACCCAAAGAAACCTTTCCATAGTAGACACTCGAAGTCCCCCATGGATAAGGCTGGGATCTCCGATCGGAGACACACTTGTGCTAAATGTTGGAATCACGATTGCCATTAGACTAAAACCCACAAGCGTTAGTCTCCGCTACAATCACTAGAGTTAGGATCCAGAGAGGGAATTATTCCATGTCACAAAACACGTGGGGAGTGTTGAACCCAATGTCTAACAATCTCCCCCCCAAAGCGAACCAGGTGAGTTTCAGACTCAAGACCTATCGTTCTGATACCACTTGTTGGAATCACGATTTCCATTAGACCAAAACCCGCAGGCATTAGTCACCACTACAATCACCAGAGTTAGAATCCAGAGAGACTGTTAGTCCATGTTGCGAAACACATGGGGAGCATTGAACCCAATGTCCAACATTAAAAATCACATCAGACTTAGCTAAACAGATGAAGATTGCATAAATTCATAAATACCAAACAATAATAATAATCAAACCCCCTTCCTTTGCTGCCCTTATCTTCCTTTTATGGTTGTGAGCCTTCCCTAGCCTTGGCCCACCTCATAAATTCATTACACATGTGGCCACTAGCCTCCATAAAGATTGCTCTGTCTTCCACTATCTCCATCCTCTCTACAATTACTCCTCCACTATCTCCATCATCTTGCATTTATTCCTCCACTATCTCCATCATCTTTGCAATTTCTCCTCCTCTATCTCCATCATCTTGCATTTATTCCTTCACTATCTCCATCATCTTCCTCATTATTTCTCCTTGACCTCCACTCTTTCTTCATTATTATGCTACTCCACTACTCAACTAACCCACATTCACACTGTAGAAGTGGATTTTATTCATCTACTGGGTTTATGGGTCCCTCCACCCTCTTATTTACTTAACTAATAAATAAAGTAATAACTCTAATATTATAATTAGCTGATGGATAATTAGGAATATTACATTCCTCCCCACAAAAATGTTGCTTGTCCTCAAGCAACTGCAAAAGTGGATGATGTAGAACTTTCTCTCCCTCCCAAGTGGCACCCACATCTGTAAGGTTCTCCCATCTGCTCCAATGTGCTATGAATGCCCAGCTCCATAGCTTCCTCTCTATAATGTCTAGATTTGCCTCCGGTTGTATAACCAGATGCCTCTCCTCATCAATGAATCCCATAGTGGTAACCATCTACTGTCCAAAAGCATCCTCCCGGTATGATACATGGGAGGATGCTTTTGGATCAGTCCTGTAGAAAGATGTCGGAGACTATGGTGGTTGGTCTTCACCCGAAATCTACTTCCTACCAAATACTGTTAGAATTAGGCCAATGCATGTATAATGGCCAACATCTCCTTGTCGTAAATAGAATACAACATCTCATGTGATATTAGCCTCCAGTTCTTGAAAGCTATGAAATAGCTTCCCTGCATTAGGACTGTGCTTATCCCCTTCTTTGAAGCTCCACACTCCAACACAAAGGGTTGTGTGTAGCTAAATAATGTCAACCCAAGATAGCTATACCTCCTCTCCTTGAACCAGTTAAGGGTCCTCTACGCAATGATAGTCCTCTGCTCCACATCAATAATGTGCTCCAACCCATGGTCATGCAATTGCCCTGATGGCATGTCCCCACAAATCTCAAGATGATGTGCTGAAACAATATAGAGTGGATATGTATGCATACCTTGGATCAACTGAAGCTTGGAAACATCTTGCAAAGATACAAGAGTTCCTCCCACTGATGAAAATGCTTCTCCTACTGTTGGTGGTGGTGATGGCTGATTTTCTCCTGATACACCAGCATTGGTATATGCTTCCTCTCTCTCATGCACCTCCTAAATGGTGCATTGGAATATCAATGTCGAAGTCTTGGGAACATATTTTCGAAATGCAAAGGCTCCTCCAATCCGTGCAAGTACTCTTTATGCTACTGCTGGTGGTGGTAGTTGATCTCCTCTCAGTGTATCAGCGCTGACATCTCCCTTTTTCTCCTCATACACTTCCTCTTCATTTTCAGAGAATGTCTCAATGGAATGTGCCTCCAAGTTTCTTCTATAAAAACTCTATACCAATATTTGAGTGAACTCTGCATATACAGTCATTCTTGCATGATCCAATCTGCCAAACCACCAGTCATTTGCTTCACCCTCAAGGTGTCGCACTGCAATTACAATAGCCTCCGCTTCCGCTACTTGATGTAGCTGGAAGAATGCATATAATTTCTCCATCCAAGCTTTTGTCATGCTTTTAAATGACCCATAGAATGTAGGCAGAAAGAACCTATTATGCATGTGCCCTCTTCTTCTATTGATACTACGGGGTCTCCGATTCTCTTTGATCTCGCAAAACTGTTGGCAAGTTAGATTAGCTTTGAAACCTCTAGATTGAGATCAATACTCTGCAACATAATAACTAAGAGTCTCATGCTCCAAATATCCTCCATATCCATGTCCTTCATTTCCTTATGTAAGGAAAGTTGTCATAGTGGGGCGATGTGAAACTGGTTGCACTATTGGGTTCTTACACCACTGATATGAAGTGTTGGGACTCTCTCCATTCTGAAACCCTCTCCCTCATTTCTTTGATCTCCATGGTGAGATCCTACATCGTTTGGAAAAACTAATTCCTTCAGCCATTGAAGACTTCTTCTTTTTCTACTTCTTCTTCTTATTCTTCTAATGTCATGAAATTCCCACAAGCTGAGCCAAATATCATGCTCTAATACCACTTTAATATCCCAAAATAGGAAAGACAGGAATATAGAACATATGCACAATTCCAACTATGGTAAAATAAGAATAGAACCATGTAGGACTGGAAAATATTGGAATACATCAAGAAATCATACATATGAACGAAAACAATTGATCCATATCATTATAATCACAAAAAATGCATATACACAGTGCTACAAAAAGAATGAACTCAAGCCAACCAAAGATGGTTGGAACAACTCTAAATCCTAGCACTGGAAATGTAGTTGCTTCTATTGTTGCTACTATGTGATGCAGGGCAAACCCTGCAATACCCAGAATCATTCACAAAACCCTCATTCTGCTAAAGATCTGAAAGCGTAACTTAGACTTTGTTCAAGACACAGCTATAGCGCTATGCTATTCAACGCCCTTAACCATTTCTTCCATTAATTACTCATGAACTAATTGAATAAAACTAAATCAACAACCACGCATTCACCATACCTTACCAAATCGATCACCAGTAATACGCTTTTTCTCCCATTTGTGGACTGTGCCTTCTTCATACAGTAATCTCCATCTTCAATCGATTTCTAGAGTTAGGCCTCTGGTCCTTCAGCGTTCTATTTCAATTAATACTTCTCTCTCCAGTTTTGGAATTGAAATCTACTTCAACCTCGAACTCGCTTGTTTTAATTCCAGCGCTCCTACAGCATACATTCATCTCAAGCTGTGACACTTGCTTATGCCCTTCAATAAAACCCAGATCTCATCGATCCTGAAGTTGCCAATGCATTTAAATCTCCAGCTAACGAATCCATATATAACCATTTAAAACAGTGTTAAACATTTTTCATAACAGTTTCATAAATATTGTTATATCAAAACATTCAATGCAACCCAGATCTATTTAACCGATGCTCGGATCAATTCACAATTAGCTGAATTGTAATAAACCACATGAATTTGGTGTTTTCCCACGATTTGATGAGATATCAATCGTTGTTTTTAAGGTACTCCAACTCCAACAAACACTGATATATATCAATTCTGAAGCGATATAACTTTATTCATCACAATCGGAAATCACCCAGTTATATAACATATATATATATATAACATTTCACAATGTTTCGACGTGATATCCGGAAATAGCACGTCGCAATGTATTGAATGCCCGAACTACCAGCTGCTCCACATCTCTGATCTGATAATCGAAAGTCGAAAATCGGTATATTATAAAGGTAAATCTTAACACTGTTACATAAACGATCTGATGCCTCGGATCCGATCTCTCATCACCCAAACTTTATAAAACTTCCTTCGCGTCTGTATCTATTATTTATGTAATGCGACTTCTTGAACTCCTTTTTCTTTCCGATGCGATAGCTTTACTGAACCCGATGGATCATAAAACAAATAACATACATTTGAAATCCATTCCAAAGCTCTGAAAAGGGTTTATTTCATAGTTTTTTCTGTGTAATGAAATTTCACACGCACAGGCTCACTACTTCAGATTTTCTCCACAGGGATCTTTACAACTAAATTAAAACACTGATCACCACCACTTCTATCATAACTAAGAGAAATCGACACATAGTCTTCCCGAATTCTCATACATTGACTCACACAATATGAAACTTATTCATAAAACAAAATCTCTGTTTTTTAACCAATTACATAAAAGAAACGACTTCCATTACACATAACACGCAGTCTACATATTTTCTGAGCTCTCGCTCCATCAAAAAAACCCACACACACATCCTTCCTCTCGCTCCTACAATTTCACTATTAATTCTTCTAATAATAGCAAACAGAAACCTCCTATTTCTTCGAAAGATCTTAACAACAAAATATCCTAATCTTATCACTCTCGATTACACCAATATTAATAAGTCTTATCTCTAATTCTAAATAAAACAATCACATTTATTTCCATAACAAACTATTCATGAAGTCTACTCCTCTCGGTAAACCTGAATTGAACCAAATAGTCAATGAATTTTACTGTGATTAGCCACAACATGTGGACAATCCTCCACATTGCTGGCTAATGCCGATGCTCCTGCATCAGACTCCCAAAGTTTAAATTAACCATGATCTCCTGATCATGCAATTCTGTTCTGTGTCCTCCTGGATTCCATACTTGGTTTGATAGTATGTCCTTGGTTACTGCTGTTGTTGTTTGTCCCTCAAGTCTTCCGCCTTTGTGCTGTAATGCCTCACTATCTACTGTTGTCCTTTTCACATATTTTGTTGATGTTTTTCTCACTTTAATTTGCAATTTTCCATTCCCTTCACCTGTACCATTTCTTCCAGCCAATCTTCCTTTCTTCTTCTGTCCTGCATTTGTTTTACTGGAATGTTGTAGTATGAGTTTGCATAACTCATCCAATTCTTTGTCCATTTCACTTCTTATGTGCTGAATATTATTCTCTTGTAACTGATTATGTCCTTGAATTAGAACAACATAATCTCTGTGCCAATAATCTTCGATATTCATTGTTGAAATGTACAAATGCCTTCTCCATTGATTCTTTGCAATAATCCCAGGTCCTTCTTCTGGTTTCTCATTCATGAGTTCATCATTCCTGATTTAAAATTCCACCATACCTGTATCTCCACAAATTTCTTGAAAACTCAACGTTTTTCTTGCTTGTTTAGCTACTTGGAATATTTCTTCCTCCAGTAACTTCATTTATGCACTCTGAAGGATTATGGAATTATACTTGTCAACCCCTAAAATGTCACTTCCAGCCTTTTTTCCTGCATGTAAATCTTCATCAAAATTAATCAGCTCAATAGACTCAAATGCTTTACCTGGCTTCATCATCAAAATATTCGACTTATACCACAAATCTGCCATCTCATCTGGAAATTCTCTCAAAAGTTCTGCACAATCTGCAATATCTGTTTTGTCATCCTCCTTATTCTGCATATGACTATGAGTAGTCATCTCTTCATTTGTTAATATAACAGTCTTCAATAACTGTTTGTCTTTTCTCAAATCGATATGACCTGCAAACACACAACAACCTTCAGTTTTCAAAATACAATACCTTCTATTTTATTTTGATGCTTCAAGCACCAATCCTACATCATAATTCTTTTGGATTTCAACGGATCCTTCTTGTCGTGACTCCATTTCTCTGAGTCTTTCCTTCTTTAACAAATCAATATGAAATTGTTCAAGTTCCCTGAACTCGTTCATCAGTTTTCCCTTCAACCTCTGTTACAATAACTTCCACTTCACCCTTATCTTCAGTTTCCATCTGTATCTTCGGTCTTCTCTTTCCTTTCTTTGTACTGCCAGACCAATTTATGGTTCTTCATTCTGCTGCCAACTTCTATACTTCTGCAATTTGATGCCTTCCTCAAATTCACTCTCATGTAGCTGATCATTCCTTCCAAATTTCTGGTTACTTCCATATTCATCTTGCTGAGTTAATATTTCTGTCTCATTCATGCCTCTGAGGACATAACTCCCTTGTTGCTCCTGATCTTTCATCTCACCTTCAAATAATCGCCGCTCAATTTCTCTAATTTCAACATCATATTTATTAATGCTGTCTTCCACACCTTTTCCTCCATCAGGTTCTGTAAGCTTCATTTCTCCTTTAGGTTCCTTGAGTAATATTTCCAAGAATTCTATTTCCTGATGAAATCTCTTCAGCAATTCATCACAATTTCCATTCTCAACTTCATTCTTTTCCTGGCAATTCTCCTGAGTTGACCTGTTTTCTACATCATCATATTGCAAACATCTTTCATCAATTCCATTAAACAAATTCATTGGTTTACCTTCTTGTAGTCCCACTATGGAATTATCATTAGACTCCTCATCTGACTGTTTCACACCAAACAAGATTTCATCTATGAACTCCTTCTGTTGCAAATGATCAACGCCTTCTTCCTCTAAAAAGGATTCTTCATCATACTTCACCTCAAGAGCTTCATTCCCGTTTGTGACAGTTTCATCCGACTGCCCATCATCCTCTGCATATCCTGCAAACATACACAAACTATAAGAATCAAAATCACAAGGCTTCATTGCCTCATCCACTTCCTTTGTCAACATATCTTCGAATTGTTCTGAACTCTGCCAATAGTCCATGAGATCTTCAGCTGACCTCTCATTATCCTCTTCCCCTAACATCTCACCTTGTTCTGGTCTACAAATGGAAACTTCCAATTCTACCTCTGCTTCTCTGAATTCCTCTGATTCATCTTGAGCACTCAATATCTGCTCAATCTTTCTCAATTCTTCTACTATCTCTAACTTCACTTGTTGATTTCTCCTTTCTCGTAGCCTTGGCCACTTTACTCTTTTCTTCATGTTCCACCCATTCTTCTGGTCTTTAACATTTCTCTGCCGCATCTTCATCAATATTCCAATCTAGAAATCTATCTCAGCTTTCTCTCTGTCAAACTCTTCTTGACTCATCCTCATGCCATTTGCTTCGGCATCTTTCCTTCTGCTGTGGCTTCTTTGTGAACTTCTGCTATGACTATCTGCAGTCATTTTCTGCTCCTCTCTTTCCATGAGCTCCTCGCACCTCTGCAACAAGCCTCTGCAACAGTAAGTCCTCCTTATTGCAATCTTACCTCACTAAGCTCTCCTCACTCAGTCTTTTGGTAAGCACTATCCCCTATCTGGAATCTTCTCCTGAGCAACACCTTTGCTCCCTCTAGGCTTCTGCAATCTCTCACTTTCTCTTTCGAGCACACTTCAATTGTCCTCTGTCCAATCTCTTGTTGGATTCTTCAGGTTCACTGCCACTTCTAAGGAATTTCCTTATTCTGCTTTTAAGAACACATCTGGTTCTTCTCTCACAGCTTCTCTTGGTCTATATTGTTGCAGTATTCAATTTCAACAGATCCAAGCTCTGATACCAAAAATGATGTAGGGAAAACCCTGCAATACCCAGAATCATTCACAAAACCCTCATTCTGCTAAAGATATGAAAGTGTAACTTAGACTTTGTTCAAGACACAGCTATAGCGCTATGATATTCAATGCCCTTAACCATTGCTTCCATTAATTACTCATGAACTAATTGTATAAAACTAAATCAACAACCACGCATTCACCATACATTACCAAATCGATCACCAGTAATTCGCTTTTTCTCCCATTTGTGGACTGCGCCTTCTTTATACAGTAATCTCCATCTTCAATCGATTTCTAGAGTTAGGCCTCTGGTCCTTCAGCGTTCTATTTCAATTAATAGTGCTCTCTCCAGTTTTGGAATTGAAATCTGCTTCAACCTTGAACTCGCTTGTTTTAATTCCAACGCTCCTACAACATACATTCATCTCAAGCTGTGACACTTGCTTATGCCCTTCAATAAAACCCATATCTCATCGATCTGAAGTTGCCAACGCATTTAAATCTCCAGCTAATGAATCCATATATAACCATTTAAAACAGTGTTAAACAATGTTCATAACAGTTTCATAAATATTGTTATATCAAAACATTCAATGCAACCCAGATCTATTTAACCTATGCTCGGATCAATTCACAATTAGCTGAATTGTAATAAACCACAGGAATTTGGTGTTTTCCCACAATTTGATGAGATATCAATCGTTGTTTTTAAGGTACTCCAACTCCGACAAACACTGATATATATCAATTCTGAAGCGATATAACGTTGTTCATCGTAATCGGCAATCACCCAGTTATATAACATATATATATAACATTTGACAATGTTTCGACGCGATATCCAGAAATAGCACGTCGCAATGTATTGAATGTCCGAACTACCAGCTGCTCCACAGCACCGATCTAATAATCGAAAGTCGGAAATCGGTATATTATAAAGGTGAATCTTAACACTGTTACATAAACGATCCGATGCCTCGGATCCGATCTCTCATCACCCAAACTTTATAAAACTTCCTTCGCGTCTATATCTATTATTTATGTAATGTGACTTCTTGAACTCCTTTTTCTTTCCGATGCGATAGCTTTATTGAACCCGATGGATCATAAACAAATAACATACATTTGAAATCCATTCCAAAGCTCTGAAAAGGGTTTATTTCATAGTTTTTTCTGTGTAATGAAATTTCACACGCACAGGCTCACTACTTCATATTTTCTCCACAGGGATCTTTACAACTAAATTAAAACACTGATCACCACCACTTCTATCATAACTAAGAGAAATCGACACATAGTCTTCCCGAATTCTCATACATTGACTCACACAATATGAAATTTATTCATAAAACAAAATCTCTGCTTTTTAACCAATTACATAAAAGAAACGACTTCCATTACACATAACACGCAGTCTACATATTTTCTGAGCTCTCGCTCCATCAAAAAAACCCACACACACACCTTTCTCTCGCTCCTACAATTTCACTATTAATTCTTCTAATAATAGCAAACAGAATCCTCCTATTTCTTTGAAAGATCTTAACAACAAAATCTCCTAATCTTATCACTCTCGATTACACCAATATTAATAAGTCTTATCTCTAATTATAAATAAAACAATCACATTTATTTCCATAACAAACTATTCATGAAGTCTACTCCTCTCGGTAAACCTGAATTGAACCAAACAGTCAATGAATTTTACTGTGATTAGCCACAACATGTGGACAATCCTCCACATTGCTGGCTAATGCCGATGCTCCTGCATCACTACGGGAAACTAATTTTGTTGGGAATAAGATCCATGTGCGAGATTCTACTGGAGTGCTCAGAAATATATAGCATTTTAACCATGGACTCTACTCGAAAAACCCAGAAAAAACCAGAACTAGTTTGGCCATATTTTGAGTCTAGAATTTCAGCCCTTTTGGGGTTGCAAACTACACCACTGCTGGCTGACTTACGCACTCCTGCTGGGTAACTACTGAGATGGGGCTTATATGATGATCTAACTACTGAAATAGCACCAAAAAAGCTCAATGAATGGAGGGATGACCCCTTTCTCCTAATTTCCAAGTTGAAATCTTGAGTTCTAGCTCCTCCTCTCAAGTTGCAGCTGTTGAACTACACAACTGCTAGAAGTGAGTGCATTGTCAAGAGGGATGATGTTGTAGCCTACTTCTAGATGATGCAATGCTGCTCGCAACTAATGGAAATTATCTCACCAAGTGAGGGGTTGATCCCTCACAGGATTCCAAGATGAGACGCTTGGAACTTCCTTCCTCCTCTCAAACTACACTGCTGGAATGCATAATTCCTGCTGTTACAACATTTTTTGGTCATCTAACCTTTTATCATTAGATGAAACCAAGTACACCATGTAAGACCAATTTTACCCTAAGTAAAATTGCTTTCACTATGTGAAATAACTTAGTAAAACACCTTTATTAAGTTGTTTATGGTCTAAACAGGAAACCCCAAAAGGAAATAATAAAAAAATCTACATTTGTTTATATTTCCTGGTCATATTTAACCCAAAACAAGGAAATTAATTAAATAGATCATTAATTATTTTATTATTTCCTAGGAATAAGTTATTTAAATCATCATTTAAATAATATTCCTAGTTAAATTTGACTAAATCATTTTTAAATAATTAAATAAATCATTATTTATTTAATTATATTCCCATCATTTCCCTAAAATAATAAATAAATCATTTATTTATTTATTGTTTATAAATAAAGGAATTGACCCAAGTCAAAAATCCTTTTCCCTCCAACAAATATAATAAAATATTCCTAAAGGGTGGTTCTAGAATTTGATTAATAATATTTTATTCATGCACCAGGTTCTAGATAACCCTAGTATTTTGTTATAAATAGGAGGGTTTTCCCCATTCATTAGTCACCTTCATTGCATTATATCACTCTGGATCTATACTTGGTCACATTCTCCATTTTTTCCTTGTGAGCTCCCTTTGAGTTCCATGTTTGTCTGGGTTTTCTACACCAACAAGAGAGAGAAATTGTAGATCTGAAATGCTGAGGACTTTCAAGAACCCATCCCATTGAGGAGAACTGGAAAACACCTTTCTTATTTTCCTCTCAGGTGCCTCTTTTTAATATAATATAAAAATTCTTTCAAATATATTGTTCTTGTCTTGTCTATTGGATGCATGGAGCCACATGTTCCTTTATCTGCTTAATGTCTTTTATGCTTAGATCTGGATTTGTGCAGCATTATTTGGATCACCTAATTGCAGATTTAAACATATTTAGCAGCCATAATCGATGTTAGGTCTATTTGTTATGCATAGCTAAAGTGTTCTTTTACGACGAAAGATTCATACTAACAATTGCGACTGCACACGGGTTTTCTTTTGCGACCACTGTCGTTTCATCTACTCCTGCATATCCAGCTATTTCAAACCCTAGGGTTTCTCTTCAGTTTTCTTTTTTTCCTATTTTTATGGTACTTTTCACCTCTAAAACCCTCAAACATTAAAATTTTTAACTTCCGTGTGTTTCTGGCCTTATTGCGCAGGTGACAGACATCAGCCGCAGCTGAGACGACAACTTTTTCTAAAATCTGCCGCCGAGAGACCCGGATCTGTAGGTCGCACTTATCGGCCCAAAAAATACAACCTGGCCTTGAGGTCACACTTTTCTGCCCCAAAACTGCGACCTAGACTAAAAATAAGTCAGAACCTGCGACCTGCACTTTTTTCTGCAACTTTCAAGCACTTTTCCTGGGTTTGTCTGAAGCTTCTGTCAGGGTTTTCCAGCCTCTGTCTCCACCCATTTAGACCTGTTCCTTATCTGTTTCACTCAACTAAGTGGGAATCTTGCCCCTTAGGGCTCTAGTACCCTCCACTTTTTGTGGGAGAGTTTCGTTGTTTCAGAAGTATAAATTTCCAAAGTTTCAGCCTTATTTCTTTCAGATCTGATCCCTCATTTTCAGATCCCTACAGATCAGCTCTTCTCCCTTTCAAAACACCTCATATAGTTTGTTTGGGTTCATTTCTAGGGCCGCCTCCTTGTCCCTTCTACCTTTAGTTGATCCCCTCCTTTCTAGCAGCAACCTTGCCTCTGTGATCCGGATTTATGCAGGAACGCAACAGAATAAACACATAACCATAAATACAGATATGCAGCGGAAATAACACTTCATTTCATTAATATCAAAGAACTGAAATTTTCTTACAGACATAATGGAAATAAAATAGCTAGGGTGCTGGTAGCGAATCTCTGAGAAGAGATGTGGTGGCTACAGACCTCTGAACTGTGTTGCAATGAGGCTCGAGGGCCTATTTATTGTTGAGAAATAATGTAGAATCTGAAACGTCCAAAAACCTAACCATAGGAGATGAGGCGCCAAAACTGTGGGCGCCCATTTGGGTAAATTGGTGGTTCAACTTCCCAGGGGCATAACTTTGGCATACTATCTCCGTTTGACGCATATGATACATCGTTAGAAAGCTCTATCCGAGGACTACAACTTTCGGGATGAATTTCATTCCATGAAATTCGCTGGACAAACGATACCCAAAAAACATCGTTTAGGGCCTCAAAACGGCTATGGAAGTTCAGGACCCGAAAAACTGCTAAAAATAGTAAGTTTTGTTGCAACTTGAAAATTGAAAGAATTGAAAATGGGGGTTCAAATGGAATAGGTGGGTGGCCACCAATATACACCTGGATCATTAAGCCCCCAAAACGGCTCCGAGAGTGGAGGACCTGAAAACCTGCTAAAAATAGTAAGTTGTGCTGAATATGAAAAGTTGCAAGAATTGATGGTGCTGGTCCAAATGGAATAGGTGGGTAGCTACCGATATCCACCTGGATCACTCTGCCTCTTTGCTGTTCTCTGCACCTCTTTTCAGCAGATTTCTCCTTTAGATCCCTGTCCCTCCCGACCTTAGATCTATTGGCCTCTTTTTAGCGTGCTTTGATTAGATTTTTTCCCTCTTATAGACTAGTTTTGAGAGACTAGCCTTCTTGGGTTAGATTGATGCATTGTTAGCTGTTAATTTTTTGTTCTTTTAGTCTTATTTACTGCAGATTTATTTTTAGTCACGCAACACACTTTTTATTTTACTCTCAAAACGTCTGGGTTTAAACAATTAAAATTAACGCACGCCACACACTGACCCTAAGAGAAGAAGAGCCTGGTTAACACCGCCTGGAAAAGACTTTAAAATCAATTGACACTGCACCTCTCTGCCCATGTTTCGACATTGACCTCACTTGATTTTACACCTCCCTGCCCTTGTCTGTTTTTCTTCTTCCCATCATCATTGCACCTCCAAGGGGTTTGTCCCGGAGACTTCTTGGCCATCACCCTCAGTTTCCGGTTGGTCGACTTCCTCCTTCCCATCGTCATCGAGTAAGTCCTCCCCCGAGTCCGCACTCTGAATCTTCTTCTGATTGTTCGGGTTATCCCCCTACTCCTGGTTCCCCCCTATTACCTTCACCATGTTTAGTTCAGGACCTACTGCCAGCAGCAATCCTAGTTCTACTGCTGGGTCCGTTTCCAGTGGAACCACTACGGGACCTACCTCGACTTCCCCTTGGTTCCCTTATATGGCCGGCCTCAGTCTCCCTGACTTCAATCAACTGATTAATGATCCTATTCGCCACGATGTCAGTTGGCTTGCTATGCCAACCAAGCTCCCCTCCGACATTCCCAAGTTCAAAGGCCTTGCTAGTGAAGATCCCTCCAACCATATCCGATCTTTCCACATGTGGTGTTCCTCCAATTCCATCACCGATGAATCCATCCGTCTTCGATTGTTCCAATGCACGCTTACCGGAGAAGCTTCTAAATGGTATGTTGATCAAGCCACCTCTTCCCATACCACCTTT
Organism: Pinus albicaulis; assembly: GCA_034641835.2. NCBI lineage: Eukaryota > Viridiplantae > Streptophyta > Pinopsida > Pinales > Pinaceae > Pinus > Pinus albicaulis. The sequence goes on along the minus strand of CM076571.1, from coordinate 94,074,515 downwards.
GCGACCATTGCCCAAGCACTACTACATTTGGCGGAAATTCCGACACTTGGTTCCGACGCTTTTGACCAAATGTCGAAAATTTCCCCAAATTTTTTCCATCCTGCCCGAAACTGTCGCTATACCGACGTTTATAGAAAAGTGTCGCAATACCGACACTTAGACAAAGTGTCGCAATTGTGATGTTTGGAGGAAGACGTTGCAATTGCGACACTATGGCCCAAAGCGTCGATATTGCAACGGCTGCCTCCAAACATTGTAAGTATGACACAACATCTAAGTGTCGCAATTGCGACGTTTGGAGGCAGCCGTCGCAGTAGCGACGCTTTGTCCACTGTTGGTATAACGAAACTTATATGCGTGCTACATAAAAATACGAAACTTATATGCGCTACATAAAAATGATTTTATTGTTTCGTATCCGTCGCAAAAGCTACATTAACGTTTGATATCACGCGCGCATTCGCCCTCTACTCTTGCAGAACAGCATTCACCCTCAGCATTCACCCTCAGCTCTTGCAGAACAGCATTTTCCCTCAGCATTCACCCTCAACGTTCGCCCTCAGCTCTTGCAGAACAACATTCGCCCTCAGCTCTTGCAAAATGGTAAGTTCTTACCGCAGGCCCTTCCTCCTATAGTAGGGTTGACTCTATTTGGGTTTTTTTGGTCAATTCCATTGGATTGTGTTAGGCTGTAGGGTTCTCTCTAGATGTCAAGAATCAAGATTCAATACCCTCTATTATCTTCATCACCCGATACAAGATTTAAATTTTTCCCAAAGAAACGCTTATTAATTTGGCAGCCATTATTTCTCCCTGCTTTAAAAACCCTACATTTAAATGAAAACAAGCATTGCATTTCAACTACAAAAATATATTAGTGTTCAAATGTACATGTGTGCTACATTAACGTCTGATATCACGTGCGCATTCGCCCTCCGCTCTTACAGAACAGCATTCGCCCTCAGCATTCGCCCTGAGCTCTTGCAGAACAACATTCACCCTCAACATTCGCCCTGAGCTCTTGCAGAATAGCATTCACCCTGCATTCGCCCTCAGCTCTTGCAGAACAAAATTCACCCTGCATTCGCCCTCAACTCTTGTAGAACATCATTCGCCCTGAGCTCTTGCAGAACATCATTCGCCCTTAGCTCTTGCAAAATGGTAAGTTCTTATTGCAGGCCCTTCCTCCTATAGTAGGGTTGACTCTATTTGGGTTTTTTTGGTCAATTCCATTGGATTGTGTTAGGCTGTAGGGTTCTCTCTAGATGTCAAGAATCAAGATTCAATACTCTCTATTATCTTCATCACCCAATACAAGATTTAAATTTTTCCCAAAGAAACGCTTATTAATTTGGCAGCCATTATTTCTCCCTGCTTTAAAAACCCTACATTTAAATGAAACAAGCATTTCATTTCAACTACAAAAATCTATTAGTGTTCAAATGTACATGTGTGCATCACTTGTGTAGGGTATTCCTTTTCCACTTTCACATTATCCAAGAATGTGTGCAGTATAGCTCATATTTTTTTGTGATTTAGATTATCTTGAAAAAGGAAAGGTAAATTATTTCCCATGGAAAAAGAAGGTTTTCCCTTTTTATAGGCTGTTTGGACTTACGTGGAAAATTTTATGGTATGCCTTTTGATATTATGTAGTTTAAACTTGAATTAACAGATTATTCTACATGAAAATATAATTACCTATGTGATGTCCTTCATCACTAATTAAAATTATAGGGTTTCAATTTCCTAGACTCTAACTCATCTGATGCTAAATTCTAGGTTCTCATTGGTGTATCACTCTTCCATTGATTTCCTTTCCCTCTGGATCTTGTCATACTTTAAAAGTCATCAATGATACATATATTATTTCAGGTATCCCAAAAGGCTTTATAGTAGAACATATTGTGAAGTTTTTTTTGACACTTGAGGATTCTTTTTAGAACTGCAACGTGGTCTATGCTATCGAGTTATATATCAAGCAACTTGTCCTTAATAACCACACTATGAGGTAGGTTCAACCAATTTGAACTTGTTGGGACATAGCATATGAATTTGTGTGATGAGTCCATATCACAGGTCTATTATGGTGAAAAAAGTGAAGACATGTAATGATAGTTATTATGTTAACATTACTAGAAACATTTTCGAAATTATCCATGCTATCAAGATGTCAAAATTCTAGGCATTAGGTGTCAATACTCGTAGCTAATAGATAATAATAATAATATTAAAAAATCACAACTTTATTCTTGAAATATTATTGTTACACATTGGTAACCTAGTTCATGAGTTACTATCACCCAAAGATTGCAAAACAAACTTAAAATATAAATTAAACCAACATGAGAATCCAACTAAGGGTTTCTCGACAAAATCATGCCATAACCTGGCATTTTGAAACCCAAATTTGAATCCATCATAAGCAATACAATGCAAACTCAGATGGATTTTCAATGCATGTTTGCATGCTACACTTATTCTCTGTCTAGATATCATTTTTTAAATGGAACCATTAGTCAAGCCCACAGTCCTTTTTATGTGAAAAATTTCAGCTCTATTTGAGCTCTCTTTTGCTCCACCACCTCCATAAACATATGCAAACATATATCATGATCTTGGAATTCCATTACATATGTATGTTCCAATGTTCCATAATCATGCCCCATCATCAATTTAAGAAATTTCCATTGAATATCAAATTATGGAGGGGGGGAACTTTTTGCTACAACATTTGGCTCAAAATCAGGGACCATCTCCGTATGAGGTGAATGAGAACTATAGATATTTGAAGAAGTAGATTAGTGCCATTTCCTCTGGCCATGGAGTCATATATAGTCATCCATCACAAAAATTTGTCTTTGTTCATTCTCACCTTGAAATTTGCAAAAATTCATGCCCTAATTGAAACGACACTAAATTTGAAAGATATAATAAAAATGCAAGCTAGAAGTGCCCTATAAATACAAAGGGAAAACCTTCCTACCTACCCTAACTTAGATAAATTTTGATTGAATAGGAAACATGATATTGCCAATGGAGTTGATCCAAAAACTTGTTAAATGTATGGGACTAAATCATGCATTTGATTTCCAGGGAAACATGCGCATGAAGAGAAAAAGTGCAGAATTAATGGAAAATCCATACATGCCACTTATAAAAACTACACCGAAAGGTCAAAAAATACTTAAGGCCTTAACTTAATTTGAATCCAAAAAATGACAAAACAGGATTAGTGAAAACACGAGAGTGGTGTGGGTGAACAACATAAATAAAAAGTGAAGATAACTTTCCCCAAGATGCCTTTGTCACCGTTGTATGAAAACATGTTTTCCCTTCCCTTTATACATGCAAGTGAATGCATTATAGGTATGGTGTTTTCTCAGAATAGGAGAAGCCTACTTAAATATATCATTCGTGGAGTGAATGTTTCCTTGACCCAAAACCTCATAGAAACTTATCACTGAATTTGATGTTGGGATGGGATTGTAAAGATAACAACCTCTTCATTCCTCTTGAAGATTGGCACCAATTATCAACAATGAATCAAACTGTAATTTGATCTTCCCCCTTTTACATTACTCTGTATTAGTGTCATAAAAAACAAATATATCAAGATGAAAATCAACACCCTCCTTTTCCAAAGTTGGGTAAAGGTCAATGAGAACCTTAGTCACAACTTACAACTTCCAGGAGATTTCCAAAACAATTTTCAGTCAATTGTTGCATCATGAACAACATGATTTTCTCATAATTCAACATGAGACATGTTTTCCTTTCACTTCCAACAAAGTTCCATTTCTACCCGAAACTCCTATGAAACAAGAACCAAATAAAGGCCATGTCCTCAATGGACATCATTTGGCTTTGAAAATGGCCATTGCACCGTGTTGTTTCTTATATTACATCACGATAGTTTCTTAGGTCATTTCTTGTTTCTGGAGATGAAAAACAACCAAAGAAATTGTGAAGATCCTTTCAAGAAATAAATGACCATTTCTCAATCATATCTCAACTATTTTTTATTTTATTCAGTGGTTGCTTAATTTGAGAGAAATTTGACACTTTTATAAGGAATATAACATAAAAAAACAAAATGGGAAGGAATTGATGAGGTAGATAACCTTTAGTTGTTGTCAATTAAGAATTGATAATACACTATGCATGTTTTGTACTACAAACTAGATTCCTTCCTGGAGTTAGGACATAGAGTATTGAATCAAAGTTGTAGTTTCTAACTTCTTGTATTGGTTCATCAATCTTGAAATTCAGACATTGCATGTCTTCATTGCTTCATGTTTGAATAATTTGCATCATATCGAACAATAGGAAATTAGGAATTATTAGTATTATTACTTTATGGATCTGTTAAGTTACTTTTAAGTTTGCATGGTTTAGTGTGAAATTATTCTAGTGTGCCCCTAGGCCCAAGTGAAGGAATGCCAAGGACTGAGAACCCTAGTTTTTAAATGGTATTGTTTCTTATACCCAAAAACCCCCCAACATCACTTCTTATTAGTTCTTAACAATAGTGTTGTAAACAATTTGAGAATTGATATAGCAAACTCTCGCACTTCTCAAGATAAAGTCCTAAAGCTAAAGTGTGATACCATGTGTAATTCAATAGCCCCATTGTCACCTCACCAACCTCTTTTCACTTCTGGCTAGCTCTCCTCCAACTCAAGGGGGGTTCTCCCTAGTAGATGTTAGGGATCTAATGGCCCAACCAAACCAATTCAAGAGCCCCCTAACTCTCTATTTTTACTACTATCAATCAAAATATTGAACAATAGGGTCAGACATGCATCCTGAAGATAAAATTGCCAGGGTATTTTTGGGTAATTTCAAAGGGAAAGTCCCCAAACACATATAATCAAGGAATTGTAATGTGATTTCAAACATTAAATATCAACAAAATCGTTTAAAGGATATTGAAAGGAAAAAGGTGATGGAAGATAGAAAGTGCCTTACTTAAATGCTCTAAGGATTTTTCAATAGTTGCTCCAAAAGCTTCACTTCAAGGCTCTTCAAGATCGTCTCCAACAATGCTATACCATCAGCTTCAACAATGTTGCTCCAAAAATGTCCTCAAGGTCTTCACAACAAGTTTACTAGAAGTTTCTCTAACAATATATTCAATAAGGTCTTCATTGTCAACTCGTCTCTTGTTTGGGTGCCTTAATGTGCAATGACATGTTTCCAGGACTGAATTCAATGCAAGACATATTTGAAACTCTAACTCTGTCTTCCGGTGTCTTATTAGAAATTATTTCAGTTTTCATTTTGTGTTTTGTGTTTTCAAGTTAGATATTTTTTTCAAGTTTTTACATTTATAATTTTATTTCAATGTGGCAGACTGATCAGAGCAGTGCAGGAACAACCCCGAGACAGGATGATCGCTGAAAGAGGCCAGCGGAAGAACATGTAAAGTGCCAGCATTGCTCTATCTTCAGGTATTTTAGTTATTTACATAATTGAAATAATATTAATTTTGTTCAAATATGCGGACACCTAGCCATGGTACACCTAATGATTCCCTCTTTGAGGAAGAGCTTTCTTCATCCCTATCTCCAGTGTTCTTGTTGCGAAAAAAGGCACGAGATGCAAGGTCGGAATTTAATACTTTGATAGACGCGCCTCAAACACCTGAAACAGAAGAGAGGATAAAAAATATTATGAGCCAGCTAGAAAGATATCAAGTAATAATAAAAATTCAAAAGGATATTTTTTTTGTTCTGCATGAGATGAATTGTGATAGTTTGATTTTTAATTTTTACATTGACTAAACTAACAAAAATTTCTTTTGTATGTAGCATTTTTTGGTACTTGTTGAACCCGGTGTTGGTGGTAGTGGGACACAAGGGTAAGAGATTGCCCAAAAACCCTCTCATACACCTTCTACTCCTTTAGGTGCCAGCCAAGAAACACACCCTGCCCAAGCAGACACCCATCCAACCGCTGAACCTGTTGGCAATGATGAGGCTGATATGGCCAACTACATTATTGCATTTCCTGGAGCTACACGTGTCAACTCCACAGGGACCATTAATGGCACGTTGTTGGTGAACGATGAAGGTGTCCCTATAAAGCATGTACAACTCCCAGGTAAATTTTAATATTTTAACTATTTCATGTAATTTATCTAAAACATATTTATCATGATTTTTATTTTTAAATTAATGATAATATCTTCTTTTTCTTTTGGTTTTATTCTGTGTAGGAAACAATGAGTTCTACAGGATTCTGGAGAGCCATGCGTTGGTAATTTTTGGCTCAACCATACGTACAGGGTGGAATTCCCAGAATTCCAACCTGAAAAAAAGAACTTTTAGATTATCTAGAAGCCCTTTTTGGGGTCGGCACATTTGACAGAAAAGCGGTGGCTCAGGTAGCCGGCAAATATTTGAAATATACCAGGGACACCTATAGGATGCAATTTCAATTTAACCCTATATATGAGCGTCCTCTCGCAGTTTCAGAGAGTGAGTGGAGAGCACTCATCCATGACGGAAAAGAGAAAAGGGCAAAGAAAGAAGGAAAAATGCCAACTAGACCCGCAAGGTAAATTACAACTTTAATTCAATAGCTTTAATTTTCTCTATGTCTAAAATAAAAGTGTGTTACGTCATATCTGACTTCAATCTTTTGATGCTAGGTTGCCTGACACCTCAAAGGCAACCAAAGCTAGGATTGAAAAAAAGGGCCATCACAAGCTAGGCCAGGGCGGCTACTTGAAATTAGCTGCAAGAATTGTAATTAAGTAGCTAAACATCTTATAATTAATTTTATCGCCTTCCAATGTTTTTGTAATCCTATCAAATATGATTAAAAATACACAATCATATGTAATGTAGGGTGATGACTTCGGAACAGAAACTACAGAGGAAGATAAAAATATCGCTTTCCATTTCGGCTATCAAGCCATAGTTGAACATCGCATAAGCTTGGGGCAGGTCCCAAGATCCAGAATGCCTGATAAGGTAAAACATTAACCTTTCAATATGTTTGTTTTCATTCATAAATTTAATGTCTAACAACTTTGTTTAAATCAGGGGAGCAACACTACCGACGACACAAATAACCCAGTTTTAGAGCCAAATGTAGATGATCCTCACGTGCAACCTGATCATTGTAGTAGGGACCAGGTCGACAATGCTACTATCAGTGAGGGCCGTGACGGTAATTAATTTCCACTTATAATTTTTTCTAATTATACCTTGATGGTTTTCCTTATAACGTTTTTTGTTTAAATGACAGAGAATGTTTCCCTTGAGGATCTTACCACCAGAGAGGAAGACAGGGCAACAGTCCCAACGGCGACAACTGGTGCACCAGGTAAATAATCTCATTGCAATTTTTTTTGTTAATATTACCGAACTAGTTCAATGATATTTAAAAACTTACAATTAAAATTTAATATTATTTGTTTTTGTAGGCGATGCCCCGTCACTGGATGAGACCAGACATCGTGACTACGCAACTAGGTCAGCGGCGACAACTGGTGCACCAGGTAAATAATCTCATTGCAATTTTTTTTTATTAATATTACCGAACTAGTTCAATGATATTTAAAAACCGACAATTAAAATTTAATATTATCTGTTTTTGTAGGCGATGCCCCGTCACAGGATGAGACCAGACATCGTGACTACGCAACTAGGTCAGCAGTGCGGGTCGAAAGGCACGAAACAGGAGCAGAGCACGATGATATTGATGATGTAATTAGGAGCTTTAGAAATAGGAAGAAGAAAAATAAAATTTGATAATGTAAAATATTGTATTATTATAAGACAAGTGTTACCATACTTGGAACGTTTTTTGCGTTATATAAAAAACTCATTTATCATACTATTTTTATGTCAAGCATTAATTGCAATGTTTCATTGTGTACTTTTTGTTGAATTGTTTTTTTATTAGTTATTGAATATTTTTTTTTATGCTCATGAAAGTAAAAAATGAAATATAGATTGGGTATTGGGGAATTGAGAGTGATGTAAGGGGGGGGGGAGGGGCTATAAGAGCTTCCACCTTCATGTGGTTGGCTTTGTTTAGTAGAGAATAATTTATTGGAGCGATTTAATCTTGGAGAAAACCTCCCTCGATCCAGCGTAGCAACAAAAAAGTCACTGTTTACTTAGTCGCTACTCTTTCAGATCGTGGGAGGCTTGTTCCAAGTTCATGCAACTCCAATAAATTGTTCTTGAAACAAAGAGGAGCTTATTCAGGTATGTTTTGACATTTTCAACATATGTTCTAACATTATCATAAGAATGCATCTTAGAGTAAAAAATACTACATCAATTACTCGTATTTATTGTATAGATAATGATGGATTTTGATTGACTTGGCAGTGCAGGTACAAATCCTCTTGCATCATGAGCAATACAACTTGTCAACCAGGGTCATGTCCAGGATATTTTTGCTTGTGCGCTTGACCAGGTTCATAATGTCACATTTTTTAAGTTCCTTTACAGTTAATAATTCAATATTAAGCTTGTTCATGATTATTATCTAGGTTTTTTGTATGTGTTTTTTCATCTATTTGATTGTAAGAAACTCTGCATGTTTCCTGTTGTTCACTATGATTTCTCCCATTACCACTCCCAGGATGAATCCCACTTTATTGTTACATAGGTTACTTTATTGTTACTATGATTTCTCCATTTACGATTTCATAGGTTACATCATGTAAAGTTGTCAGTCTCAGGTTGGTGATGAGCTTTAGTTCTCCAGATTTCGGGCTTTTCTGATATTTTCTCCTCATGTCATTCCTGCATCACCTCGTTGTTTGAGCATGCCAATTGTCTACCACTTGTACCAATTGGCACATGTCAATCTCTTAGTGGTGCCACATTTCACCTATTTTCAGTGAGAGTTTAGGGTTTCTCTAACATAGCTTCAGAAATCCGATTCAGTGCCTGCTTGAATATCGTCACATAATACTCATGGTTTGGATTAATGAGCATGTTCTGAATGGTTGGTTGATTCATAAGAACCACCCATATAGTCATCTTGAGATATTTCAGAAGTTTTCTCGGGTTTCCTTTTTCACCGTTTCTAGTGGGTGGGATGGTGGGGGGTGATGCATCAATACTGGTGCTCTTGTAGTAGGGAATTTGTTTTTGGGGATATAAAGGAGCATTTGATGTAGATATCCCATTGGATGCATTCATAGATGGGCACGAGAGGTCCAGAATTTAAATTAAAAATATGCAACCTCTAGCATGGCAACCTGAAGGCTGCGAGAGACACTGGTTAAAGATTTTTTTGTGGTGGCCTTAATATAGTCGTGATTTCTTTCTATTATCTTAATGCAAATATATAGTCCGGTCTCATTAAAATGAGGATTGTGGTTGTATTTCTCTTTGGTTGTTTCTCTCTTAATGCTCTAGAAGTTGCCAAAAGTTGCAATAGTTGTTTAGTTTTCCTGTTACAACTTAAAAGTGGTTTTTAGCAATGGGAGTCATGTTTTTTAAGGTTCATACCAATATGAAGATCTTGTAATTCTATATTCAGGATAAGAGAAGATGGCCTCTGCTTTGGGCAGTATGACAAAAATTGCCACATCTACCTCATTGGGTAACAATGGAAAGGGGAAGAATTTGGGTGCAATGTTTGATAATTATGGCAGACAATTGTCTTCTCTTTCAGTTTTTTCACCCATTTCCTTTAATCGCTCAAGCAGAAGAGGGACTCTGAGATTACGCGACAGAGAGAAGGTAGTTAATACAAGAGCTATGGAAAAGGAGTTGTACTTCAACAAGGATGGCCCAGTGACAAAAAAATTGCAGGTCAGAGAAAAAATTATGTTTAAAGGAAGGTCACCTGCACGTGAAACTTCACTGCGGTGGATCTTTCCTTGTCCACTTATATTCGATTTTAATGTGTTATTTTAATTTTTCATGGAGGGTTGTTTTGGCATATGGTCTCGCATTCAATTGCACACTTACTGAAAGCATTGTCAATTTGTCTTGCAGGCGGTGTGAACAAACTTGCTGATCTTGTTGGAGTCACCCTTGGGGCAAGGGGAAAAATGTTGTCTTGGAGAGAAAGCATGGTTCTCCGAAAATAGTTAATGATGGTGTGACAGTAGCTAAGGAGGTAATTTGTAGATGTGTGCTCTGGTTTTCTTTTTAACGTTGTATTAGTTCCCCTCTTAAATGTCTTAGATTTGGTAGGCATAATTTGAAAACTCAAAGGTGAAAGGAAACATATTTGTTACCCAGTGGTCTACTTGGCCTATGGACTAGCCACATTAGAGTAATGCATAAAGCTTTTCACAACAATAAAAGGAAAGGGTTATGGCTGAGTCAAATTTTATTGTTATTGACAGTGTAATGAAATGTATCTTTATGCTATGGTTTTGGCCTTTTTATTGGTTGAATTAGAGGACCTAGTTGAAAATATTGGGGCCAAGTTGGTAAGGCAAGTTGCGGCAAAGACAAATGATTTAGCTGGGGATGGAACCACAACATCTATTGTTCTTGCACATGTTGGAATATTGAAAAATTCCAGAACAATGAATGGAGAATAAATCTCCCTTATTTTAACACAGAGAAAATAAAAATTTCTTTGACAGGAGACAGAGTTTCAATACTTTGAAAACAAACTTCTATTCCCTTCAATAACTCAAAAAAAACTATTACACTTCTTCCTCACTGAGAGGGATTACAAAATTATGACTGCTACAAAACGCAGTGCATAAAACCAACTCACTGTCTGTTCAAAACAAACATACACTGTCTCTAAAACACTCTGCTATGTTTTTCACTTTCGTACTACTGTGCATACACACTTAAAAAGTTACACTCAGTCTTTCACTTTTTACACACTACTGTGTAATAAAAAATTTACGTATTGTCTATAAAAAAACTACCAAGATTTTTTGTCCTTTTTATTTTTATATGCCGTAACATATAAAACATATTATAATAAACCCTCTTTTTAAAAAAATAAAATTAAAACTAAATTCTATGGCCCACCTTTCATTTCACATATGGTATATATATAACATATGCTTAAAACATATGTATATATTATAGCATACATAAAATTAAATTATCAAAACATTAAATAACCCTTTCCGTCAAACTTCAAAAGTCTGAATAGATTGAATTTCAAACCAAATTCGCATTCCAAAATGTAACGTGAATTCTCAATCCAATGTGCCTTATAAAAAATTCGGGTCTGGTTTTCAAGTTTTCAGATTCCCTTCAATTTCATGCAATCCAATATTAATGCTCCACGTGTCCTCCTTTTGAATTTACAAAACGGGGAGGTAAATTTCTGTTTGTTTAATTTCTGGTTGGTGAATTGCGTTAATATTGGTTGTTGTGTTTAAATACAATCCTGTACAGAAATATGGCTGCGGCCGTCTACAAAAAAAACTTGCAGGAATTTAAATGCTGAATTAAATTTCTGGATGGCGTGCAAGCAACCTCCAAAAAAAATTGTTGTTGTTGCATCCGTCCTTCTGCTGCAGCAGTTGAAGTTAAAATTCAACAGCATAGGGTTTAATAAGTGAGGGTGTGAAGGTAACTTTTTGTCGATAGTACTGGATTAAGATCATCTATTCATTTTTGTAGGGTCTTCTGGTGTTTGGGTTTTTAGTTTTGGGTTGGGCTTATTGAGTCTAAGATAGTTTTTGAGTGAAAAAATTGCTATCAGGTATTAAAAAAATTTGGTTCTTTTTTCAAAATTTATGAGCTTGTTAGGAAATACAAAACTGACAATGGTTGTATCTTAAATTTGTGGAAAATAATTTGAAATGAAACCTTTTTGTTTAGGTTGTTGCAGCAGGTGCAAACCCCATTCAAATTACTAGGGGCATTGACAAGACAATAAAGGCCCTTGTTTCGAACTCAAAATTTTGTCAAAGGAGGTAAACGCTTGCCTTTTGAGTAGGCTGGTTTTCCTTTTTGCTGATGGTTTGGTGTATCTAATTGAATTAGTTGCCTAAGGTATTTTTGGTTGCAAACTCATTTTCATTTTTCATATAGTATTGGCCTTGTGGAATACATTTGATTGTGTGGTCTTGTTAGATCTACAAAATTTGTAGTTGTTTAGTCTTATGGCTGAGGTGCACTTTTATTATGGAAATAGTTGATGCAATATCGTCATTTAATCCTTACTGCAAGGTAGCATGTTGAGAAGTTTCTTGTGAAACATTTGGTATTCAAAATGGCACTTGATCCTATACAAAATCATGCACTTGACTTCAAAATTAATATTCAAAGTGTGCCAGACAATTCTTGCAAAATTTCAAAAATTTATGTTGTTTTAAACCATTATCTTTTTCATGTATTGGATGCTGAAAATGAGAAAAAGACTTTGGTATGAAACCAACTGGTGAATAATTTCCAGTGAAACAACCACTTCCAAGACATGATTTAGAAGTAGAACATATGTACTTATGAAGCATAGAAAGATATCCTTGATGCATTGTCAATGTTTGGCTAGGGTTATTTTTGGAGAAAATAACTCCTTATTCCTAGAATAGTAATCTTCAATACAAGTAAATGCCAGAGAAGAGAGATCATCGTGTGATATAAACCTATTAACAAAAGTGAACAGGGAATGATTATTAATTATGGCATACTAAGTTGTCAGTGATTTTGACTATTTGTCTTTAACATGTAAAAATGTTAAATTCAAAACTTACATCATCATGGTTTGGCATCATGAGCTTGACTAATTGTCCACCATGCTCATAATTTCATTGTTGTATTCATATCTATAAACAACGTTTCAAATAATAATAATAAAGTTCTATAAGAAAAATCCAAACCTCCATGCTGCTGCTCCTTGTGATACAAAGTCAAAATTGCATTACACAATCTGACACATAAGAATCTCCTATATCCCGGTGGTATATATCCAAACTCTTATAATAGTGTATTCAAGACTTATGTTGACATTGCCAATGAGATATTTAAGAAATGAAAGATGGAGCCTTATTCATTGTTGTATATGTAATAGTCTTTTATTAATATAAAGATTGATGGTTTTGTCTTTCTGAAAATGAAATGTAAAAATAATTTATTGTGGTCAATTGAAATTTTTTTTTTGTAAAGCTTTTCATTATGGAAGGGCAACATAGATATATGCCCTTCTAATTGAAATTCGGACCTGCCCTTCAAAATTTATCACTGTGTGGGACCTTAACAAACAATAAAACTATTCCGCCGTGTGTTATATAAAACATATAACAAAACCTTGGTCAAAATTTCAAACGAACCCTTTAGCTGTGGGTATTTCATCACGAATTGATCATTTTACCATGTACCTTCTTCTAGAGGAATATTCTTCCACTTGATTATGTGCTTCATAATGGTTATATGTCAAAGAGATATAGAATGTTTATCTATAACTTTTTGTGGTTCAAGAATCAACATTCATTCTTCATCTAATTTTGGAAGTTCTATTTACATTGGCATATTTTTTCCCAAAACCTTTTTTAGGCAAGATACATGAAAAACCTTATGAATGCAAGAAGAAGGAAAATATAACTTCTATACTACTTGTGCAATCCTATGAATAATTATTTAGGGCCATAACATTTTTGAGCTAATTCTTTATTCTTCTTTTTCTTGAATGCAGATTGCTTATAATGCTATAATCTAAGAAATACCCAATTACCCTCCTCAAATTATCTTTCACTTCAATGTTGTTCCCCTTGTTGTTTTATCATGTTTCATGTCATTTGAAGGTTTTCCATAATAATTTTCAAATTTTCTTTAGTATTTTCCATATGTGACTATGTTTCCTATACTTTGGACTTATCTTGCAAAAATTATGAGATACTAGGAGTTGGATATCCATAAAGGGCCTTAAATGGGGAAATTTTAGTAGATGTGTGATAGGTAGTATGATAGTATCATATTACCATTCTTCCTTGAGGAACCCACTTCATCCATTAAGATTGCTTTTCTAAAGAGTAATATTGTAGATAACCTTAAAAACATTTGTTAACTATTTTTGTTTGACCATTTGATTGTGTTTGATATGTAGAACTCATGGCAACTAGTGTTTCTCCACTCATATTAAATAATTATTTCCAAAAGTTTCTTGTTGCTATTACTTTAGGAAAACCATGAAGACTATGAATTTCTTTCATGGACACTTCTGCCACTTGGCTTGTTGTTTATGTACTTTGAGCTCTACAAAAAAAATCTACAAAATTTGTCAATATAAATGACCACAAAAATGTAATACTTACCTTTATATTTCAGTAACCCTGTAATAAAGTCTATTGATATATCTTCTAGTATTTGAATATGTATGTGGAATGGTTTAAGTAACCCTAGAGATTTTACTATCTCTCTTTTATTTATTATGCAAACCTGACCTTCTCTTACAAAATTTTGAATATCTTTCTTCATTCCTTCCAAAAATATATTTTTTGATCCTTTGAGATGTTTTAACGAACCCTGCGTCCTACCATCAGAGAGACATGGGACTCCCTTAATATTTGTTTATTCAAATATGCTTGTGTGCATAAAAATATTCTACATTTGCACCAAAGTATATTTCTCTTTCACTCCCAATGCTCCATAGAGTTCATCCCATCCTTTATAAATTTTAGTTTTTGTTTAGTACTATTGTCATTTTTCCATTATGGCAAGCTTCTTCTAGCCACCCAGGAATAGAAAATGTAATTGGATATAAATTTGAGGCCTCTTCTATTTTAGAAAGAGCATCATGTACTAAATTTTCCTTACCCTTTTTGCAGATTATCTCAAAATTAAAACTTTTCATTTTTTCTCCTCATTTTTGTTAATCTTCCAATGAAATCCATAGCTTCAAAAAATACTTTATGCTATCATGGTATATCTTGACTTTAAATTACCTCCCAATGATATACTATCCCTATTTTTTATTGCATGTAATATTGCTTCCATTTATTTTTCATACGTAGATTTCACCAAATATTTTCTTTGAATTCCTTGCTTTTAAAAGCCAATGATATCCCTTATTGTGTTAATGTTACGTAGATTCCTTGTCCTAGTGCCTCACACTCTACTATGAATGTTTTACTAAAAGTAGGTGCAACCGATGTTGGTGTAGAAGACATGGAATCCATTAAAAGAGAGAATGCCAAAGTAGCCTCATCATTCCATATAAATGATATTTTCTTCAAGAGATATGTGAGTGGACTTGAAATGCATGCATAATTTTTAACAAATGATCAATAATATCATGTAAGTCTAAAAAATATTCTAAGAACCTTGATTTTCATAGGAATAGGTCATTTTGTAATAGCTTGCATCTTTTGAGGCTCCAAATTCACTCCTTCCTTTAAAACAATATGAACCAAATACTCGAATTCTTATTTCCCAAAAGCACATTGGGATATTTTTACATAAAAATTATTGTTCTCAATAATTTATATAACTTTTCCACATGTTTTCTAGTGTGGTATTCCCATGATTTATTATAAATATGTGTATTATCAAAGAAAACCAACACAAATTTTATAAGATGGGATCAAACAAAAGTGTTCTTAAGTCGAGCCCTCCGGACTTCAAACGGCGATAAACCATAATTCAAACCAAATTCGCGTTCCAAAATAGCCTGCTGACATCGGCCAATTTTGTGACGCGAAAACCAAATGAATTCCGCCCTAATCTTTTTCGGGTCCGAAGTTGGGCTGGCATATGGAGGGAGAGTTGTGATGCGAATTTCTTATCAAATTTGCCCTAATATTTTTCGGGTCCGGATTTCAACTGCGCGAGCAGCCCAAACAAAGATCTGCTCCAATCAATTTCTGCCACGTGTCCTCAATCAGAACTTGCCCTGCTCCCGGCTGCGGGTTCATTCGATGGCGTTTAAGGCGATGGGACATGGATGTGGCGATTTCATATCAATCACATTAAGTTTTAACGCTGTTCAATTAAGTTCCAAGGTTTTCACATCTAATCGCATTAAGTTTTAACACTATTCAAGATCAGACCTCCACTCCTGTTAGCGATTCCGCATGATCCAATATGATTCAACCTTCGGCTCTCATTAATGATCAGAGATTAATTATGACGGGCGTCCTTCGACATTGCAATCAGGTCGATAAAATGGCATTTCGCTATGGTTTTTCAGACGAGCCAGTTACTGGGTTACACTGCCTGCTCACTGTGACGAGAAGGAGAAGTGGCCAGCTAAACTGCTGCGTAGACCTTGTTGCATATCTGCATTTCTCTCGGTCTGGTCCTTGTCTATCTTCCTCTGTTTCTTGGAATTCTGCTTCTCCGTCTCCTCTTGTGCCCACTGCTAGTGAGACTGCACCCATGCCTCGCGTGCGTCAAAGGATGCGTTGCCGCAGGGGGAGCACTAGAGGTCAAACCTTGCGCGCTCCCTCCAGCCCCTCAACCGAGTTGTCTTCTGACCAGTCCAGTGATTATTACGCAGGTCGCTATCCAAATACTAGGAGTGGGCGGGGTCGGGTTGTAGGATCTGGCCACCGTATGGATTCCCCTACTCCTCGTTTCCCCACCACTAGTTCACCTTCTCCCACGACGCGCACTGCGCAATTTTCCTTTAATTTCTCTCTCAACCGCCCACGAATTACAGCTTCAGTCACTGTGGTTTTCCGCGAGGAGGCCCAAACGGAGGAAGAATGCACCCGTCTGGCGGGTCTGAGCTCGGAAAAATTCGGCCAGCATTCGGGCCTTCAGGAGGGGAGCCGTGGCATGAATGTGGAGGTAGCACCTAGCGATCCTGGACCTTCCGAAGGATGGTGCCGAATCGTCGAGGAGCCAGAGGAGTAGTTTGGTTAATTTGTTTTTCTTGCTTCGTGGCCCACTTAATTGGGCTACTTTTAGATTATTTTACTGTGTTGGACCTTTGTAATATTTTTGAATTCTGTAAATTAAACGTTCAAGACTGGTTTCCCCGTATGAGGGCAGTCTTCTTAATTTTTTGATTTTTTGATGAAAAATTTGCCATGAGTCTGGGCAATGATTTTGACTTCGGTGTAATTTTATTCCCACTGTTAATAGATTAACTTTACTTAGAAAAAAAAATGTTGCCCTGTTTCTATTTTAAACCTGTTTTTTGAAATACAGAGCCATGTTTATATGGTCTACGTATTATACTTTCTCTGTATATCTACAGGAACCTTTTTGCTATGAACAGGGTGGATGTTGTAGCGGGCTACTAATGGAAACAAGCGAGCCTGAACCTTACATCTCGGATGCAACAGATGGTTACCAATTTTGGAATCAAGCGAGCCTGATCTTACAAGCGAGCATGGGTTTCTGCAGATGGTTATCACACTCTTCACATGATTAGCGTTTTTCTCTGTTCAAGGATTTTGGGTACTTTAATTTGTATTTGGAACAATGGATGTCGGTACTCTATCTGTTGCTTTACTATTCTACATACTGCTATTTCACTTTCTTATAGATTCCTCGGGCATATTTGGATGCTTTCTTAGATTTGTCGATAATCTCCTTGTGGACCATTACTGGGTTTTATATCATGTCCCTGTATGTGACATGGGGTATTTTTCTATCATTATCTGGGGTGGGACTTCCACTTTTCTGGATGGATATTTGGGTTCCAATCTTCAGATGTGAAAATGTAATGACTTCATGGACTGTTTTACTTCATATAATATATTCAAAACAACGTTTTTTCTCTTGTGAAAAAAAAATGATTAATGTTTATCACTCTGCCTTCAAAACTAGCGATGTCGGTCTATGTTGCTGGTTTATTGATATGGTCTGATGGTCTTTTTATATTTTGGACATATCACACTCCTCACATGATTAGCGTTTTTCTCTGTTCAAGGATTTTGGGTACTTTAATTTGTATTTGGAACAATGGACGTCGGTACTCTATCTGTTTTTTTACTATTCTACATACTGCTATTTCACTTTCTTATAGATGCCTCGGGCATATTTGGATGCTTTCTCAGATTTGTCGATAATCTCCATGTGGACCATTACTGGGTTTTATATCAAGTCCTTGTATGTGACATGGGGTATTTTTCTATCACCGTCTGGGGTGGGACTTCCACTTTTCTAGATGGATATTTGGGTTCCAATCTTCAGATGTGAAAATGTAATGACTTCATGGACTGTTTTACTTCATATAATATATTCAAAACAACGTTTTTTCTCTTGTGAAAAAAAAATGATTAATGTTTATCACTCTGCCTTCAAAACTAGCTATGCTGGTCTATGTTGCCGGTTTATTGATATGGTCTGATGGTATTTTTATATTTTGGACATATCACACTCCTCACATGATTAGCATTTTTCTTTGTTCAAGGATTTTGGGTACTTTAATTTGTATTTGGAACAATGGACGTCGGTACTCTATCTATTGTTTTACTATTCTACATACTGCTATTTCACTTTCTTATAGATGCCTCGGGCATATTTGGATGATTTCTCAGATTTGTCGATTATCTCCATGTGGACCGTTACTGGGTTTTATATCAAGTCTCTGTATGTGACATGGGGTATTTTTCTATCACTGTCTGGGGTGGGACTTCCACTTTTCTAGATGGATATTTGGGTTCCAATCTTCAGATGTGAAAATTTAATGACTTCATGGACTGTTTTACTTCATATAATATATTCAAAACAACGTTTTTCCTCTTTTAAAGTTTCATTTTTTTTTATTTTTTTTTTTTAAATTGAACCCGCCGTCGCTATACCGATGCCTTGTAAGCATCGGAATTGCGACAGCTTAAAAACGTCGGAAGAGCGACAGTATAAAAATGTCGGACGAGCGACGTTCAAAATGTCGGACCACATTTCGTCGGAATTGCGACAGTTTACAAACATCAGAAGAGCGACGTTCAAAACGTTGGACCACATGTCGTCGGAATTGTGACAGTTTACAACTTTTGGAAGAGTGATGTCCAAAACGTCGGACCACATTGCGTAGGAATTGCGACAGTTTACAAACATCGGAAGAGTGACGTTCAAATCGTCGGACCACATTTCGTCGTAATTGTGACAGTTTACAAACGTCGGAAGAGCGACGTTCAAAACATCGGACCACATTTTGTCGGAAGTGCGACAATTTACAAAGGTCGGAAGTGCGACGGATTGGGAAACGTCGGAAGAGTGACGCTTGTTTGGAAGCGACGGAAAAAGTGTCGATAGTGCAACACTTTTTAAGTGCATCGAAACTGCGACGGTATGGCAAACCACGTTTTGCCTGCCCTCGAACTATCGCTCTTGCGACGACTATGTGTCGGAATAGCGACGAATTGGCCGTCGGAAATTCCGCCAAATTTTCTAGTGAAGCCTTTTTATCTTATTTCCAGCTCCCTCTCCGATACAACACTGGTACTGAACTCTTGAATTCTTTTCTTCAATCCTCTTTGACCCGCCTTTCTACTCATGTCCAGGAATGGCGGAGAAGACGGAGCTTATGTCGAGCCCCCACCTTTGAAGATCGGGTTTATATGGACTGGTTCCTTTGTTCTCTCTTACCTCCCATTGGCAAAGATGTTGCTTCCCAATTTCCCCAAACCGAAGAAGCCACCCTCCAAATAGCCTTGAAATATGACCTTATCTATGCTCAATCTGGTTATGTTTATACCGTCCTTCCTGACCTCCCCAAACCCGGTGGCCCTAACGCCCCTGGGGCCTCTCACTCTGCTGACGGTATCGTTGGAGCTCTTTCACATACCTCTGCTCAACCTCTTATGGGCTATGGTTTACCCCTAGGAGGGGCCAGCACCTCCAGCCCTTTTCCCCCTCCCGGTAGCATCTATCCAGGATACGGCATGCCTCCTCCTCTTGCCCACGCTCATGCTTACCTCAATGTTGCCCATCCTAACCCTTATCCTTACCCACAGCCTGGTGTCCCAGCTCCTCCAGCATTTGGACCTCTACCTCCCTTGCCTCCTCCTCCCCAGCAGCCACACTTACTACCCCCTCCAGGGCAAGTATTTGTGCAGAAGGGCACGACTAATTCTCCCCCTTCTCAACGAACGAGGAGAGGCAATCCATCTGCCCCTGGTAATCGTGGATCCAATCCTTCCAATATCGATTCTAACACTGCCAACCAGCCATAGGGTTCTCATCCCAAGCCAGACAGGCCACTTCGCACCAATAAGCCTTGTTCATGTTGTGGTGTTTATGGTCATTACACTCACAATTGTCCCCTATTACCCTAGATGAGGCAGATGTGGGAGTCTCAGGCCATCGTGCGGGGACAACACTCCTCCCCTCCTGTCCCTCCCAACACGGCTACTTCTCAAACCGTTGTGTTTACCGATCCTTTCCCTCAACAAGGATTCGTGGTTCCTCTGATTACCAGATCCTCATGATGGCCTCTGACCAACCTCTCACCATCGACCTTAACCTTCAAACTCGGTCACGTCAGTACTCCACACCCCCCCTCCTGCCTATCACCTAGTCCCCATCTTCAGGTCCTACAAAGCCTCTGTCGACACCCAATGGTCCCTTACAAATCCCTCCACCCAAAGTTGAGGGTCACACCAAGATTCCTAATGGCCCATTACACCGAAATGCTGCCTCTAGTCAAGCTGCCCATTCATATAGCATAGTAGATGATCTGGCACAATCTCCTGCTGCCATTTCAACACTGGAACTCCTCCAATCGTTTCCTTCTCAAAAGAAGGCTCTACTATCTACCATGGGTGCTGTAGATCCTGCTGATGACCAATTGATTGTTTTCGATGCCCGTCATTCAGAACATCCCCCACTTCCTGCTTCTGTTTCTTTCCAAATCCCAGTCAAAATCTGAAATACCAACGTTGCTCGATGTATTATTGATGAGGGGGCATCTACCTGTGTGATGTCTGCTTCGGTTTGGAAACAACTCGAATCTCCTAAGCTGGCCCCTTCCACAATCACCCTTTGTGCGTGGGATGGACATGCCTCCCAACCCATTGGTCTATTCTGTAATTGTCCTATCACCCTTGCGGGCAAGACTGTGTGTGTCGACGTTGAAGTTATCGACACCCCTCTTGACTATAACATTATTTTAGGGCGTAGTTACACCTATGCCATGTATGATGTCCCATCCGCAGTCCACCGCAAGATGTTTTTCCCGCATAATGGAAAGATTGTCACTATCAACCAATTGACTTATCATGAACCAAAATCTCAGACCTCCCCTGAGTCCACTATCTCTGCTGTCACCAATAAGCAAACCATTGATTCTTTGACCAGTGTTTCCCCTGGCATCTACAAATACTCCTCCTTGCTTGGAACTTTCCCAGGTCCTCCCCCTCCTCCTGTCTCTGATCCTAGCTTAGCGAATTTTTGCATGATGCAATCGTCTCAGGTTGGCCTCCCATAGTCTGCTTTGGCTAGTCAGCAACCTCAATCTCACCCACCGCAACCTGATCCTCACCCTTCGCCTCAGCCAATCGCACCTCTTCCGCCTGGACCTTCCCATCCACCTCTCACTCAGGAACCTCCCTACCCTCCTGAGTCGGTCTCCACCATATGGGAGTCGTCCCTCCTGGCCATTACCCCACTGGTCAGATACCTTTCCTTGCTCCCCCTCCCTGAGTCTATTCGGTTCCCATCATGGCCACCCTTTCCCTCCCTAATTTAACCTTGGGAATACCGGTATGGTATCTTACTCCTCCAGCCGAGACCCCAGCCGGTTGTGACACCAGTTCAACTGATTCCCTTTGCTCCTTCCACCACTACAATGCCCCTAGCCCCTCCACAAGACCATCCTCATGATGTGACAGCTACGGGCAAGAAAATAAAAGCTCGCAAGGGGACATCTAAAGACAAGGCCACTGCACCTGACCCTACCCCTCCTCCACCCGCCAAGCCTTGTGCCTTGTGTGATGGTATTGGTCATGCCACCCATACTTGTCCTGAGTTGCCCCGTATCCAACCCATGGTTAAAGTCATGTTCCCTGAGTCTACGGTCCCTGAAACCTCTGTTTCTTCCTCATCCGTAGCCAAGAACCCAAAGAATCTTCGCACCAAAAAACCTTGTGCTCTGTGTGGTGTCCATGGCCATTACTCTCACCATTGCCCTCACCTCATGCATTACCGAGCCTCTTTAGAGGTCATTCGTGAATACGAAGTTGAAAAAAATCAATCTGCCTCTCCCATCCTTGCTCAATATGTGTCCGGCTTACTCAAGGATCCCCCTGCCACCATTGAAATTCCTCCCCCTGATGTTGAGATGTCAGAACCTGCTGCCCCCCTTCTCTACCGTTCATCATTCGCACGACCCTCGGAGTACATTCCCTCTTAATCCACTCCATCTGTTTTGCTTGATCCTCCTTCAACAACATCCTTGGACTTTACATGCTTGGACCATCTTTTTACTTGTTCTTCTATCATCTCCCACAACGATCCGTATGTGCGCCTTTCTTCCCCAACTGATGATTTCGGTAACTTTGCAGTGTCGTGTGGTTTCCTCGACCTTTCCCTTTCCTCCCATAACCAGGATAATACCATCTGTATCTATGATGTCCTTCACAGCATGAGTTCCCGCTCTTCCTCCCATAGTTCTCATTCATCTCCCTGTAGTCGATCTATGAGTCATAGACTTCCTACCCAGACTACTCCCTCCCATAGTTTTCATTGGATGTCTACCCTATACTCACGCTGCCATCATTATTCTCCTTCCTCCCATTTCTTGTCTTGTGACACTATTCCACCGGCCCTCTCATCCACACATTATATTGACTATGCCGATGGGGCAAGTCGTTATTCCCATAATCTCGCCTCGGCCACATGGGCCATCTTTACCCCCTTGCATACCCTCGTTCTTGCAAATGGGGTCTGCATTGGTCATGCCACCAATAATCAGGCTGAATATGATGCAGTACGTGGTCTCTTAACCGATGCCCTCTCTCATCACATCCTCCATCTGCACGTTCATTTAGATTCCTTGCTTCTTGTCTTACAACTTAATGGTTTCTATCGTGTGCATAACCCTATCCTGTTTAGACAATATTTACGAGTGAAACTTTTGATATGTGAATTTAGATTCATTACTTTCAACCATATACCTAGAAGTCAAAATCACTACGTAGATCAAATTGCAGATCATGTTCTAGACTGGCATTTATCACACACAAGACAATAACATTTCACTCCATCAACACAATGCATATACATAATATCTATCATATAACATGTTTTTTCGAGTGCATATACTCTGAAACATATGACATGCCCATAGCATGTTACAAAAACAAAATTACAAAACTGGGGGGCACCACTTGCCCCTACATACACACTGGGGGGCACCACCTGCCCTACATCTAATCACTCTCTAGAGGATCTCGAGCTAATGGCGCTGCTCCCGCAGCTCGTAGATCATGCATAGTCTAATCGGCCATCGCCATGCACCGCATGATACCTCGCCACTCCTAGGGTAGCCCAATACATAGCTCTATGTACTGGTCGTCTAAATCTTGCCAACCACACTCCGACACATCGGTCAGCAGCCCCTCACATCTACGACGAATGTCTTCCAACAGAATGGCCATATCCTCATTCTATGCCATCCTTGATCCACTTGCACCTGTCGCTCCAGCTGCTGCAGGTCATCCCATATATTCGGCCAGTTTTACCGGAGCTATATCTGCATTCCAAAAAGTATAAAGATTAG
Source organism: Pinus albicaulis (assembly GCA_034641835.2). Classification (NCBI taxonomy): domain Eukaryota; kingdom Viridiplantae; phylum Streptophyta; class Pinopsida; order Pinales; family Pinaceae; genus Pinus; species Pinus albicaulis. Next base: position 94,050,938 of record CM076571.1, on the reverse strand, counting down.
TACCATGAATACTATTCACAAACTTTAAAATGCACATAATAGATTAGTTACTTGTCACTTACCATTGGGCCCCCATACTCAACCAGGTGGAAGCGGCAAGTCCGGATCTCCCCAATAACTCATCCCACTATAGGGATAGTCGTCTATGTACAATGGCATCTGATCCCAATGGGTGAAAAACTCTGGTCGGAACACTCATCCGACCGCCCCTCCTCTTCCTCTACACAGTAGTCGTCCCCACTGACACATCCGAGGCTCTCTCGGACCCCCATCAGGTAGCTCTACACGAGGTCGTAAGGCAGGGATCTTCTCAAAAAGGAAGGAGCACAATACCGTCCCATAAGCACAATCATGATTCACTTGCTGCTTACATAGCGACAGCTGTCGTTTCACCGACACCAACATCATATGGGCCCACCCATAGTAGGTCCCACTCAACACACTCTCTACAATCATCATCTACCCTCCAGTGATGTGAAGGAACGCCTGGCTGCCCAAGATCTGCAACACTGTTGCTACCACTGCCCGGGTCTCCAACCTCTCTAGATCCCCAATCGATATCCGAGTCCCTTTGACTCAGACACCTGGTCGATAATGTCACTCAATGAACTCCATGATTTTCTACCCCTGCGTTAATGCTGGCTTTGTATTTCCCACCATCCCTAATGATGGGAGACCAGTCAGGAAATTTAGATCCTGGACTGTCAACTCAATCCTGTGCCCCTGCACTATAAACACCTCATGATCTAGATCCCAATAACTGATAATCCGGGCCAACAAGGGCTCCCCAGCCCTCATCAAAGGGTTCTCCACAAATTTCAGAACCCCAAACCTAGCCAATGCATGACGGACACCCTGATCTGCTTGGATTTCTGTCTGTAATGTACCTAGGTCTCTCTCTCTCCACTTGATCCATATATCTGCCATATCTGCACAAAACCATTATCTTTTTCAATCTACAGATAAGAAAAACTGCATTCACTCATACCAAAACTAAATCTCACCCCATAACAGCACTGAAACCACCTCCATCTAACAAGTCGCACTTTTTGGCCAATTCCTGGGCCAGGTCGCACTTTTCAGGCCCAAACCTGCGTCCCAGGTTGCAGTTTTTGCCCCAAAAAGTGCGACCCGGACGTAATGATGAAGTAGGAGCAGTTACTGAGATTTAAGACCCTAATCTGAACTTTGAATCCATCAAAATCAAAGAGTAGGATTAGGCCTCTTACCCGCAACTGACGGATCGCGATTCCAATGGTCGGTTTGTCTGCTACGATTGCCGCAAGATTTAGGGCCTTCTCTCCTCTCCACATTCACGATAACCACACAAGAAAATGAATGATTTTGGAGGGAAAATGCCTTATTAGAAGAAAAACCCCTGCTTTTTCTTTCGCCCACTGCGACCAAACCGTAGCCCCATTTGACACACCGTCTACACCATTGGAAAGCTATCACCGAGCACTCAAATGGGTATCTATTAGTTTTTCATGTTTTGATACTTCACTAGGACACATTTTGTCCATGAAGGGTTTCTTCATCTCTCCTTCCAATCGGAATTCTTCACTTACAACGCTTGTACTTAGGGCACCACTTTACCCCTTTACTTTTCTTTGTTCATGTTTATTTTCATCATGAGACACCCTATTGTACTCATGTTTTTATGGTCCCCCATTGGACCTTTACTGTGTGGCAGCACCATCGAGTCGCCCTTTTTTAGAGCATCTGAGTTGAGTCACCATCCGTCATGGAGTCTATATCGAGTCCCTTTGTATCCCGCTATAGTCCTCCATCCTCCATCGCTTGGTCCCTCTCTCGTGTTGCACATTATGGCCTTCAGTACCATCGTCACCTCTCCTCCTTGATATTGTGTCAGTTGATGCCAAGCCATTTGTTGTGCATGTCAACCCCTCCATTGAAATTTTTGGCCTACCGCCCCATATAAACCTTTCAAACCTACTACCGTGGCCAAAAACCTCCATGTTATGCTTGTCATTACCCTTTCCGCCCAAAAAATACACTGTACAAAGGCTAAAAATCGCAGTATAATATTTATCAGGCCTAGCCCCTACAGTTCCAGCCCCTTTGTTTTGTTCCCCATACGACTCAGGTGCTAGAGCAAGCACCAGATGGAAAGGAGCCTATCGTTAAAGTTTTCGGGCACATCTGGAGTCGTCCGATCAAATCCAATCGACGGAGTGGAGTTGGTTTTCTGTGGTGGTCCTCGAACCCGTGCGCATTGCAAAAACCAGCGGTTTCATTCCGCACTACCATTTCCGAGAGGGCGGTACTCTCCGCGGGGCCAGCGATCCCATTGAATGTGCGCCGCGTGTCTTTTGTACGGGCCCGAAACCGCTCCCATTTCGCACGTTAATGTTCAGTCAAAGGTTTGGTAGCGGAATAAATGGTGACCGTCAGATCTCGGGGCCTCCATCCAATGGCCATCGTGCCTCGAAGATGCACGTGCTTTATCTCAGGCCTTCGCTCTCCCCACACATTAAATTTCGGCAAAAGGATGTGCAGCAGAATCAATCATCATCATCCGATCCTGCGCCTTTCATCCAACGGTGGTTATCTTCTAAAGATGCAGGTGTTTTAACCCATGTCTATCGCGCCCATGGCCCACCACTTCATTGCTCTCTGATGCTTTTAAAACCATCGATCTCATTCAGAGATCGTGTGGCCCATAATCACTCGCATTTTTCCCGCTTGACAAAGTCCTCGCCATGTCATATGTTCCCCTTGGTTGTTCGTACGCCTACGTGTCATCACCCCGCGTGCCCATTGTCTTTCCATTCTCGCCACCTATATACATGCGCTGCATCCATATTCATCGTTTTTTATTTGTACATTATGTTTTACGTGGAAAACTTACATCCTGTCTGTTTACCAAAACCTCTCTGTAATTCCGCCGTCACCCCGCATGTTCTTGCCATGTAGCCATATCATCGACGCCACCATTGTCTCCACCTCCACTCCCCTTGCACCTGTATCTGGTTTTTTTAATATATTTGCGAGTTTTGCAGGTTTATATGGAGAAGGAGCTGCCGCAATATATCGCCTCCGTTGCAAAGGCCAAGATCTTCTCTAAGGACAGTCTTTAAAAGCAGAAATTTAAGAACAAGGCTGGCGGTGGTTGCTATGATATGACCTCATTAATGGAAGCATAAATAAAATACATTGAACCCTAAAGACGCCTGCAAAGGGAAAGATTACACAGCAAGAAATATTAATTGGGCGGCATACAAATATCAGTGAATATCGAGAAAGCCAGTGCCCAGCCTTATGATTTTGAATTTTAATTCAAATATTGGAAGACCGGGAGTACCATGCACAAACACAGGCAACCTCAAGGTTTTATTGCAATAGATTTTTCTCTTCCAGTCAAGTACAGAACATTTTTATATTTTATTCTTTGTGTCTTGTTAAGAGTAGATTTTCATCCTCAGCATTTATTCCATGAAGCAGCAGCAAAGTACTTGCATCAGTTCAGCACCGTCAAACAGTATAGGCGGGTTTTTCTCGTCAATTTGTTTTAATGAGTCAATTCATTGTACATTACCTACCTCATTCTCTAGAGTTTTCGGTCTTTCCTATAAAAGCGAAGAAGAAATACATTGTAAGGGTTCCAGATTTCTATCAGCAAACTGTGCAGTGAAAGGCTTTTGTATACATCTTGTAAAGTTTCTGTATGAAGGCTCAGAGCCTGTAGGGTTTCAGTGAGGAGGAGTTATAACTGTAATGAGGATTCTGGTCTTTGGTATCCCACAGTATGTAATCTTTTCTTATGTGTTAATATAATATCTCATTTCATTGCATTTATCTTCTTGTATCATGTTCTAGAATGCGAGTGGCTCATTGATCTTAAGTAAGGATTCATCCTAGTTGGTGCCGTTAGCACTAAATCTACCTCAGCCGGTAGTTCTATAAAACTTCAAGGCGCATCAAACCACGCTGCCTCGTAGCTTAAAAAAGGGGACAGGAGGTGGAGAGGGGGCAGCTCTCTCCGACCCGAGAAAATGAGCAATAGGATGCGAGATGACTTACAATAAGAACTTGATTTTAGGCTAGTCGTTAGATAGGTATGTTTATGTTTTTGGTTTTGGTCATCATAATGGGAAAACAAAATTTTGGGTCCCAGATACATACCTTTCGCAGTTCAAGTCAAATGGGTGTGATGATCTTGATGCTTTGAATTGGATATATGGATAGATTAGACCGACGAGGAGCTGAAGAGGGCAAAGAAGAACTTGGATCCTCTCCAAACAGCTGAAAACATATAGAACTAACCGAATTCAAAGGCCAAGCACTGTAAACAATGGATTCAACCTTAATCACTCATTCAATTTAGTTCAGAAGCATATGAAAGGATGGCATACATTAAACATGAAGAAACTTACAGTAAACAAAGAAGAAACACCATCAAGAACAGAACACCACAAGGATCCCAACAAGTGCCGCAAAATCCCTGATCTTTCCTTAGCCAAAATATGAAAAATATGTACAATGATATCAAAAGTATCCCAAGAGTCCAACCTCTCCAACCCCTGAAAAGGATTGAGAAATTACAATATATAGAGCACTCTAACACCTTTCCCCACCTCTAGGGGTAGAATTCCCTCTTCAGGGATCAGTTTCAACCAATTCTAATCATAGAACTACAATCTAGGCAGCTAACCACTTGCCTCTAAAAGAGTGGAAACTGATCCATTACATGATTTTTTACTCATTTGAGAGTGAATCTTCTAGAAGAGATAAAAACAAGCCGAAGTTACATGCAAAACATTAATTTACATCATAAAAACCCAAGAATTCTATCCATAGGCAAAACTGGTCCAAAATAGGCGAAATACTGAGCTGGCAGCTGAAAAACTCAAAAAATTCTCAAGGTGGGTCGCTCCTGAACTGCGTGGGTCGCTCATGTTGCAGGCTGATTTTGAGGTATCTCCCGACATCCAAATTGAGCTCATGATAGCTCGTTGGAAAGCCCTGGATGTCTACTTTCCAACCCAAGTGGAATGTCTGAATTTGGAGTTGATTTGACCCTCCAAAACCTCATTCTCCCAGAGGTACTTCCTGCTGGTGCAAAAGGTGGCAGCAAGGTGGTTTTCATGGTGTTTTTGAGCTGTTTGACCATCCAGATTTTGTTGAAATGCTAAGTTGACTTCAGAGTATGCATATTTAACCATGAAAAATCCAAAAATGTAAAAATCTCCTCCAGCAAGTGCCTCAAAAAAATGCGAGCGCATGAGCGCGCGACCCACCTAGCTACAAAACCTGTTTTTAAGACCAAAAATTTGAAAATGACAAAATTTTCTCCGAATTTGCCCAAATTCGGAGCGGAGGTCCTCCATCATGTGTCCTGCCCAGTCAATGAAGCCTCGGCCAAAATCCGGAGTGGATCAGGCCTTTTCCGCCATTTTAGTGCTCTCGTGGTGCATGCAGCTCCTGTGGTGAAAAACACTGTCTCGGTTGTATGTGTTGGTCTCTATCATGATCCTGTGAATGTACCTGCGCTGATGAAGAAGGCGAGACACCTTCCACGCCATGTGGAGATAGTACTCGCGTTGCTGATGAAGTCAACGAGACCCCTTCCACGCCATGTGGAGATAGTACTCGTCGTGATGCTGCAAACAAAGCTCTGTGGCCTCTCTGATATGCTACCACTACTGGCGCACTGCTATGCTCCATCTCAGTACATCAACCTCAACGATTGAGTCACTGTCCAACTCCTGCTCATATTCTGACTCTATCTCTGACATGGCTGCGAACAAGATATGTGCAATATGTATACTGATATAGATGCAGTGAAGGCAAAGTTATAATGTATGTTTCAAACACCCAAAAAATATCCCCCACTGTCAAAGCACCATAAGGAAACAAACAATGATAATAGCTCTGTTTTAAGTGGATTGGAAAAGGCACAATCTCTGTGTTTAAATGCAAGTGAACTTTGATCAAAAGGAGCGGGCAACTTTCAAAATTTTGAACAAATTTTATCAAAGGAGAGCATGGCATCAATAGAATGTGTTTGTCTATGAGTAATAACCACAAAGGTCTCAATGGGAAGTTTGAAACAAAGTCATGAGAATATTTTTACATTAGGTAGTGAGACTCATTACAACCACAGTCACCATGGAACAAAGGGTTTTAAACATGGTATAATAATAGCAATGGTCAAAATGGCAAAATGGGCATGAGAGCAATATGGTTTTGATATTATATGCAAAGCTGGATGTAACACTGCCATGAGATAGCAAACAAACTCATTCAACCATTCATTTTCATTTTAAAACCCTGAAAACAAGAATGCTATGACTGTGGGGTTTTAAATCCTCCGTTGAACATTTGAAACCACCAATGATGCCACCAATGCATTCAAAAACATCAATCAATTGATAAAAACTTGTTTGAAGGTCAGTTGCATCGATTCCAAGCAAGGCTGGGCGCTCAGAATAAATTTCAAAACCCTGTGTCTGCGTGGGTCGCGCAGCCTCTGCGTGGGTCGCTCGGGCCCCAGGTGGGTCGCTCGAGCCCCTTGCCACATAGTGCATTTTGCAGGAAGTGTTTGGAGGCCTTCCCGGTGTCCAAATCGGGCGTGTGATAGCTCGTTGGAAAGCTATTGGAGTCTAATTTCCAACACAAGTGGAATTAGGCAATTTGGATTTCATTTACCCTGTCCAAAATCAAATCTCCCAACACTAGTCAAAATGATCAGAATGAGGCTGCCTCAAGGCAGAGCGCTGTTGCAGTCAACTTTTGAAGGTCTTCCTCAACTCCAAATTGAGCTCATGATGGCTCATTGGAAATTTATTTCTGTCTAGTTATCTGTTAAATCATCAAGCAAGTCATTTGGCCAAACATGCTAGGAGAAAACTTGATTTTCCCAAGGTCACTTCAGAGGTGCATTCAATTCTCCTGAGGCAACGGTATTTTTGAAATTTCTTCAAAACCATGATACCTGTGTAAAAAGTGAAAGAGGTTTTTCTTCCTTGGAATGTTGTGGACAAAAACCTCTCTCAGTTTCCCAAATTTCATCTTTGATTGCTCTGAAACATCTTTTGAGTGAAACCGATCCCGATGTGTGAAACAAGGAATTTTGTCGAAATGAAGCGAAACGAAGGGGGTAAGGGGCTTCTAAATTCTTGGGGAAATTTTTGGAAGTAGGGAGGGATGTTAGGAAGCATGGGAAAGTGGAATCACAGAGATTGAGTGAGGGGAAGGGGTCCAAAAGGGCGAAACACAGGCCTAGCCTAGAAAATTGCCAAGTTTTGGCTAGAAACTAGGGTTTGTGCAAAAATGAGGAATTTGGGGGATCTCAGTGATGGGAAGTGTTTAATAAGGTATATTAAGGATAGGGGAAGGTGTGTGAACATCAGGATACAAGTTTTTCTGATGATTTGACCATCCAAGAGAAATTACCTCCAAAACCCTAGGAGAGGGAAATGGACCTTACCTAGGCACAACTGAAGCATGAACGAGGTGTAAAATGACTCTTTGGAACCTGACATGATGATGAAAACCCTCTGAACGATGGTACACTCAGCTGAATGGTGACATGGACTGACATTTGGACAACTTTGAAAAGAGTGGAAACAAACCCTAGACCTAATGCCTAGTGACCAAATTTTGCTTGAAGACTCATTGAAATGACAAAATTTGACATTGACACTTTAAAATCACTTTGAAAGAGCATGTTTGATCACTGGAGGAAGGCTGCAAAGGCTGACTCTAACATTGGCTCCAATGGGGATGGTAGCTCCTAGGAGGTGCCAAGAACGGCAGATCTTTGGGAGAGTAGACCAGTGCCTTCATCCATTGGGCGATGGAATCATTATTTGAACGGATAACCCAAAACCTTTGACACATTTATTGAATGAAAACTTGACTGAAAACTGACTGAAACTTGACTCAAACCGACTCGATGGCAAACTGAAATAACTTGAAAAAAACTGACTCAACAGACCAAACACAAATGACTCATGACTGACTTAAAACAAGAATTTACAAAGCTTTTGAAAAAAGGCAGCAGTCCATCAAGATTTGGAATCATGATGACAACCACCTGCATACCAATGAAATATGTACAATCATGTATAATTAGCTTTCCAATGTAACCAGTCAAGCATATGGCTACACCTCAAATTTCTACTCTTACTCTCTTCAAGTAGGCAGAATGCTAAACCTGTAGGCAACTCAACACAATCACTGAAACCAAAGCTCATGAAAATAAACCAGGCAACATTTATCCTTTCTAATGCTTGCAGAAGAATGCTGAAGGGATCTTGAAAATCCTGAAGCACTGGCTTATCTGGAGATCCAGCTGCAAAAATACTAGTATTCACCTCACTCTGATCTAAAAGGACAATTGATTTCTGAGGGATAGAAATGCACAAATCTGCCATCTGAGTGTTAGCTGTAGGTTCCTTGACCATGAGCAATTCTGGCATATACTCTTCAATTTCATGATCTAGGTCATTCTTAAACAAAAAACAATCTTCAAGGTTATCAAACATGACAGCCTTATCATCTTTGTGAAGGAAAAAATTATCTGTTTGCTGATCTACACAACTGATTACAAGACAATCATCTTTTTCAACAGAGGAAGAAATTTCACCAACACTTTCCTGACTATGTGTGCACTGCAAATCTGTTGTAGCTTCGGCTGAAACATGAACTTTCAAAAGTAGATCTATCTCATCTTCAGACAAAGGTGACAATGCTTTTTGTTTTCTTCTGCTTAAACAGTAATTATCTTCATATGACAGGGCATTCAAACTATCATTCATTACTGAGTTATTGAAAGGAGATTTATCACTTACTTGCACAAAGATCTCATTCTGATTTTCATGAACTGACTGAATCACCTCTTCATGAAGGCTGTGTTCTAATGATGAGCTGATAGTATGACTGAGAACATTTGGATCCATTACTGTGTCTTCTGCATCCCAGATGATTTCAACAGCAGAGTTCTCCTTGATGGGCTTCAACACAAGATATGCTTGGTCATCATGATCTGAATCTGAATCTGAAGTAGTTGTCTGGACATTATCACGATCTGCAATTAGAATTGGACTTACTTGCATGCTGCTGTCTTCTGTGGGCAGATCTGAAATGACATTCTCCCTTTCATCATTTTCAGCCATATGGCCATCAACCTGCTGCAAAGTCTCCTGAGCACCTTGATAGGTATCCTTTAGGTTCTCTTCATGTTGTTGAAATGGATTCTCATATAGAGCCTCCATGATTTCATCATTTATGAAATTATCATCTTCATAATATCTCTCCAGGCTTTCAATAAAAGAATAAGCATGTTTGCAACAGTCATGAACTAAATTTAATGATGGATAAGATACTTGATATCTTTCAATGAACATAGCATGAAAATCCTCCAAACAATATATACAGGCCAGCGGCAAATTTTCATACCATGATAGGGCTTCACCTTCCAGAGTGGCCAGGAATATCTTCATTAAGCAATCTTCAGGAAAATCCACCTTCAACTTGCGAATATGCATGTGAAATCTAACCAAATGTAAAGCAACATCTTTCTTACCATCATCGTTAAACGTAGGCAGATTCCTCGACCAATCTACCTTGGGCATCTTATTCGGAAAACCTGGAATGTGATCTCGGCTCATGGGAGCGTATCTTCTCGTGATTCGGTCCATCTTGAAAATCTCACAGCTACTGATCTCCCTGCAGTGAAGTCACCATGAAGCATCGATTTCTGGATTTGTTCAGTGAATGAAGTCACCAGGTGAATGATTTCAGCCTTGCGATGTCTGACCGTTGTTCACCATCAACGATCAGATCTGAACTTGATACATGTACTGGGGCAATTTACAAGTTATACCGGAGATCGACTGAAGCAGCGTTTATCTACTTCGCTGATGCATAGCAACAGCGTTTCGAAGGCTACCTGGCGTGACTTCAGACTCCGTCTATAACAAGCAAACGTTTTGAGTTTCTCCCCAGTATGGTCGCCACTATGTTAGCACTCAAATCTACCTCAAGCTGAAATGAAGTAAAACTCAAGGCTACATCAAACCACGCTCAGCCTCGTAGCTAGCCCTACGAGGACAGGAGAGGGCTCTCTCCGTCAATCTCGAGAAAATGAGCAATAGGATGCGAGATGACTTACAATAAGAACTGATTTTAGGCTAGTAAATAGATAGGTATGTTTGTTTTTTGGTTTTTTGGGTTTTCGCTGGAGTAATGGGAAAACAAAATTTTGGGTCCGGGGATAAGGTCAGACCTTTGCAGAGTTCAAGCTGGGGCGAGGTAGGTGATGATCTTGATGCTTTGAATTGGATATATGGATAGATTAGACCGACGAGGAGCTGAAGAGGGCAAAGAAGAACTTGGATCCTCTCCAAACAGTTGAAAACATATAGAACTAACTGAATTCAAAGGCCAAGCACTGTAAACAATGGATTCAACCTTATTTCACTCATTCAACTTAGTTCAGAAGCATAATGAAAGGATGGCATACATTAAACATGAAGAAACTTACAGTAAACAAAGAAGAAACACCATCAAGAACAGAACACCACAAGGATCCCAACAAGTGCCGCAAAATCCCTGATCTTTCCTTAGCCAAAATATGAAAAGTATGTACAATGCTATCAAAAGTATCCCAAGAGTCCAACCTCTCCAACCCCTGAAAAGGATTGAGAAATTACAATATATAGAGCACTCTAACACCTTTCCCCACCTCTAGGGGTCGAATTCCCTCTTCAGGGATCAGTTTCAACCAATTCTAATCATGGAACTACAATCTAGGCGGCTAACCACTTGCCTCTAAAAGAGTGGAAACTGATCCATTACATGATTTTTTACTCATTTGAGAGTGAATCTTCTAGAAGAGATAAAAACAAGCCAAAGTTACATATCAAACATGAATTTACATCATAAAAACCCAATAATTCTATCCATAAGCAAAACTGGTCCATAATAGGCGAAATACTGAGCTGGCAGCTGAAAATTCAGAAAAATTTCTAGGTGGGTCGCTCCTGAACTGCGTGGGTCGCTCATGTTCCAGGCTGATTTTGAGGTAGCTCCCGGCATCCAAATTGAGCTCATGATATCTCGTTGGAAAGCCCTGGATGTCTACTTTCCAACCCAAGTGGAATTTCTGAATTTGGAGTTGATTTGACCCTCCAAAACCTAATTCTCCCAGAGGTACTTCCTGCTGGTGCAAAAGGTGGCAGCAAGGTGATTTTCATGGTGTTTTTGAGCTGTTTGACCATCCAGATTTTGTTGAAATGCTAAGTTGACTTCAGAGGATGCATAATTAACCATGAAAAATCAAAAAACGTAAAAATCTCCTCCAGCAAGTGTCTCAAAAAAAAGTGAGCGCATGAGCGCGCGACCCACGTAGCTGCAAAACCTGTTTTTTAGACCAAAAATTTGAAAATGACAAAATTTTCTCCGAATTTGCCCAAATTCGGAGCGGAGGTCCTCCATCATGTGTCCTACCCATTCAATGAAGCCTCGGCCAAAATCCGGAGTGGATCAGGCCTTTTCCGCCATTTTAGTGCTCTCCTGGTGCATGCAGCTCCTGTGGTGAAAACACTGTCTCGGTTGTATGTGTTGGTCTCTATCATGATCCTGTGAATGTACCTGCGCTGATGAAGAAGGCGAGACCCCTTCCACGCCATGTGGAGATAGTACTCGTGTTGCTGATGAAGTCAACGAGACCCCTTCCACGCCATGTGGAGATAGTACTCGTCGTGATGCTGCAAACAAAGCTTTGTGGCCTCTCTGATATGCTACCACTACTGGCGCACTGCTATGCTCCATCTCAGTACATCAACCTCAACGATTGAGTCATTGTCCGACTCCTGCTCATACTCTGACTCTATCTCTGACATGGCTGCGAACTAGATATGTGCAATATGTATACTGATATAGATGCAGTGAAGGCAAAGTTATAATGTATGTTTCAAACGCCCAACAAATATCCCCCACTGTCAAAGCACCATAAGGAAACAAACAATGATAATATCTCTGTTTTAGGTGGATTGGAAAAGGCACAATCTCTGTGTTTAAATGTAAGTGAACTTTGATCAAAAGGAGCGGGTAACTTTCAAAATTTTGAACAAATTTTATCAAAGGAGAGCATGGCATCAATAGAATGTGTTTGTCTATGAGTAATAACCACAAAGGTCTCAATGGGCAGTTTGAAACAAAGTCATGAGAATATTTTTACATTAGGCAGTGAGACTCATAACAACCATAGTCACCATGGAACAAAGGGTTTTAAACATGGTATAATAATAGCAATGGTCAAAATGGCAAAATGGGCATGAGAGCAATATGGTTTTGATATTATATGCAAAGCTGGATGTATCACTGCCATGAGATAGCAAACAAACTCATTCAACCATTCATTTTCATTTTAAAACCCTGAAAACAAGAATGCTATGACTGTGGGGTTTTAAATTCTCCGTTGAACATTTGAAACCACCAATGATGCCACCAATGCATTTCAAAAACATCAATCAATTGATAAAAAACCTGTTTGAAGGCCGATGAGAGCGATCCAATCAAGACTGGGCGCTCAAAATGAATTTTTAAACCTCTGTTGATGCGTGGGTCGCTCACCCTCTGGGTGGGTCGCTCGGCCCAGGTGGGTCGCGCCCCTTGCAATTTCACACTGCTGAAATGGTCTGTGTGGGTCGCTCTGCCCAGGTGGGTCGCTCTTCCCTCTTGCCACATAGTGCATTTTTTGGGAAGCTTTTCGAGGCCTTCCCGGTGTCCAAATCGGGCGTGTGATAGCTCGTTGGAAAGATATTGAAGTCTAATTTCCAAAACAAGTGGAATTAGGAAATTTGGATTTCATTTACCCTGTCAAAAATCAAATCTCCCAACACTAGTCAAAATGATCAGAATGAGGCTGCCTCAAGGCAGAGCGCTGTTGCAGTCAACTTTTGAAGGTCTTCCTCAACTCCAAATTGAGCTCATGATGGCTCATTGGAAATTTATTTCTGTCTAGTTATCTTTTAAATCATCAAGAAAGTCATTTGGCCAAACATGCTAGGAGAAAACTTGATTTTCCCAAGGTCACTTCAGAGGTGCATTCAATTCTCCTGAGGCAACGGTATTTTTGACATTTCTTTAAAACCATGATACCTGTGTAAAAAGTGAAAGAGGTTTTTCTTCCTTGGAATGTTGTGGACAAAAACCTCTCTCAGGTTCCCAAATTTCATTTTTTATTGCTCTGAAACATCTTTTGAGTGAAACCGATCCCGATGTGTGAAACAAGGAATTTTGTCGAAATGAAGCGAAACGAAGGGGGTAAGGGGCTTCTAAATTCTTGGGGAAATTTTTGGAAGTAGGGAGGGATGTTAGGAAGCAGGGGAAAGTGGAATCACAGAGATTGAGTGAGGGGAAGGGGTCCAAAAGGGCGAAACACAGGCCTAGCCTAGAAAATTGCCAAGTTTTGGCTAGAAACTAGGGTTTGTGCAAAAATGAGGAATTTGGGGGATCTCAGTGATGGGAAGTGTTTAATAAGGTATATTAAGGATAGGGGAAGGTGTGTGAACATCAGGATACAAATTTTTCCGATGATTTTACCATCCAAGAGAAATCACCTCCAAAACCCTAGGAGAGGGAAATGAAACTTTCCTAGGCACAACTGAAGCATGAACGAGGTGTAAAATGACTCTTTGGAACCTGACATGACGATGAAAACCCTCTGAACGATGGTACACTCAGCTGAATGGTGACATGGACTGATATTTGGACAAATTTGAAAAGAGTGAAGACCAACCCTAGACCTAATGCCTAGTGATCAAATTTTGCTTGAAGACTCATTGAAATGACAAAATTTGACCTTGACACTTTGAAATCACTTTGAAAGAGCATGTTTGATCACCGGAAGGCTGCGAAAGTAGCTCTAACGGTGCCTGCCAAGTTAATGCCTATTTAAATAGGCCTAGTCATGATATACTGTTCCATGTTCATTTCGTCCATATTTTCTGCTATATTAGTTACTTGAGGAGGGTGCTTTTAAAACGCCATTGTCATGTATGGATTCTTAGTTGGATAAGCCCATATGTGGTTTTGTTGTGTATCTGGGTATCAGCCTCATGCTAACTAGTATCTTCTTAATGTTTCTTCACTGCATCCACTTTCTGATATTTGATTTCTGTGGCATATTATTTGAACTAGCCCTCTTTGTAGTAAGCTATCTCTTAATTGTCTGATGCTTTGGTATTGGAGTTTTGCATGTTGTTCCTACATTATTCTTATCTTTGTATCAGCTTCTGAGAGAGTTTGGTTCCATTTAAACTAATTTCCTTGTTTTGCAAGAGATAGTAAGAGAGCTTTTGGATTGACAACCCAAGCTATATTATGAGCTCCTTGCTATGTTAAGGTGTCCTAGGCACTAGTCTATAGCAACTCTAGGTTGTCTCTAGGGGGACAATAATTGTCGACAACATCTTTCTGGCGTCGTTGCCGAGGACGAATTTAAGAATATCAATTTCCCTGGGCCTCAAAAAATCATATTCACTCTCTAATCAGGTGAGCACAGAGAGTTGAAGAGTTGTGTATCTCTCACCTTGGTGACTCCACTGTTCTTTATTTGATAAATCTATTGGTAGTCCTGGCTCCTCGAAAGCCACATTTGAGGTCAGATTCCTCTAAGTTAAAGAAATCCTCTGTATCTGACCCAGAGAAGATTATTCATAGAAGAAGTTGGAAAGAAAGAAAATCAGCCCGTGCTGAAGTCCCTGAATATTCTGTAGAAGATCATCCATCCTCTTCTTCTCAGGAAACTCCAATGGAAAATCCCGACTCCACTGAGGAAAATCCCGAATATTACTCAGATAGCCCACCCAGGGGAAGTGCTAGAACCAAAGAAAACCTTCATCTCACCCCTGAGGTCGAAGAAGTTAAAGAAATCACAGAAGTAGTTGTTGTTAACCATGAATTGTTTCCATCTACACCTCAGGCAGTTGTATAATATATTCCTATTGTTATTCATACCCCACTTCCACCTCCTCCTCTTCCTCCATTTGTACATCAGATCGTTGCACAACCCCCACCTCCTCCAATGGCTAATGTTCCATCTTTCCTACTAAATAAATATGCTCCACTGGCCTTACCACAAGTGCTAAATGATATGCCACAGGATTATTTGAAGATTCTACCCAGATTCAATGGAGAAAATGAGATTGATGCATAGAAACATCTTGAGGTCTTCTGCGCTTTTGCAGAAAACTTAAACGTTGAACATTTGGATGTAGTCTTAATATTTTTTGTTCAATCTCTTGACGGTGAAGCCAGAAAATGGTTTAAAACATTGGAAAACCGCTCAGTCGCCACTTGGGAAAGAATGGAAGAAGTTTTTCTCAGGAAATGGGGAGAAAAGAAAGATCATGGAATGTTCCTCACTGAATTCAATACTTTAAAGAAGAAACATAATGAGGGAGTGGCAGAGTTTATCAAAAGATTTAATAAGTTGTATTTGAGCCTGCCTCCTGAGATGAAGCCTCACCAAACTGCTGCTAAGGTGGTTTTAATAGCAGCCTTTGATTCAGATTTTGGCTTCTCTCTGAGGGAAAAGAAACCTGCTACTTTAGATGATGCTCAGTCAGATGCTCTAGAATTGGAAGCTAACTTTGCTTCCTCTGGAAAATTAAAAGGAAAGGTTGAACAAGATGTTAGAAGGAGGGGAAAAGAGGAATTATCCACTTCCAACCAGGATAAGGATTCAGATAAAATGGAAGAAATAAGCAAAATGATAAAGAAGATGGTCAAGCTTGAATTGGAGGCAAAGAACCCAGCTCCCAAGAATTTTTATAATGCTCAAAACATAGGTTACAACCCTCAGTATAAGAGACCACCATTGAAAATATTGCCAAGGGAAGCAAAGGAGCAGCAAGATCAGGTACCACATCCCTTGTACATGGAATCGACGAATGACTCCCGAAGAAGATCTTTGCTATAGACTAAATTCAAATCTTGCTTTCTCAGAAAACAATGATGAAGTGGAATACCGTTGCAACAAAGAAGAAGAAGTAGAGATTGGTATTATTGTAAACAATTTTCGATTTCATGCAAGCACAATTCAATGTAAAATATGATTTCAGATCCTCAAGGAAGAGGACCCGAACTCAAGATCAAGAAGAACCTACAGAAGGAGGTACCTGCTCGAAGGAATCAGCAACAAAGAGAAACAGGAGAAAAAGATGTCCTTCCTTTAAATACTCATAGAGCCTAGCCAGTCGATTCCTTCTTCTTCAAAAGTAGTTAGTCCTCTAATGATGAATACGTGTCAAAAGAAATTGAATTTTTCGGCTGAAAATAAAGAGTCAAAAAAAGTTGTGATAAAGCCCCCTCCTTCTTTTAGTTTGCAAAACTTGAGAAAGGTAAAATTCCGGTTATTCTGGTAAAAATACCTCCTCATCAGCTCAGAGGGGAAGACAAATATGGAAGAAGTACAAAGACCTAAATTAAACCTATTTCTGCCAGGGTAACGCATATATAGAACAGAACAAGAACGTTATAACGCAGGAAAGAAATACATTGGCCGTGTTAGTAGCTAGGGCAACGCTCTGTTTACACTGGATGATCGCGTTACCCGTGTTTTAAGTTTGAATTGGGAAAAGAGCGCGGAAAAAGATTTGAATCTCCGACTTTCCCTCACGAAGGAGTCAGTGCACAAAGGAAACTGCAGAAGCACCAGTTCATTATTGGTCATTGCCATAGAAGACTGAACTCCAAGAGAGGCAAAAGCATAGAGATCAAGGAAACATCTAAGCCTTTTCCATTCCAAACTAGTGGAAAGAGAAGGGCAACAATGGCCTTCTCCCTCTCCTATAAGAAGGAGCTGAAGGCTCTTAATTGAAGGTCGAAGGATTGCTTAAAAGTTCTTGTATACTTGTGGAATAGAGAATAGTGTGACATTGTGAAGGCCAAGAGTCAAAGAGGCTCCTAGAGAGCTTGTTGGCTTGGACTTCTTCACTTGGTAGAGAAGAGAGATTGGGAGACTGAGGAGGGCTTGGTACAACCGATGGTTGTAATCCTCCTTCTTTCAAAATAAATAGAACTATGTTCGTTTTGTCCATTCAATGCTTAATGTTATATTGTTGTTTCAATATTTTCTTAGTATGATATGAATGGCTCAGATGTGTATAATCTAGATGTTTATTATTGATTTAATTGATAGAATACTTGTTATATTAGAAATTACGCGGGTGCTTTGACTGATTGCAGGACTCTGATTTGGAGCCGGTGAAGAAGGACTCTTGCTTGGCTGCGTAGCGCTCTCCAAAGGATTCTAAAGCCATCAAAGAGGTAATTCTCTATTGTGTTCCTTCAAGTTATTTCAAGCTAATATGAACATGCTCATGCCATCTTTGTGAACATCATAGCTAATCTTACTGTCTTCCTCGGGCACCGGAAAGTCCTCAGAGGGATATACGAAAACCAACCACCCAAGAAGTTTACCCTATAGAAGAATTGGCGACTCCACTGGGGAGTTTCCCCATAATTTCCAGACTATTTCTTCCTTCATTTCTTCTCTCCTTTGTTCAGTATCCTTCTGACCATTTTTTGATGCCCAGTAGACATACCAAACGCTTGCAAAGTTCAATCATGTTCCTGTCTGGCCAACTGAAGAGCTTTTCCCTGGTTAACGCGACCTATGCAGTGTATCCAGTGCATTATAACGTGGTCTATAGTGCGTTATAACGCTGTATTTTCTCACAGACAGAGCGTTACTCAGCCAAAAACCCTGTTGTTCACTACTGTGACTGTGTTTTAGCTATAGAGTTTTTTGGCCACCAGTACCTTTCACAGACTGAATCCCTGTACTTGTCTGCTAAAGCTGGCATTGATTATTTGTTTCTCTTATTTAGTTAGTGTGCAAAGCATTTACTTTTTTAAAGAGAAATTTTTTTATTTTTTTTTTCTGCATTTAGCTGAGTTTATTCTGAAAGTTTAGTTCACAGACTGTTAAAAGAGGTAGATAGAAGTCTGAATCTTGAAAGTTGAGCTGTGTTATTTACATGTTGGTGCATGGATGATTGAAAAAGAAACCTCTCCTTGTAGAAACACTCTTCATTGAAGTTAATATTTAGAGCATGTTTTGCATGGTTTATTGAGTCAGAGTCTCACTATACTTCATACGTCCATTCCCCCTCCGCAAGACTAATAACAAAGTACACTAAAAACAAAGCGATAATAAAATCAATCTAATAACTCTTTTTTGAACTCACACAAACAGTAGTTCAGGCTAGGATCTTGGGTTAGGAAAGTGAGAAAACTACCCAAGATCTTCAAACTTGAAAACTAGAGTCATTAACGAGTGAAATCCTGCTGCACTCACATTCTTGGGACCGTTCCTTTACCGGAGCTCAGCGCGAGACAACACTTGGGTGCACTAGAAGGTAGCCCGCCTTCGACTGCATCCTGTGGGTGTGTTATATATTGGGGTTCCCTTCGGGGATGTCGAAACTAGATCAGGGATCTAGGTATTCTGCCCATATAGCACACTGTCCTTGACCATGGACCCCCCTAATGATGTCTGTGATTTGAGGTATCCTTAGTGGCCATACTTTTAGGGACTTACACAAGGTGACTGGGACGGGCTGTCCTGGTACCTGAAACAGACGGACCCACTCTGTCTTCGGTCTTTAGGAGGGTACTCGTCTTCACGAGAGTGCTTACACCTATCGTTTGAGGTTCGGGAAAAGCTCTAGAGTGACCGTAACTGTACTTTCGACCAACCCTCTCTGTATGCTATTGTGATACTAGATTTCATCACCAGTGAACGGTAGTACTCAGACAGGGCACCCTATTCTGGCTGCTTGCTGATTGATTTTAGAGAGTCTTTTCTTTTTAGTAAGTGTGTGGTTACTGTCACTTGAGACTTCATAATATATCACATTTTAATAAAATTTGTTAAAATTAAACCGGTCACTGTGGCGTCCCCTGACCCACGCCGTCTGTCTCGACGACAGTAAGGTCTACCTCCTCTCACCCTAGAGGAAAGATTGAACCTTGGTGAGCCCAGGCCTTCTACGGAAGAGCAGTCTCCTCTGACTAATCTTGATTATCACATAGACCCTTATCAGCCGGAACTTCCGGAGGACCCTTTCACTGAAGGCATTGTACCTAATTACAATCCTCCGCTCACTGATCCATTAGGACCTGTGATAATCCAGATTCCATCGCGCCAAGATATGTCTGCGGCAACACCAACATCTATTTCTCCACCGGTATCCACAGGGTCGATACCAATGGCAACCATTCCTGGTTCGCCATCATCCTCCCCGCCGGTGGTCAGTTCTATGTCATTACTGGGTAACCCCAGTAGTCAACATATGCCTACCCCCAACCCTATGGTCAACACAACTGTCAGTAGTTTATCGAACCCTTCGACATCTACTCCTACCGTGACCACGTTGGGGACCACGGTAGCTCCTCCCACGAGCACGACTACTTCGGTGCCCTTTAGCAACCCTTTCGGTTGGAACCCTCTGTTGAGTTCAAACCCCCTGGCCACTACACCAGGGGGCAGTGTTATCAGTACACAGGTAGCAGGGAATATTTCTCTTCATATGCAATCCTTAGGACAAATGGGACAACCCATTGTAAATACTATCCCCTTAAGTGGTTCAAACATAGGTGTAGGATCTATACAGTTGCCAAATTATGCAAATACTAGTATACCTCCGGGAAACTCTATTGCATCCATTTGGACTAACCAACCCCAACCTCCGTCTGGAGTGGGAGGGCACTTTTACGCTGGGGGCAACCAACCATTTTCCCCTCAATACACTATGCCCTATGGACAGCAACAGTATGTTCCTACTCCTCCACCTATGGGAGGTTTTTATCAAAGTCCCACTTACCCTTCTGGTAACACATGGATGGGGGGACCCTATGGTCCAAATAGTCAGCCCATACTGCCTTGGTTAGACTCGGGGGCAAATCCACAATTGCCTTTCTTGGCAGCTTTGGACATACCCGACATCCATAAGCTGACAAATGACCCCATCAACCACAACTTGCTTTGGCCTCCTATACCTCATAAGATTCCTTCAGATATCCTGAAGTTCGACGGGAAGCATGGAGATGACCCGGCCGCACACATCACTACCTTCCATTTGTGGTCCATATCCAATTCCATGGTAGATGATAGTGTCCGACTTAGACTGTTCTCCCGCACCCTTACAGGCAATGCCGCCAAGTGGTACATTGAATTACCACGAGCCGCCATCAATACGTTTGGCGCTTTAGCGACGGAGTTCTTAAAGAACTTTCAACTACCAATTAGAGTGGAAACCGGCACAGAATTGTTAACATCACTACACCAAGACACCGCCACCCACATCTCCGACCATATTCATGAATGGAGACGTAGGAGGAGGCTTGTCAAAGCGCCAATACCAGACCATCTCTTGGCAAATTGGTTTTGCAAGTCTCTTTTACCCCATATCTCTAAAGACATTGGCCTTTCTGGTGTGGTGACGGAAGATCAATGTATTCGTCGTGCCCAGCACCTGGATTTGATCTATTCACAATCTGGCACGCTTTACGATCTGCTCCCCCATGCCCCTGGTAACCCGAACCCTCCGGCTACTCAGAAAACCGGAGCTCATGCCGATGGTCTCGTTGGCGCGATCTCTGGTGTAGCCACCAATCAGTCTCGGGGGAAAACCTCCCAGCCATCCTCGGCTGCCACCGCCCCCCATCAAACGACTCCTCTCCCTTCCGCTGAGGTGAATTCGGTGCAAACCTCACAAAAACCCAACGGGAAAAATAGGAAGAATAAGAAGAAAACATCTTCTTCGGAAGAGCAGTCGAATAATCAGAATAACTCCAATCAGAAAAATGCTGCTAATGAAAAAGGAAAGGATAAACCCATGAGATTCCCTTGTAAAATCTGTGCGGAGGACCACTTGACATACAAATGTCCTCGGTTGCAGGAATGCACTGATTTTATTGCTAACAAGGATTCTGGGAGAACACCTGCCGTTCTTCACAATCCTTTCCCCAATCAACAACAGCAACATCAACATATGGTTGACAACCCGCCACAACCCCATCAACGGGGCAATGGTGGTTCGTATCCTTCCGGCGAAGGACCATCTTCCATTTATGTAATCAAGAGTATTGACCTTCAAACTCGTGCCAAGCTTTATGGAACTCCTACCATAGATGCTCAGGAACCTGGAACTAGTTCCAATCCGCCGCCGCCCAACGATTTGCATATCGAAAGGCCTACTGTTGAACCTGTAATTCGTCCCCCTAAAGGGACACTTCGACGCACGACTCATAATACCTCTGCACGTGCAACCCAAAACTACAATATTGTAGAAGATTTGGCGCAGGCACCATCAGCCATGTCTGCACTTGAAGTATTACAAACCTATCCAGCACAAAGGAAAGCCTTGCTTTCGGCCATTGGTGGAATAGATCCCTAGGATTCCACGCTAGCAATCTTTGATATGGAAAAGGCTAAGCCTCGCCTCTCACATCAACTCGCATTCCAGGTGCAGGTTGTGTCGAAAGGGAGACCCATCCATCGCACTGTCATAGACGAAGGTGCTTCGACCTGCGTTATGTCACAAGCTTGTTGGCTGAATTTAGGTTCTCCTACTCTAACGCCACCATCGAATTCCCTCAAAGCTTTCGATGGCCACACATTCCTACCCAAAGGATACCTTGCTAGCTTTCCCATCACTCTGAGTGGGAAAACGGTAAACATGGACGTTGAAGTCGTAGAACGTCATCTCAACTATAATCTATTGCTCGGTGGCAATTGGTCTTATGCTATGACCGCCATCGTGTCTTCGGTCTTCCAACTCATCCTATTTCCATTGGATGGGAGAATAGTCACGGTCGATCAGCTATCCTTCTGCACCCCTGATTATTCCACTTTACCAAGTAGCTCGGTACCCCTAATAGGAGGTGTCCCTGACTCTTACGTCAGTATCGGTACCGGTCTTCTGAAGGCATCTTCCCTACTGGGTTGTTTTCCTCTACCGCCGCCACAGATCCCAAACATGGTTGCAATGATATCCACCTCTTCGGATGGCTCTATCGACCCATGGATCATCCCGGCACCTTCAGATATTAATTCGTATGGAGATCAGATGCCGCTTTCGTCGGTTGAGTTGGCTTACCAAGCCATCCAAACTACATCTGAACCCTCCACTGATATGGTTTCGACCACAGGTACGACCCTCTCTCCCAAAAAATTTCTCTCTAAGGATCTCCTCAATGAAGTCTGGCCTACAGACGAAGCTATTCGAGAGATCATGTCATTAGAAGAACGACCTTGGGGAGAGTACCACCATCGCGCTTCAACGATTGATTCGGAGGCGATAAACACTGAAATCCCGTCTTTTGACCAACCTGAGATAGTTCCCTCCTCTTATACGACTGTCCACACTATCGATTCAGAAGGGAACATGGGTAATCTTTCCAAGACTCTACTCATTGATATCTCGATCAAAACGGGTATCGTGGAAAATATTCAGATTGGAGCCGACTGCAATCCTGAGGAAATTGCGTCCTTCACATCTCTTTTTAAATAATTCCGCGATGTCTTTGCTTGGTCTTATGACGAAATTCCCGGCATAGATCCTTCTATTGTCGAGCACGAAATCAAGACTTATGACAATGCTAAACCTATCCGGCAACGACTCAGACCTGTCCACCCACGCAAAGCAGCCGCCATCAAGGTTGAAGTAGAGAAACTTTTAAACGCTGGCTTCATTTACCCCGTTCCCTTAACTGAATGGGTTTCCAATCCGGTTCCCGTGGATAAAAAACAAGGCACTATTCGAGTTTGCGTCGATTATCGCGATCTGAACGCCACTTGTCCCAAAGAAAACTATCCCACGCCATTCATTGATCAAATTCTCGACAATTGTGCTGGATGTGAATCTTTTTCCTTCATGGATGGATTCTCGGGATACAACCAGATTGCCATAAAAAAAGACGACCAGCATAAAACTGCTTTCATCTGTCCTTGGGGCATATTTGCGTATAAAAAGCTCCCATTCGGCCTAAAGAATGCTGGAGCAACTTTTCAGCGGGCTATGGACTATGCGTTTCATGACATTCAACATATTGTACAGGCATACTTGGATGACCTCCCGGCTCATTCCAAGAAGCGACGAGACCACCTGGCTCATTTAAGAGAAATTTTTGATAGGTGCAGGTTCTACAATATACGCTTGAATCCTCATAAATGCGTATTTATGGTTGAGTCCGGACGATTGTTAGGGTTCATTGTTTCCAAGCACGGGATTAGGGTTGATCCCGATAAGGTAAAAGCAATTATTGAATTGCCGGCACCACAATCCATCCTTCAACTCCAAAGCTTGCAGGGGAAGGCAAACTTTTTGCGTCGTTTCATCGTTAACTATGCCGAGATGACGAAAGGATTCATGCGATTATTGAAGAAAGGAACACTATACTTGTGGGATGACCAAGCTCAACGGTCATTTGATGCTTTGAAACAGGCACTTGTTTCAGCCCCACTCCTTAGTGCCCCCGATTATTCACGCGACTTTCTCCTTTATCTGGCAGCATCACCATCCTCACTTGGAATGGTTTTGGTTCAAGTACACGATGACGGCAGTGAACATGTGATTTACTATTTATCTAAAGGTCTCATTGGACCTGAATTACGTTATTCACATGTGGAGAAACTCTCTCTGGCGGTAGTTTTCGCCGTCACCCGGCTCCGACATTATATATCACTGCGACAGACTACGGTGATTGCTTTGGAGAATCCCATGCGACATATCTTGTCTAGACAAATTATTGGAGGGAAATATTCCAAATGGATCGTCATCCTCCAACAATTTGATTTGGTGTTCACGGCTGCCAAAGCAAAGAAATCCCTTGTCTTCGCCGAATTACTATCGGACCTTCCCAAAATCGACCCGGAAGAGGTAGCTCATGATCCATTCCCTGATGAATCTGTCTACTTGGTCGACTCTTCGGACCCCTGGTATGGAGACATCTTAGTCTACCTACAAATTCAACGCTTCCGCCCAGCTCTCACGTCTAATGACCGTTGTCGTATCCGCCACCAAGCAAAGCACTACCTCATGCTAAACGATACACTATATTGTCATGGTGTTGATACTATTCTCTGGCGTTGTCTCACTATCGATGAGGCAGAACGCGTTTTGAATGACTGCCATGTAGGGGCATGTGGTGGTCATCTTTCGGGCATAGCTACTGCCCAAAAAATCTTGCGCGCTGGTTACTGGTGGCCCACTTTGTTTAAAGATTGCATTGCAGCAGTCTAGAAATGCCATCCATGTCAAATTTTCACAAAGAAAATGCGCGCACATCATGCCCCCCTTCACCCGGTTATCTCCGTCGGTCCTTTCGCTAAATGGGGAATTGACTTCGTCACCTGCAATCCCGCTTCGGAAAACGGACACAACTAAATCGTGGTTGCGGTCGATTATTTTACGAAATGGGCTAAGGCCCCTCCCACTTTTAAGGTCGATGGCGAAACCGCCGCTCTCTTCCTGTTTAATCAGGTTATCTGTCGGTTCGGCGTACCCCTATCGATTGTCACAGATCATGGATCTCACTTTCAAAATCATATGATGACCGAATTAACATCCATGCTAGGTTTCCGACAAGATCAATCTTCGTCTTATTATCCTCAAGCTAATGGTCAAGTAGAAGCCGTAAATGGCGTTCTCAAAACCATGATTCGTCTATTGGTCGGAAACCATAAAACCACATGGCATCGAAAGTTATATTCTGCGTTATGGGCATACCGAATGTCAGTTAAAACTGCCACAGGCTTCACACCTTTCCAACTTGCTTTCGGCCTGGAGGCAGTACTTCCAATCGAGTGCGAAATCCCATCACTCAAACTTGCCATTGAGCTCCTGCCTCGCACCACTGCCATAGAAAAGAGCTTGCTCTCGCTCGATCATTTGGACGAAACTCGTCGAGATGCTACACTAGCACTCGAAGCTCACCAGCGCCGAGTTAAAGCTCAATACGACAAATCTGTCAAGCCTCGTTCTTTCCAAGAGGGCGATCTTGTTCTACTTTATGATCAAAAACACGACCTCTTGGGGGCAGGAACACTCCAACCATTATGGCTTTGTCCTTACATCGTTATTAAAGCCCTCTCAAAAGGAGCTTACGAACTACGGGACTGTAATGGAGTTCCACTCGAGGAGCCCCGCAACGGGCTCTATCTGAAGAAGTATTTTTCCTAGTTTCATGCTAGGAATATGCTTTGTAATTTTATGTATATAAGTTTTGCCTATTTTTATTTTGATGCGTCTGGATTATTTGTTTGGTTTAAGGTGTTTTTCTCATGTAATCTTTTTCTTTCGCACAGATGTCATCACATTCGTTATCATACGTCGGGTATGCAGATGGTGCTAGTCGTCACACTAGACACATTGCTTCAGCTGCTTGGGTTCTCTATACTCCTGAGTCAGACCTTCTTGGTTCCGGGGGGATCTTCCTGGGTAACGCCACGAACAATGTGGCCGAGTACATGTCAGTGATCCAACTCCTCACGGAAGCGGCATCTCATGACATCTCCGATTTAGCGGTCAGGTTAGATTCCAAACTCATCATTATGCAGTTAAACAATCATTACCGTGTCCGCCACCCTGTGTTGTTACGTTATTTTTTACGAGTGCGACTTTTAGAACGTCAATTTCAAACAATCACATTTGAGCACGTTCCTATGGAATTTAATGCATTAGCCGATTCTCTGGAAAATTATGTGTTAGATTGGCATTTGTCACATTTATTGTAAAAGATTTACTCATGAGTACATATATTTTTATCACATCAAAAAATGCATAAAAATTCAAAAACACAAAATCACCAAAAATATATATATATATGCATATGTCATGTCCAGTACACAGTAAACATCAAAAAGAAAAATCTCCCAAAACTTGGGGTGTTTTACAAATTTTGGCTACGCTAAGCCATGCTCTGACACTAATACATCTACTCCACCAGCTAAGCCTGATGCTCATAATAGCATACAACTGCTCTAGCTATCCTCCTCAGAGGAACCAGGTATCTCTCTGGCACACCCACAGTATGCCGCTTGTTGGGAAATTTATTTGAACAAATTGCTGCATTAAATTATCGACCAGGGAAACTCGTGAGCTTGTGATGGTGCCAGCAATATATATGCAGGAGTAGGCAACTAACTCTATGTCTAACTAAATTGTTTATGATTCAATATAATATGCAAGGGAATACTTTAGACAAGGCTCCTAACTTAGGAGGTCCTGGTTGTCCTTCCCTACAATATCATAGAGAAATCATTCATAAAACCAGAAACTTGAAATAAAGACAAGGCTATTCAAAAGCTGAAAGTAATATATTCTATAACTCTAACTCAATTAGTTTAAAAAGAGGAATAATATTGAAATGGTTCTTGACTCAAGAAATCCACTTTCACCTCAATTACCATTTAATGAATCAGAGATTAAAACCAAGAACTTAAGATGGATAAATTATTAATGAAAGAAGCTCTTAACTTAAGAGACATGTAAAGTATTCCATTATAATTCATTCATCGATCACACACAAATCCTTAAACATCTAAGCAATGAAATGAAACAAAATCTAATATGAAATAAAATGTTTCTCTCATCCTTTTAGAGTGAGCTCAATTCTCTTAAGAACAAGACAAATTATTCCATATACTACATTAAGGAAACTTATATCTAAAACTACATAAATTCCATAAATTCATATTCTACATTAACACGATTTACATCTAAAACTACATAATGGAAATATATGAAAAATGAAGCTTTATTCTATTCCATCATCAATTGGATACAATGCTCTAAGAGTCCTCCCCTTGGAATGGAGGAGGTACTCCTATTTATACAATGAGAGGAGTAACAAACTCATAATGATCATCCACTAATATCTCTAACCATCTAGACACATAACCCGA
Source organism: Pinus albicaulis (assembly GCA_034641835.2). Classification (NCBI taxonomy): domain Eukaryota; kingdom Viridiplantae; phylum Streptophyta; class Pinopsida; order Pinales; family Pinaceae; genus Pinus; species Pinus albicaulis. The sequence goes on along the minus strand of CM076571.1, from coordinate 94,023,985 downwards.
TCCTCCATGATTTCCTCCATGATCTTTTCCATGAGGTTTATCTTCTTAACTTCGAATTTGATCATCCAAGGCCACATAAAGGTGTCTTGGAAGCTTCCTTTGTGCCTACACATGTCAACAAACTCATGCTAATTGTTAGGTATAAGTATAAGCATATAATTTTCTAAGTTTTAGCCATAAATTCACTTTAAAATGTTAAGAATTAATAAACTTTGGAAAAACATAGTTATGACCCAATAATGAGGTGAATGTAATGATATGGAGGTGGAATGGAGGTGACATGAAGGTAAAATGTGAAGATATTGATGAATAATGGAGTGAAAATAGGGATTATTTTGACGCCCAACACCGCTGCAGACGAACTGGAACCTCCCGCATAGGAAGCGGCGGTATACCCAGGCTCAGACCCTCCAGATTCCTGGAGAGTTCATGTAAAATTTGGGTATCATCGTCGTCGCCGGCTTCTGCATCCTATACAGGTGCGCCAGCCCCGGGTAGCTGCAATCCTCGCCGTGCATAGCGAGGGGCCCCAGCTGGACGGACAGGTGCCACATCTGTGTCAAGCAAGAAAAAGTTTCATGTCCAAACTAAATTTTCACCCCTTTCTAAAAAACAAAAAAAAAATTTACATAAACATTCAAAAGCTAAAAAACAAAAACTTCTTTGAAAACCACTGATCATTTTTTCTTACCATCAGGCCCCCACTGGGTGCCAGGGGGCAAGACTAGCTCGGGATCGCCTGTGAAGTTCATCCCTACATAGGGATAATCCTCAATCATGATGATCTGAGAGTCCAGCCAATCAAAAAATCCCTCATCAAAACAGTGACGGACGGGACCCTCTCCAGTCCGTGGAAGCAAAGTGGCCCACCGAGCCTGCCTCGGCTCGCGTGGACCCAATGCCGTTTTAGGGATCCTGGGCCTCATCAGTGGTATCCGCTCTAGTATGAATGAAACAATCAGTGTTCCGTACCCAAACTCTCTTTGAGTACGGGTCTTGCATGCAGTAAGCTCTGCTCGGACCCGACGGACTACACCGTCACACCAGTCGAAAACCTGAGGCTGCATACAATCCAAGGCTAAGAGCATCTGGGCCTTGGTCGCCACATGCTGACTCTTGGCACCTGCCAAGCGAACAATCATCCATAAAATAGACCTCAAGGGTCTCAAAGTCACCTGTGAAATAGGTATCCGGTTACTCACGGCCTGGGTGCCACGTATGCAGTGCGCATGGATCAAATCAGTAGTGGAACGAGGGTCAGCTCTGGACCCTGTCAAATTGGGCCTCGCCCCACGACATGACAAGCCGGTCAAAAAGTAAACATCATCTTTTTTGATGGCGAGCTCGTTGCCACCAATCCGAAAGACATGATGCCTCTCGTCCCACTGCTGGATCAGCCACCTCAGGAGGTCCTCTTGACCCCTCATCAGTTCTAAACGAGCATACTTAAGCAATCCGCACCTCCGGAGAGCCATTAAACTTGCCGCATCCGTCACCATCTCTCATTCTTCCCGCTCATGCTCTCTCTCTCGCCAGATACTCATGATTAACAGCTGAACACTTGCAAATGAAACATTTCCAACCGATTAAAATTTGCCTGGACCACTTCAAAAATGGAAAAATTGAATTGCTAGAAAGCATGTTGCGCCTAACGCGGGCACTAATACAAAACAGAGCGTTCTAACGCTTAGTTCCCTCACGGGTTGTGCGTTTAACGCGACTGTTGTACTCCTGACCCGCGTTAGGCGCAAATATTTTTCTAGGGCCTCAAAATTTCCTAATTTTGAACCAGCAAAAACTAAAAAATTGGCAATTAAATGATAACGGGAGGTTCTAGCTATTACCTGGATCTCGCGGAATAGAAAATTGTTGCCCGGATTGACCGTAATCGTCAGCTGAAATTTTCACCCCTTTTGCACTCCAGAGCTTCTTCACAGCACTCAAAATAGTGAAAATGAATGTCTTCTGACCTTCTTATAGCAAATTCTGGGGCATGACTCTCTTTAGTCAGTCGGCAAAGTCGTGATTCCTCGTTGTACACATGTCGCAACTCTCGAGATTTGGTACTGATGATTCTAATAAGGGATCAAGATTTATGTGCAGACATACTCATGTTTTATCGAGCATTCTTTTTATGGTATTTTTCTTGCTCGTTAATCTGAAAAACCTCGAGTTCTCTTCTTCGGGCTCGTTAAACTTACACGAAGTTGGCATCGAGCGTTCTTTTTGGTATTTTCTTGCTCGTTAATTCGAAAAACCTAGAGTTTTCTTCTTGAGGCTCGTTAAAACTATGGAGAAGTACTGAGCATTCTTTTTAGGAATCTTTTTCTTGCTCATAAAACCGAAAAAATCCCGAGTCACCTTTGTCAGACTCGTTAAATTATCGAGACAAAGAACAAGGAGCCATTCTTTTCCGCTTTTTTCAAAGCTCTTTAAACAGAAAAAGTAAATCGAGTTTTCTCCGTGTGACTCGTTAAAATTTCACGGAGGTACCGAGTTTTCTTTGTTGGACTCGTTAAAATTTCACAAAGAATATTGAGTTTACTTCGTCTCCTCGTACTCATAACAAAATGAGGTAGATGTCCATTGAACATAGATTTCTCACTTTTCCGGATTCGATGGACTAACTAACGGAAAATGAACTGTTTCGGGCTTACTATTACCCCTTTGCCGTGCCCGGTTATCAAGACATGACAAAGGTACCCCAATGGAGCCGTCTTTTACGACATTTTTCAGACTCCCTAAACATGAAAAATTCACCGAGTTTTCTCGTCTAGACTCGTTAAACCTAATCAGACATGACATGGAGTTGTCTTTTATGACATTTTCAGACTCTCTAAACATGAAAAATTCACCGAGTTTGCTCATCTGGACTCGTTAAATCTAATCAGATGGGGCACAGAGTTGTCTTTCCTGACATTTTTCAGACTCTCTAAACATGAAAAATTCACCGAGTTTTCTCGTCTGGACTCGTTAAACTTAATCAGACGGGGAAAAACTTGGACAAAATGGATACTACCTCTGTTACATTTTCAAAAAAGGTCGATTTGGCAGCAAAATTCTTGAACATGGCACTTCCTAGAAAACTCTTTTGTAGTTAGCCGAACCCTACCATCTATGAGTATTAGCCTTCATTTCCTAGTGTCCCTGCACCGGTAAAATCCTAACACACTCTTTAGTGTTCAACACGCTTCAGCTGCCTAGTACCCTGCTAGAGTGCCTTCTATTGTTCAAGCAGATCTCGCTATCTACTGCTCCTGTTATCAACCAAACCGTTCATTATGCTAGAAATTATTTGTCGTCTGACGTTCTCATTTACTCTTCTTTATCTAAAATCATAAACAAAATCAGTTGGTTTCCGTTTCGTGTTGACTGATGTAGGACGCCTCAGTGCCTACCTTTCAACAGATCACTTCCTATCGACTTCAACATCTTATCTAGGAAGTTGATCCGGAAACCCATCAGTACCCAGATACTTGCAGACATCAGTGGCAGGTAGTCTTGTGTTTGATCAAGGGTCTTCATCATTGGCTCTTGGTCGAATGATTCTACGAGTGTTCGACTTCAACTCCTTTTATTCACACTCGCTAGATTGTACTGGTGGGCATCTTAGGGACCATCTATCGGTGGCCACCTTTGCGTCTGTTAACAGTTTTCATTATTGACTGGTAATCAGACGATTTCTCACATGTTCGATGACAACTCCCTCATTCACATGTTGAGAAATATGCAGTTTAAGTGAATCGGCGGTCAAGACCTTGGGGCAAAGGTTACATCATTAAAGTTGTGTTCCCTTCCCCAAGCTGCGATATTGTTTATGGAGACAGCTTCTTCAGCCTGATCCTGTTATGACAGACACTTCCACATTGTGCCTATTGGGGGACAGATTCTTCATATCTCTATTCTAGAGAAATCATGTTGTTTAAAGCTACTGAGCATGGGACATGCCCGACTCTAGGAAAATACTATATTTTCTGACATATGTTGTTGTTTCAGGTTTTCCTCAGTCTTTCAATCTCTCTATCTCTACAAAATTATAAATTATTTCGGTCATCGTCTTTGTCTCTGACCTCACACTTTAGGGGGCATCTGTTACAGGTCAAAATACCTCCTCATCAGCTCAGAGGGGAAGACAAATATGGAAGAAGTACAAAGACCTAAATTAAACCTATTTCTGACAGGGTAACGCATATATAGAACAGAACAAGAGCGTTATAACGCAGGCAAGCAATACATTGGCCTCGTTAGTGGCTAGGGCAACTCTCTGTTTACACTGAAGGGACGCATTACTCGTGTTTTAAGTTTGAATTGGGAAAAGAGCGTGGAGAAAGATTTGAATCTCCGACTTTCCCTCACAAAGGAGTCAGTGCACAAAGGAAACTGCAGAAGCACCAGTTCATTATTGGTCATTGCCATAGAAGACTGAACTCCAAGAGAGGAAAAAGCATGGAGATCAAAGAAAAATCTAAGCCTTTTCCATTCCAAACTAGTGGAAAGAGAAGGGCAACAATGGCCTTCTCCCTCTCCTATAAGAAGGAGCTGAAGGCTCTTAATTGAAGGTCGAAGGATTGCTCAAAAGTTCTTGTATACTTGTGGAATAGAGAATAGTGTGACATTGTGAAGGCCAAGAGTCAAAGAGGCTCCTAGAGATCTTGTTGGCTTGGACTTCTTCACTTGATAGAGAAGAGAGATTGGGAGACTGAGGAGGGCTTGGTACAACCGATGGTTGTAATCCTCCCTCTTTCAAAATCAATAGAACTATGTTCGTTTTGTCCATTCGATGCTTAATGTTATATTTTTGTTTCAATATTTGCTTAGTATGATATGAATGGCTCAGATGTGTATAATATAGATGTTTATTATTGATTTAATTGATAGAATACTTGTTATATTAGAAATTACGCGGGTGCTTTGACTGATTGCAGGACTCAGATTTGGAGCCGGTGAAGAAGGACTCTTGCTTTGCTGCGTAGCGCTCTCCAAAGGATTCTAAAGCTGTCAAAGAGGTAATTCTATATTGTATTCCTTCAAGTTATTTCAAGCTAATATGACCATGCTCATGCCATCTTTGTGAACAGCATAGCTAATCTTACTGTCTGCCTCGGGCACCGGAAAGCCCTGAGAGGGATATACGAAAACCAACCACCCAAGCAGTTTACCCTATATCACCAGTCCCCTTGACCGAGCTGCTAAAACAACCTGCATATCAGTCTCAAGTTACTTCTTTTATGCTCCCTCCTGAAATATCAATTGTGCCTGATAGTTTAAACCTTCAAGAAGAAAGACCCATGGTAGTCTTTGGCCCACATGTTGAGGAAGTAGATCCTTCTACTCCTCCTTTTTATGTGTCTCTAGTTATTCATGACCTGCTGTTACACAATTGTATGTTATATTCTGGGGCTTCCCATAATCTTATGCCTCTATCTGTCATGGAACAACTAGGACTGCAAATCACACACCCATATAAAGACCTTTATTCATTTGATTTCAAAAGATTCAAATGCTTGGGGATGATTAAAGATTTAGTGGTCAATTTGGCCCAAATTCCAGCAAAGAGTGTGGTCATGGTCATTGTGGTGGCTGATATCCCAGCCCGCTTTGGCATGTTGCTGTCAAGGTCCTGGGGTACAAAAATTGGTGGGTCAATCAAGTTAGATTTAACATATGCCACTATCCCAGTCTTCGGAGGCCAGGAGAGAAGATTGTATAGAGAAACTAAATTTGTCAAGGTGGTTACTAAGGCTGATAACTCTGAAAATTCACTAGTCTATAGTAAAGAAAGAGATTTTTCATGCTTTATGCTAGAAGAAGATCAAAATTATGTGCCTGAACCCTCCTTCCAAATTAAGGATGAGCAGCCTTTAGAAAATTATGAAGCTGGAATCTGGACTTTATATTTTGATGGGGCAAATTCAAGAGAAGGAAATGGAGCTGGAGTATTATTAATCTCTCCTACAGGCAAATGGGTCCCACTATCATTCAAATTGGATTATGAGGCTACCAATAACGTAGCTGAATATGAAGCACTTTTATTGGGATTGCAAACAGCTAGAAACATGGGCATCCAGAATTTAAAAGTCATGGGAGACTCTGAGCTGGTGGTGAGACAGGTCCGAAATCAATGCCAAACCAAGCATCCTCGGTTGAGGGCATATAGAAATGAAGTTTGGGACATGGTGGAGAATTTCTTCTCAGCCTTTAACATACAGTTCATGCCTCGGGAACAGAACAGAATAGCAGATTCTCTTGCTGTGGCTGCCAGTACATTCCGCCCTCCTCAGAACCCACTGTTGAGGTATGAAGTTGAGGTACGATATAGACCATCCATCCCAGATAATATTAAGCACTGGCAGGTATTTGAAGATGATGAAAAAATGAAGAGATTCCTGGAAACAGTGGGAGAATTCTCTAATATGGAAATTGATGACTGTGAGGAAGAGGAAGCTGAAAATATTGCAGAAAACAGATGGGAAGAAAAAGTAGTAGGTAATAAAGTGTTGCAGCTGAAAGGAAACGTGATACCTAGAGGGCTGGTGCCTCTAGAAATATTGTTTGATAAAAATTATGTTCCATTGCAGCACAGTAAAACAGTAGAAGAGGATCAAGTAGAAGACCTAAATCTGGGCACTGACGCTGAGCCCAAAATTGTAAGATTATAAAGAAGGTTTCAGAGGAATACAAAAGAAAATATTTGAAATTATTTCAGTCATACAAGGATGTATTTGCATGGTCTTATCAAGACCTTAGAACTTTTTATGTTGATATAATGCAGCATAAAATTCCTTTGACGGAAGGTGTGAAGCCTTATAAGCAGAAGCTCAGACAGATAACTCCTCTACTACTTCCCTCTATTGAAAAAGAAATCAAGAAGCTGTTGAAGGCCAAAATAATGGTGCCATTGAGATACTCAGAATGGGTAGAAAACCTTGCTCCTGTTCGAAAGAAAAATGGAGAAATAATATTATGTGTGGATTTCAGGAATTTAAATAGAGCATCCTTAAAAGATAATTATCCACTGCCGAAGATGGACCACATCCTGCAGAGAGTGGTGGGAGCCGCTAGAATGTCAATGATGGATGGGTTTTCTGGTTATAACCAGGTGGCTGTACTTCTAGAGGATCAGAAGAAAACTACATTCACGACACCATGGGGTACATTTATGTATGCCAGGATGCCTTTTGGATTAATCAATGCAGGAGCCACCTTTCAGAGGGCTATGGATATTGCTTTTGTTGGTGAACAGGATAAATTTGTTGGTGGTATACCTTGATGATATTACAGTATTTTCCAAGAATGATGATGAGCATATCGAGCATTTACGAAGAACTTTTGAGAAATGTAGGAGGTATGGTCTTTCTCTTAATCCACAAAAGTCTTTATTTGCATTAGAGTAAGGCAAGCTTTTAGGGAATATTGTAACTAAAGATGGTGTGAAAATAGACCCTAAAAGAGTTGAGGTGATAAATAGTATTGCTCTACCAAGAAATAAGAAAGAAGTACAAGTATTTTTAGGCCGAATCAATTTTCTGAGAATATTTATTCCTAATTATGCCGAGATAGTTAGGCATATAACTGATATGCTTAAAAAGAACAATGAGGTGAAATGGTCCCAAGAATCTAGAGATGCATTCACAAGGATAAAACAGGCATTTGTTGAAGCTACTGTGCTAGCTGGGCCTGATTATACAAAGCCATTTATGATATTTTCGTTTGCTTCACCTCATACAGTAGCTGGAGTCTTGTTGCAGAAAAATGAAGATGGATATGAGTAGCCAATAGCCTTTTTCAGTCAGGTATTGCATGATACGGAATTGAAGTATAACATACTGGAAAAGCAGGCATATGCCCTGGTGAAGTCCCTCAAAGCCTTTAGAACATATGTTTTGCAATCAGACATTACTGCATATGTTCCTACAGCAGCTGTCAAAGACATCCTCGTTCAAGGAGATAGTGAAGGCAAAAGAGGAAGGTGGATTGCAAAAATACAGGAATATGATCTGGACATAAGACCCACTAAGCTGGTTAAAGGACAAGGGCTAGCCAAAAAAATTTCTGAGTCAAATCATCAGGCTCTAGGCATAAATTTGTCCATGATGGCGAATGAAGAGTCTGAGAAAGGAGAAGAGCAGCATGGACTAGAGATGGCCACTCAAAAGATACACATAAAATATCTCACTAGTCCTTGGTACAAAGAAATAGTTGAATATCTTCTAACACTAAATTGTCCTCCAAGTTGTGATAAGGTAAAATACAGAGCTGTAAGAATGAAATCACAGAAATACATAGTTGCTAATGGGCAGCTATATTGGAGAGATCCTTCAGGAATATTACTATTGTGTCTTACAGAAAATGAATTGGAGAATATAATGACAGAATTTCATGAAGGAATCTGCGGAGGACATTATAGCTAGAGGGCTACAGCTCATAAAATCCTGAAGGCTGGTTTCTATTGGCCAAAATTATTTACAGATGTTTTTGTTTGGGTCAGAGCATGTGATAAGTGCCAAAGATTTGCAGAAAGACAGAAATTAGCAGCTCTGCCCTTGATCCCTGTTCATGTAAATGAACCATTTCAGCAATGGGGATTAGATTTTATTGGAGAAATACATCCCCCTTCAAGTGGCCAACATAAATGGATATTGACTGCAACAGATTACTTTACAAAATGAGTGGAAGCCATACCTGCAAGGAATGCTACAGATGCTGTAATAATCAAGTTCATGGAAGAAAACATCATATCCAGGTTTGGTTGTCTAGCTAGAATTGTAACTGATAATGCACAGGCCTTCAAGTCCAATAAATTTGTAAATTTCTGCCAGCAGTATAATATTCCATTAAATCACTCCACAGCTTACTATCCACAGGGGAATAGCTTGGCAGAATCTTCCAACAAAACTCTGGTGAGGGCCTTGAAGAAGACAATTAATGAGACTCAAAAGAATTGGGATTCCGAATTGAAATTTGCTCTGTGGGCGAATAGAGTAACTAGCAAGAGAGAAACTGGGAAATCTCCTTATGAACTGGTATATGGGCGAGCAGCTGTGTTTCCTGTGCAATTGGCTTTTCCAGTGGCACGTTTCATGTAGGAAAGTCAGGAAGAACCAGATGACATGGTCAGAATAATTAACCAACTGGTAGAATTGGAGGAAACACGGAGCCAAGTGAATCAGAGATTAGCGGAGTATCAGGAGAAAATGAAAAACATCTTTGATCAACATGCAAAAGACAGGAAATTTCAAATTGGTGATCTGTTTCTCAGATGGGATATCCGGAGGGCTGAAAAGGGCAAACATGCTAGATTTGATCCACTTTGGTTTGGCCCATTTAAGATTATGGAGCTAAAAGGTAATAATACATTTATTTTAGAAAATTTTCAGGGTGACTTGTTAGATGCCCCTGTGAACAGCCAATTCCTAAAGCCCTACTTTCAATTTTGATTCGGGCAGAGTATGCCTGTTGTATTATATTGTATATAGACTTTGTTTCAGTTTTTATTTTAATAAGGGATGTGTGCTAATGAGTTTTGAAGAAAAAGCAAAAGGGCTGAAGAGAGGAATCTACATACAAGATGATCAAGGGTCTGCAAGTTCTCGACATGTCCAAGGATGAACATGCCATCCCCAAATGGAGCCGATGTTGTGCATGTCAACCCCTCCATTCAAATTTTTGGCCTACCGCCCCATATAAACCTTTCAAACCTACTACCGTGGCCAAAAACCTCCATATTATGCTTGTCATTACCCTTTCCGCCCAAAAAATACACTATACAAAGGCTAAAAATCGCAGTATAAGATTTATCAGGCCTAGCCCCTGCAGTTCCAGCCCCTTTGTTTTGTTCCCCATACGACTCAGGTGCTAGACCAAGCGCCAGATGGAAAGGAGCCTATTGTTAAATTTTTCGGGTGCGTCTAGAGCCGTCCGATCAAATCCAATCGACGGAGTGGAGTTGGTTTTCCGTGGTGGTCCCCGCACCCGCGCGCATTGCAAAAACCGGTGGTTTCATTCCGCACTACCATTGCCGAGAGGGCGGTATTCTCCGCGGGGCCAGCGATCCCATTGAATGTGCGCTGCGTGTATTTTGTACGGGCCCGAAACCGCTCCCATTTTGCACGTTAATGTTCAGTCAAAGGTCGGGTAGCGGAATAAATGGTGACCGTCAGATCTCGGGGCCTCCATCCGATGGCCATCGTGCCTCGAAGATGCACGTGCTTTATCTCAGGCCTCCGCTCTCCCCGCGCATTAAATTTCGGCCAAAGGATGTGCAGCGGAATCAATCATCGTCGTCCGATCCTGCGCCTTTCATCCAACGGTGGTTATCTTCTAAAGCTGCAGGTGTTTTAACCCATGTCTATTGCGCCCATGGCCCACCACTTCATTGCTCTCCGATGCTTTTAAAACCGTCGATCTCATTCAGAGATAGTGTGGCCCATAATCACTCGCATTTTTCCTACTTGACAAAGTCCTCCGCCATGTCATCTGTTCCCCTTGGTTGTTCGTACGCCTACGTGTCATCACCCCGCGTGCCCATTGTATTTCCATTCTCGCCACCTATATACATGCGCTACATCCATATTCATCGTTTTTTATTTGTACATTATGTTTTACGTGGAAAACTTACATCCTGTCTGTTTACCAAAACCTCTCTGTAATTCCGCCGTCACCCCGCATGTTCTTGCCATGTAGCCATATCATCGACGCCACCATTGTCTCCACCTCCACTCCCCTTGCACCTGTGTCTGGTTTTTCTAATATATTTGCGAGTTTTGCAGGTTTATATGGAGAAGGAGCTGCCGTAATATATCGCCTTCGTTGCAGAGGCCAAGATCTTCTCTAAGGACAGTCTTTAAAAGCATAAATTTAAGAACAAGGCTGGCGGTGGTTGCTATGATATGACCCCATTAATGGAAGCATAAATAAAATCCATTGAACCCTAAAGACGCCTGCAGAGGGAAATATTACACAACAAGAAATATTAATTGGGCGACATACAAATATCAGTGAAGATCGAGAAAGCCAGTGCCCAGCCTTATGATTTTGAATTTTAATTCAAAGATTTGAAGACCGGGAGTACCATGCACAAACACAAGCAACCTCAAGGTTTTATTGCAGTAGATTTTTCTCTTCCAGTCAAGTACAGAACATTTGTATATTTTATTCTTTGTGTCTTGTTAAGAGTAGATTTTCATCCTCAGCATTTATTCCATGAAGCAGCAACAGAGTACTTGCACCATTTCAGCACCGTCAAACAGTATAGGCAGGTTTTTCTCGTCAATTTGTTTTAATGAGTCAATTCAATGTACATTACCTACCTCATTCTCTAGAGTTTTCGGTCTTTCCTATAAAATACAAGAAGAAAGACATTGTAAGGGTTCCAGATTTCTATCAGCAAACTGTGCAATGAAAGGCTTTTGTATACATCTTGTAAAGTTTCTGTATGAAGGCTCAGAGCCCGTAGGGTTTCAGTGAGGAGGAGTTATAACTGTAATGAGGATTCTGGTCTTTTGTATCCCACAATATGTAATCTTTTCTTATGTGTTAATATAATATCTCATTTCATGCTATTTATCTTCTTGTATCATGTTCTAGAATGCGAGTGGCTCACTGGTCTTAAGTAAGGATTCATCCTAGTTGGTGCCCATACTTGGATTAGTCATGCGCTTTAAATAGGCCTAGTCATGATATACTGTTCCATGTTCATTTCGTTCATATTTTCTGCTATATTAGTTACTTGAGGAGGGTGCTTTTAAAACGCCATTTTCATGTATGGATTCTTAGTTGGATAAGCCCATATGTGGTTTTTTTGTGTATCTGGGTATCAGCCTCATGCTAACTAGTATCTTCTTCATGTTTCTTCACTGCATCCACTTTCTGATATTTGATTTCTGTGGCATATTATTTGAACTGGCCCTCTTTGCAGTAAGCTGTCTCTTAACTGTCTGATGCTTTTGTATTGGAGTTTTTGCATGTTGTTCCTACATTATTCTTATCTTTGTATCAGCTTCTGAGAGAGTTTGGTTCCATTTAAACTAATTTCCTTGTTTTGCAAGAGATAGTAAGAGAGCTTTTGGATTGACAACCCAAGCTATATTATGAGCTCCTTGCTATGTTAAGGTGTCCTAGGCACTGGTCTATAGCAACTCTAGGCTGTCTCTAGGGGGACAATAATTGTCGACAATAGCTTCCATGCACCATCGTGCTACAGGAAACATAGTTTTTCTATAGGCAACATCAGAAGCAGATCATCAAGGGTTTAGAAGGAAACACATTGTCACCTATGGGTGAATTTCCTTCCCAAAGCCACCATCTCTCAAACCAAAAAAGTAAAGGACAATGGTAAGTGGTTGTCATCCTCCAGCACTAAAATTTCTCCATATAATTCACACTCAGCAAAGTAAATGTGATAGTTAAAGGGTAAAATAATTTTTTCTTGCATTTTGTTTCAAGACCTCCATCTCCAAGACATAACTCTCAAACCTCTCACCACCTTCATATCACAGCCATTAAATGGGAGGGGGATTCAATAGAAGAGAGCCTATTGACATTAAGAGAATTAGGCAACATCCTCAAGTCATGGAAATCTTCCGAAATCACCAATGTCTAGGGTTCTTTGAGCTATTGAAAGGTTTTGATAAAGATATATCTAAAGAATTTGCAGTGGCTCTGCAACCACATTCAGAAGAGAGAGACACCACTATGGTTAGAGGACTAGCCATCACATTATCTCCTAAAATCATAAGCAGAGTTACAAATTTGCCCTTAGGCGTCAAGTGGGTTAAGGAAATAATGCCTAGCACTATAGCCAAGAATAATTTCTTGCTACCAGGAGAAGAGTACATTGAAGACAAAACTGGAGTGAGGAGGGAAAGCCTTCCATACCCTTGGGATGAAATATCCTTCCATAACATGAAGTTTATTTCTTATGAAGGCAGACTTAGTGTGGTATATAAGTATCATTTTAGGTTTTTAAATGAACTTAGGTTTCAAGAAGAACTCCCACTTGAAAAGAGATTAAGCATCCTTCACTTCCTCCTAAACTCCATAACTGACATGAGCCATAAGGTGAGGAAAATAAAATATCAACACTTGGCCCATCATGGCCTTATAAAACTAACTGTTAATGATGCTTTGAGAAGGTTGAACCTACCTGTATCCTAGTACTCTTTCATAGGGAAGCCTTTATAGCTACTCAAACATGGAAAACCTTTGCTTCTAGCCTTAGAGAGAGGGAGGTAGAAGAAGAAGAAGAAGAGGTTGAAGAGGAGGTAGAATAAGAGGAAGAGGAGCCAGAAAAAAAGGAAGAAAAATAACATATGCAATTTGAGGCAAAAAACACATAGAAAAGATAGATAGAGCAAGAAAAATCTAAGGGAAAGGAGGAAGAAAATAGTGAGGAAAAAGAATATTTGGACCTTATCCTAGGCAGTGAAAATTCCCCTTAAGATACGAGCATGTCACTAGACATCACAGATCAAGAAGTAGTTGCTACCCTAACTAATTTGAGCACACCTGTCAAAAAAAAATAAAGTGGAAGACACCTATGTAATTCAGACTAGGAAGAGCCATAGGGTGAGGCAGGGAAAACCACAGACTCCCACCAAGAGCCCTATTTCCATTGAATAATCAACAAAGAAGGAGGAATAAATCAGATTAGAGGAAGGAAGGGTGCAAGAGGTCACTTCACCTGTAAGAACCCATGTAACATATATAAGAAGACTGTTGGGCCTCTATATTTCCTTGATTTATATCACATTTTACTCAAAATACCTCATGCTTTTATTAACTTGAATAGTAATTGTTGTAGCTTTGTGCATTCTTGGAGATAATAAGTATTTGCTATTCCCTTGTTTTAACGAGATTTAAACTTTAAAAGCATCATTACTAATATTTTTTGTGTTTGCAAGTTTGAAATTGATTTGATTATATTCCTATTCTAATAGAGGTCGGGCTCCTACACCACGCATTCCTGCACCATCACTCCTACACAAGCATTCTTGCACCAATTTGGGGCTTTGATATATCGACACGCTTTCGGGAAAAACAGAAGATGGTTATTGACCAAAATGAGGTTCCAACACCTTTCCATGAGTTGGATTGCACCCAAGTCACATGTGTGGGCCTCTAAAAATAAATTGATAAATCTGCTCAAAATCTACATAACTTCTAAACTGCTAAGTTTGACCTCGGGTTTCGTGTAGATGGAGGTGAATCATAGAAATCCAAGAAAATGGGGTTTTCAAAAATATAACCAGTTACCTAGTACCAAAATCATTTCCTAAGATTTGAATTATTCCAAATGTTACATGCACATTTCTTCGAAATTTTTTAATAAAAAAAGTTGTTTTTTCCAAAATTCTAGAAACGCCCAGCTAGTAGTTTCCAGACTGCCTATTTCCTCCTTGATTTCCACGCCGATCGTAGCGAATCTTAAAATTTGGAAACATGGGTTTTTTTCCCAGAATAGGAAATTGAGTAATCTGTGGGCCTTTTTTTAGAATTCATAATGGTTAAGAAGATACAAAGGGTTCTTTGGAGGCAGTTTGTTAAAAATACCAATTTTTCCAAAATTCGAAAAAATGCCCAGATTTGGAAAATTCCTATTAAAACTTCATTCTTTAAATAGGGAAATGGTTTTAATAATATTATATTTGATAAATATTAGTTGGGACTCAATCCCCATGTTTTTTGCAAAGTAATGACTTGTCTAAAGCTAAAATTATCATGTAAAAATATTATAAAAGAAAGGAGTTATGCACGTAGAGGAGGGGGAAAGCCGTTTCATTATACCTTGATGCTGCTGAGCTGAGTGTTGGGGGTTCTACCCCCTAATCCCTCATTCTGGGCTGGATTCAACTTCATTATGTATATTTTCTCAATCGAAATATAATATAAAGGGATTGCTCCATGTTATTTCAATTCTACGTTTTAATTCTTTATTGATGCGTCACTGAGTGTTGAAGCTTCAAGTTTCCTAAAATGGGAAATGATTTGGTTGGCTAGGGCCCAGCCAACCCATCTCATTCTCTCTTTCACTTTGGTTTCTTCAAAGGTGTGCGTTGATTTTGTTTAAATTCAAAGCGTGGATTAAGCTTATGTTTCATTATTTCACGAGAGTTCTGGTTCTATTTCATTGATAGTCAATGTGTGACAGATCCGTGGTGTGAATGTTAATTAAGTTTGATTTACCGTCACTAATTTCCTTTTCCAAAACATATTTTACTTCTACCTGGATATGCAAGCATGTTATTCCTGCACTAGTGCATTTAAAATTCTACAACTTGATTTTGTTGGTTCATCACAACATAGTTTTTTCATTCCTTTCTTTCACAGAGATTCAATACATTTCTGCAAGTGAGTGTTCATTATCAGATATAAGTATTTTTAATACAAAGAGTTAAAATCTTACAAATTAAAGATGTTTTGGTAATTTAGGAATGATCGTTGTTACAACGCATTAATCTGTACCTGCACTTTACACTTTTAAGGAAATGATTAAAACTCATTTTGGATTATTAAACTAAACTGTTCTAAGTTAAAAAAGATTAAAAGGAAGATCTGATTTATGTGGGTAAATATTACAGGGATAAATCCTGTTGTCATACTTAGATAATTTCCTTGACTGCATGAAAGAGTTTCTTGACTGAAGAAAGTGTGCTTTGGCTTCTAAAGTTCATTTTTTTATTTAGAAGTTTATTTTCATTCCGAAGTTCAATTTGGTTGAATCATTTTTTTTTTCATGGAAGTTATTTCAAATTTTTGGTTGCCTTTACAAATTATTTTCATAGTTAACGCACTCTTTAATTTTTCTTGAAAGTAATTGGAAAAATTGGTATAGGAACCTCTGTTCTGGTATAGGAACCAATATCCTGATACAGGAACAAAGTGTTATAGTCCTAAGGCTGAGATCCCTTGCATAAAGACATAAATCTCTAGTATAAGTGTAAAATATACTTCCAACACATAAGCCTTATGCCTGTAATAGTGCAAGCAAGCTGCAGGAGTACAGGAAAACAACTTAGTGCAGGAAGGAAAATCCTTAAAGAAGGAAGATCTCTTCAAGGGCCCAATAGTTAATCTGTCAACAACTATATTGAAGATAAACATAGAATTTTACTTCAGTAATTAGGATTTTTTGCGGCAACTTGAGAGTTCCTTTTATTTATTTTACAAAGTACTTTATTTTTATTCCAATTTCCAAAATGGTGTGGTGTCATTGTATTAACTAGTGCAGGTTGTTGAAGTCCTTCTCTGGCATTTCCAGTGTTGCACCTCTAAGTTTACGAACTCCCCGATTGACAATTAAATGTTACACTGTTTATTATGCCAAACAAAGATATTCAACTACATTGGCATCCAATACACCTCATGCTGTTGGGTATGTGTTATATTCTTTCCACAACTAGTCACACACAGGGGGGAAGATAGTCCCCACTGTACGTTGCGCTGGGTGCAACAGGGGGGTCACGAGGGGGCGACAGCCCCCCTTGTCGGGGTCCGGGGCAACGGCCCAGGAAAAAAAATTTGGTCCTTATTTTCCGGTGGGCAGACCCACCCATGGTTTTGTGCATGGGTTTGCACATGGTTTTGGCGCATGATGGTTTTCATCCCCTAGTATTTTGTAGATCCATTCAAGGGAACTACGGTTATGTTCTAATCCAGGGTTAATGGATTGGGGTTTATGTATGCTTCAACATGTATATATATTATGTGTTGTAACACTAAAAGGAATATAATGAAAAATCAAGTTGGTCATCCCGATTTGGGATTGAGGAGAAAATATCTGTGTTTATCTGTTTTATGTTTTATGCTCTCGCTATTGTTCATTTTCTATTTTTAAGATTCGTTTGCAAATAATTTCTATTCATGGTTAAAACCTACATTTGGTATTAGATTTGTTTCGGCTTCAAGGGGACGCCTTTTCTACTGAGGGGTTTTTTTTCTCGGGCCTGAGATAGACCCTGTTCAGTGGGAGATCTGCGAGATCGATTCTTGTGGTGAAAGAAGATGGCGAGCGGCGGGAAGATAGAGATCGAGAAATTTAATGGTCAGATTTTTGAGTTGTGGAAGCTCAAGAGGGAGGATCTGCTGGTGGATAAAGATCAGTGGATCACGGTAGATCTAGGTACTAAACCAACGACAATGTCAGATGAAGACTGGAAGAAGATGGATTGGAAGGCAAAGAGCATAATACGGTTGTGTGTCTCAGATTCAGTATTGTTGAAAGTATCTAGGGAAGCTACGGCGAAGAACTTGTGGGACAAACTTGGGACTTTGTACCAATCTAAGTCTCTAGTGAATAAATTATTCCCGTGGAAAAAGCTGTATAACCAGAGGATGAAGGATGGAGACTCGGTGACAGATTATCTAAACGCCTTCAATACTGTGGTAAGTCAGTTGTCATCTATTGATATTAAAATCTCAAACGAAGATAAGTGCATCAGTTTGTTGTGTTCTCTACGAGATTCGTGGGACAGTCTAGTTATTGCAATAGGTAGCAATACAACTACCTTGAATTTTGATGACATTGTCTCAGCCTTGCTGTCAGAGGAAATGAGACGGATAAATATGGAGGGCCAAAATGGGGATGCCTTATCTGTACGAGGAAGGTCCCAAAATAGAAACAAGAATAAGATTTCGAGTGGGAGATCTAAATCTCCTGGAAATTTTGTAAAGGTGTGTTGGAAATGTGGAAAGGAAGGGCATTACAAAAAGGACTGTAGATCTAAAGCTCCTGAGAAAGGAAAGGGATTCGATGATGCTCCTTCTGAAAAGGCAAAAACCACCTTGGATGAAGGTGGGGATGTGTATTTAGCTTCTTCTTCAAATACACATGTAGATCATGAGTCATGGTTGGTTGACTCGAGTGCATCCTTTCACTTCACTTCCAATAGGGAGTGGTTCTGCGAGTATGAGAAATATGATGGCAGCGATGTCTTCTTAGGTGATGATAGGAAGGCTAGAATCATTGGATGTGGAAAAGTCAAGCTAAAGTTGCAAGGTGGAAGGATTAGAACACTTCCTAGTGTTCTACACGTTCCTGCATTGGCCATAAATTTGATTTATGTAAGCAAGATGGATGATGCAGGTGTAAAAAAAGTGTTCGAGAAAGATACTTGTAAGATGGTTCGGGGAGCACTAGTATTAATGCGGGGAGTCTGGGTTGGAACTCTGTACAAGCTTCAGGGCAACACTTTTATTGATGGGTGCAACAATTCTGTTGTTCCCAAAAGTGGAGCAGAAATCCTAGTGGTCTCTGGAGAAAAGACCATGCTACGGCATCAAAGGCTTGGAAATATTGGAGAGAAGGGCCTTAAGATACTGCATGGAAATGATATGGTAGAAGGTATGTCTAATAGCTCTCTGGATTTCGATTTTTGTGAACATTGTGTATATGGGAAGCAGAATTGGGTGAGTTTTCCTTCTGGTGCTAAGAGGGTGAACAAGATATTAGAGCTTATGCACAGTGATGTGTTTGGACCTGTGTCAGTTCCATCACTGGGTAAGTCTGTGTACTATGTTTCATTCATAAATGACTTCTCAAGGAATACATGGATATATTTCTTGAGGAAGAAATCTTAAGTCTTTGATAGATTTAAAGAATTTAAGGCTCTAGTGGAAAACTAGTTAGAGAAGAAGATAAAGGTGCTGAGGACAGATAATGGTGGGGAGTTTTGCAAGAAGGAATTTGAAGAGTTATGTAAGAAGTGTGATATAGCACGACAGAAGACTACTCCATACACACCTCAGAAAAACATAGCTGCAGAAAGAATGAACAGAATGATGATGGAAAAGGCAAGAAGCATGCTCAGTGGTACTGGGTTAGGATAAGAATTTTGGACAGAGGTAGTGGAGACTACATGTTACTTGGTTAACAGATCACCTTCGTCAGTGTTGGAGGATAAGACTCCACATGAGGTATGGACTGGTAAGAAACCCTCTCTTTCACATCTGAGGGTATTTGGATGTGATGCATATGTACATTTTCCAAAGGAGAAAAGGAGCAAGATGGATAATAAATATGAAAGGTGGATCTTTATTGGGTATAAGGATGGTTTAAAGGGTTATAAGCTTTGGAACCCGAAAACAAAGAAGGTTGTGTATAGCTGAGATGTGGTGTTTAGAGAGGTGAAATATGTTGTTAAACATGAAGTCCTACCAAAGTAACCTGAGAAGATAGAGTTTTAGCTAAAGGAGGATGAATCCGACTCTACAACAGAAGAAGAATCAGAAGAGGAAGAGCCACAAACTCCAACTGTGAGAAGATCAGTTCAGGAAAGAGGACAACCGAAAAGGTATTGTCCATATGCTTTCTGTTCAAAATTTTCTTTAACTATAACTAATGATGATCCCAAAACTGTCAGGGAGGTAGTAGATTCAGAGGATGGAAAACTCTAGAAGGAGGCCATGGTTGATGAAATGGCATCCTTGCATAAAAATGAGGCATGGGATCTGGTGGAGTTGACAGCTGGAAGGAAGCCCATTGGGAGCAAATGGGTGTTTAAGAAGAAGATGAATGTAGAAGGAAAGGTAGAGAAATACAAAGCTCAATTAGTAGAAAAAGGTTATTCCCAGGTGCCGGGAAGTGATTTTGGTGATATTTTTTCTCTTGTTGCCAAAGTTACTTCTATTAGATTACTTTTATCTGTTGCTGCTGCATTTGATTTTGAGGTAGAATAGATGGATGTGAAAACAAAATTTCTTCATGGGGATCTGGAAGAGGAGATCTACATGAAGCAACCTAAAGCCTTTATGGTGAAGGGGAAGAAAGAACTGGTATGCAGGTTAAAGACGTCTTTGTATGGGTTAAAACAATGACCAAGGATGTGGTATCAAAAATTTGATACCTATATACGGGGACTTGGCTTCACCAGAAGCAAGGAGGATCAATGTGTTTATTTTAAATTTATTGGTGACCATGTTATTTATTTGGTCTTGTATGTGGATGATATGTTGTTGATTGGAAATGACAAAGAAATTATCCAATATTTGAAGACCCAACTGTTCTCCAAAGTCGACATGAAGGATCTTGGTGCTGCAAACTATATTTTGGGCATGGAAATTAAGAGAGATCGGTCAAAGAGGAAGCTCTGGTTAAACCAAAGGAAGTATGTCGAGACTATATTGCAGAGGTTCAATATGAAGGATAGTAAACCGGTGAATGTTCCAATTCCTGTAGGTACAAAGCTATCTACTGAACAATGTCCCAATACACAAGAAGAAGAGGAGGATATGTCCCGTGCTCCATATGTAAGTGCAGTGGGTAGCCTGATGTATGCAATGGTCTGTACTAGACCAGACATTGCACATGCAGTCGAAGCATTGATCAGGTTTATGTCAAACCTGGGGAAGGAGCATTGGACAGCAATGAAGTGGGTTTTTAGATATTTGTGTGGCACTAGTGATTATGGCTTGTGCTACCAGCGAAGATGAGGATTGGAAAGAGTGTTGGACATTCATGGTTTTGTTGATGTAGACTGGGCTGGAGATCTGGACCAAAGAAGATCTACAAGTGGGTATGTTTTTAGCCTATTTGGAGGTGCAGTCAGTTGGATGAGTAAAAGACAGTCTGTAGTGGCTCTTTCAACTACAGAGGCAGAATACATGGTAGCCACTCATACAAGCAAGGAAGTAGTTTGGTTGCAGAGATTGTGTTCAAGTATTGGGTTGGTGCAGCAAGCTATAAGGATAGACTGTGATATCAAAAGTGCAATTTTCTTGGCTAAGAACCCTACTTATCATTCAAAGACAAAGCACATTGATGTTCAATATCACTTTGTGAGATATATGGTTGAGGCTAAAAGGGTGTTGCTGGTAAAGGTGGAAATTTTGAAGAATGTTGCAGATGCATTGACAAAGTCTGTCAGCACTCAAAAGTTCTCTTGGTGTAGAGAAACAATGGGTGTTGCAAAGCTGGGCTAATGACTCAGCTCTCCTATGGCCCCTTGCGAAAAGAAAACAACAAGTGGGAGAATGTTGGCTATGTGTTATATTCTTTCCACGTCTAGTCACATGTGGGGGGGTCACAAGGGGGGCGATAGCCCCCCTGTCGGGGTTCGTGGTAGCACCTTGGGAAAAATGTTTTGGTCCTTATTTTCCAATGGGCAGACTCGCCCATGGTTTTTTGCATTGGTTTGCACATGGTTTTGGGCATGATGGTTTTCGTCCCCTGGTATTTTATAGATCCGGTCAAGGGAACTACGGTTATGTTCTAATCCAGGGTTAATGGATTGGGGTTTATGTATGCTTCGGCATGTATATATATGTGTTGTAACACTAAAAGGAATATAATGAAAAATCTAGATGGTCGTCCCGATTTGGGATCCAGGGGAAAATCTCTGTGTTTATATGTTTTATGTTTTATGCTCTCGCTATTGTTTATTTTTCTGTTTTTAAGATTAGTTTGCAGATAATTTAGGTTCAAGGTTAAAACCTACACATGCAATCACCACATACCTTCCAAGGACTGAAGAGAGTGAAATACAAGGAAAAGAGGGTCTTCAGCAAGCAAAACAGAGTTTGCTACATGAAAATATGTTTTTCCTACAGGAAACTCTAGCAAGCATAGATTTGGAGAAAAAGGCCTTGGTTGAGGAGGAAAAGACAACCACAAAGGGGCAAGAGGTCAAAGAAACTGAGGACAGGGAACAAGAGGAAAAACAAGATGAAAAAGAGGGAGGAAAATATGATAAGGAAGAGGCCACCTCACCAAAAATAGTCCTCAAAGATGTATAAGTAGTGCCAAACCCTAGCCCTCAACCCAATCTCAGCTCCTACTACACATACATTGAGGGGGGTAGATTAATTCCTCAAAAGTTCACAGTGCCTTTGTTTTATCGGTTGGAAGAGGAGAGAGCACGTACTCATCATTGGATGAAGCTTTCCACATCTAAAGTTGTGCATTACATAGGGGTCATGGAAGGAAAATTAGCTGATTTGGGGAAGGATTTATCTGATGTTATGCTCAAAGATTCAGTTTTAAAGGAGCAACTTCAGAAAGCACATGCAGAGTATGTAGCGCTACAAGAGAAGCTTCAGAAAAAGGTTAAACAAGTGGCCACCATGGCAGATTTGTGCATGGAGGCCATTCAACAAATATATCCTTCATATTCATATGCAGTTTACCTCAAGGAGTAGTGGCTCCTCTTTCAAATCAAAGCATTAGCCTCCCATGGATCCTTAACTTTCCAAAATTGTAGACAGTTCATTGATTTCTGCAACCAAGCAAGTATGGTAGACAAGGAAAAATTGGCAGAATTTTACATGCATAACCTTGTGTTGACATACTTGAACATTTGGGACCCCGAACATAGGATGGGAGATATGCAATTAATGGCATTGGCATCATGGATGGTTAATGAAGATACCAGAGCATAAGAAATGAGAAGGATTATGAGAAGAGAAAATAGAGAACCCTTACACATTAGGGTAGCACTATTCAGCCCTAGGGGAATCATCAATAACCATCTAGATATTTTAAATGATCCTACACTAGCAGAAAAATACCTCCACACACAAGCTCAAGCAATGGCTCACTTTGATGATGTTCTAGGTTTTTGGGAGATGAGTGCATAATGGCTAGCCAAAGGAGATGGAACAACCTCCCTCACAAGCTTAGAAACATGGAGTACCACACACCAGAATGATTTAGGGGTGCCTTGGAGACAACACCATTGTACAAGAGGGCTATGCAGGCCAAAAAGGTATAGTCACTTGGCTTGAAGCTCAGTCCACCCTTGCTATTGGGGATGAGTGATGGCAAGGACCAAGATGAGAAGAACTGAGAATGGGAGGAAGTAGAAAATAATGATGGTTTTTACCCTCTTGAAGGGACTCCCAAAACTCTTGCTTGTGAAGTTAGAGGGTCCATCAAAGCCCTAAAATAACTCCAAAAGGAGGACTAGTTTCTCATAGGATGAGAAACTAGTTAGTAGGGGGGTGATGATAAGCTCCATCATTAGGTACATTTGGACTCTTTATATAGGGGTTGCAATGTAACTTCATGAAGATTCATATGGCTAAAGGTCAGATCTCAATGGAAATCTATTTTCCATGAATTTGATGAAGCACTGTCCATTCCAACCTATGTTTTCTTGATTGGGTGTTTATTGACACATGGACGCAATGTTTTCTCATGCTACTACAAAATAGGGCTCCAAATAACATGAAATATCTCCCAAATGGTAACGAATTTTGGAAAACGGTTCATCAAGAACTTACTTGGGCCCGTTCTAAAAAAACCCATGTTTTTGTTTTGCGAGATTCACTTTAGTGTACTCAGAAAACACATTTGAAGTTGACTAGTCAAAACTGCTGTGATTTTCCCTTGATCTTTGCCTAGAGGTCCACATGTGTGATTTGGGTGCAATTTGACCAACGACAATCCATATTGGAGCTTCTAGAAACAATTTCCATGTGTTGGATTTCATTATAGAGTGGTTCTACTACCTCAACCATTGAGACAACAACGAAAACTGTAGAAACTTGAACTGTCAAACTATCATTAGTAAAACCATGCATAATTATCTTTAATTCATTAAAAATAATAAAAATAATAATAATAAACCATGTAAACATGTATGCCGGAATTTGGTGCATTTATGAAGAAATATGGTTAAAAATGATGACAATGATTGAATGGAATGATGTGAAAATGGATGGTTTCATCAACAAAATTACGACAAATTGGAGGCTCAACATTCCCCCACACCGGACATTTTGCATGTCCTCATGCAAACAAAGAATTGCAAAGTTTCATAATCTAACTGGTTCCTTGTTTTCCTTTATTATGCCATTTCAACTAAATCCTTGACCAAAGCTCCAAGATAGCAATATTGACCCCTTATCTAAATAAGATGAACTTTTCTCCAACCCTTCATTATTTATTATATGCAACTTGTGTGAAAAGAAAGGATGCCCACATAGTAGCATATCCAAGTACTTGTCACTATTTTAATTGTGCTCAAATTGTTCAAGCATTAGTATAATACCATATTGTGAAGAACACATCAAGTCTTTTACTCCATCTATAGAATGTGCTTTCCATCCTTGTGAATTTCATCACATTAGTATGGCTAGAAATGATTGTAGTCCATAATTTTTGCCTTCTTATCATCCATGCATAGCAACCAATATCATTTCAACTATGTGATCAAATAGTTTCTTCAAGAACTCACAAAATAATGAATAAAGAATACTTCCCAATGTGAAGCTTTTTACAAGATGAGTTGCACATAACATAAAATAAGAGTTTTTGTTGTTGAGGGTTATGCAACTTATCAAAGCCTAAAATATGCTTCCAAGTGACTTCAAGAGTGTGTGAACAAATGCTTGTTGCAATCTTCTTCTTCTTCTTGTGGCTTTGTGCTCAACATTTCTTGACTTCCATTACAAATCTGAAGATTAGCAAGAGGACACATAATTTCAATTGCTCCATGTACCTTTTGATCATGTGCTACAAACATGTACCATGAAGTCAAGTTTTTCTATTTGTAAAATAATATTTTTTCTCAAGAACATCATGTTGATGGACCATTAGGGAAATCATGGACTAACATGAGAATGGTGAAATCATAGAAGAACATCATTATGACCATGAAAAATAATGAGATGATTGCACGGGCGGCACGACTTTGTTGATAAAGAATCAATCATAAGTTGTGGGATTGATTGTTAAAATGTATGACAAAACATAATGGGAGAAAAATTGGAGCTACATGTTTACAATGGCTTTTCATCAAAATTTCTAAAATTTTTAACAAATTAAAAAGTTTAAGGCTAGTTTTACCTCAACTTTACCTTTTTAAATTGGAGAAGAGAACATGATCTGATGGCTGATTTGGTGTTTATTTGGATCAGGTACTTTTCTCTATGATGCGTTGACCTCCACTTTGACCTTGCTCCACAAAATGTATCTTTTTCATGCATCTGATTTGTTTTTCCAATTTCTCTCAAATGGTAAATCAGATTCTCCTAAAAATTTTTGAAGTTGTTACTATTAATATTATGCATCTTCCCAAAAAATATATCAGCCAATGGGTGCACGGATCTCGAAAAGAAATGGTTGTAGTTGAAAGTGGAAAATTTCTTGAAAAATACACTAAAATTTTCTGAATTTCTTTTTGTTCATTTACCCTACCTCAATGCATTTACCATAAAAATATTAGGCCCAACGGATGCACGATTTGCAAGTTATGACCAAATCAAATTTTGTCATGTTTCACCTTTCACGATGCCTAATGTTGCAACAAAAACATATGCCACAAACTCATTTTAAGGCCAAATTGAGTGATTCAAAAGGGAAACTGTGTATTTTTACCTTTTCTATTGCCACGTGCCTTCAAATTCCCATTTTGATGAAGAAAAAATAATGTTGTGCAAAAATACTGAAATCTACCAAAATCTGTCCAAAATGGTGAAAAATGAAAATCTGCCTTTAAAACCCACTACAAAGTCCCAGAAAATTGAGATTTTTTTGAAATTTTCTCTCGCCTTACTCAATTTATCATATTATAAGAAAACCCAGAAGCTTAGAATTTTTTTATTTCTGCTCCAATCTCTTGCAATATTTGTGCCAAAACTATCTTTGGAAAAAACTACTACATCAAAAACAGGCTGCTACAACAATAGCTGCAGAAACTGCAAATTTCCGCAGTTGTTGCAAAAAATGTCAATTTTTGTAGAATTTTTTTTCTCCAAGTTTGAATTGCTGATTTGAATTGTGTATTGTATGTTGAAGTAGAAACCATGAAACATACTGCATATTGACTGAAATAGGCCCAAATTTATTGTTTTGCTTGAAAATGAAAATGAATGAAAAAGTATTGTAATGGTGCTATCATGATGTCATTGAATGAAAAAAACTGAACATGCTGCTACAAGAAACCAATAAAATATATTGTTGCAAGTTGTTGTTGATTCCATAAAACCATTAGTCTTCATCAAACCCAAAATTCATTGTACAATTCTTACCATGCAAATGAATGTGTCGAAGTCGAGCATGGGAAGAAATCATTGCATTACCGATCAATTATGAAAATCATTAACCAATGCAAGACAACTCACCGATAATGTGAATGGGTGTCAAGGTACCCGAGTGCATCATGACAGGGACGAATGAAAGTGTTGAAGTTGAGTCACCTACAAGATCTGACAATCAAGAGACCTTGTTGTATTCCCATTGTTTTCAATGAGGAGGCTTGCCATTAACGTATGCAAGTTGTAAGGCACTCCAAATAATCTCTGATCTTGATCCCAGATAATGTGTTCAGGTCGATGGGATAAGATCTGTTGGAAGGTGGATCTTAAGGAATTTCACATTATCCTACTCAAGCATAGAACCAAAAATTATTTTAAGAACCATAATAAACGATTGAAACCATCATGAAATTACAGAACTTATTGTGAACGTTTCTCACCAGTTGCTTGGTTTTCAAGAAAATCTCATGTCCAATTGCGCCAACAAGCTGATTTTCACAATAGGACTTACTTTTCTCTTTACTTTTTTATTTTTATTTTTTATATGTCCTACTCTACTTGAAAAAGAAATCTTGTTCAAGTATATGAAAATTTCCAATGGAACCATGTCTGTAACAATATGATAGATAAAATCATATGCATGTTTGAAATATACTCTTTGATATGTACCAATGAGAGACCAATTGCCTTGATTGAGATGGTGTCAAAAGATACTAAAGAATTGAGCATTGAGAACCGATGACTGCCCTGAACCAAGATACAATGTAATCTTGTATTCCCGCTATCATGTAATGCAAGTCTTCAAAGATGTGATCTTCACTCATAGAATCTAGTGATAGGAATGCAAGAAACTTTTCAATCTTAGGTTCCAACAACTGCTCTTTATCAACAAGAATCCATGATTCTTAGACCTTATCTTCTTCTTCTTCTTCTAGTTGTTGTTCTTCAATGGCAGCTACTGAATCATTTTGCAATACCTCAAAATTGTAAGTGGATTGAGGTGTTTTATTGTTGGGGATTCGAAATGGTTGTGCGGGTAGTGGAGTGGGAATGGATCTTTGGGGTGCTTGTGTGGTTGGTAATAGTAAAGGTTGAATTGAGGTCGAATGATGGTGAAATTTATGTTGTGGTGGAGGTGAATGGTATTGATAACATTGATATTGGTATCGAGGATAGAGAGGGAAAGATTCAGGATATGGTGGATTTCCTTTGTAGGGCCTTTGCCAACTTTGCTACCAAGATTGGTTTTGAGGTTGGGATTGAGATGGCCAAGGTTTCCAAGGCTGGTTTTTAGGTTGGGATTGAGATATCGAAGGTTACCAAGGTAAGGTTATTTTCCAATTACTTTGAGATTGTTCTGCATAACCTTGAAAATATGCATAAGGATATTGCATCATATTGGGTTGATGAGTTTTCCATAGTCCTCTTGGAGCTACATAACAAAGTTGCTCTTTTTCTTGATTCGCTCCATTATCCTTCTGGTAAACTGCCTTCAACCCTAGTAATGATGCACAACCTTCAGTAGTATGTGATCCTGCATAAAATTTACATGCAAAAAATGTTTCTTTGTACATTTAGGGTAAAATAAAGCAACATTTTCAACTTTTTTCTTGTTTTTCATTCTTAGCATGACAGTTTTTTCATTTAAATTACCAAGAATGTTTAGCAAATTGTTAAGTTCAGTTTGACTGACCAATCCTGATGTTGATTTACTTACTCTTTCCATAAATGGATCTTGAGAGGATCTTACATACGTTGCTTTTCATCTTGATATGTTCTTGCGCAGTTCACAAATCTCTTGAAATGACAATTGATAGACATCTCCTTTTCCCACCAAATTAAGAAGATCAATCCATTCATCCTTTATAGCATTTAATAGGAGAGTTTTCAATGTGTCTGATCCTAAATTATGCAATTTAGATCTTTTGATATTATAAATAAATCTCTCCATTAAATCTTCTAGGGTTTCATCCTCTTTTTGTTTCATCTTAAAGACTTCATTTCTAAGGTCATGGTGTATGCAATAATCTTTATATTTTTCTAAAAATACTCTTTTCATATCATCCCATGTCCTTATAGAATTTGTTCCTAAAGTCATGAACCATCTAAGAGCTCTATCCTTCAATGTTGCCGAAAACAAATTCAATATTTGAATGTGTAATGAGTAGCCATAAGATCTGAAAATTATTTAAAATTCAAAAAGAAAGATTTTTGGGTCTTCTGATCTCATACCTTTGCATTTATGAAGTATAGATGGAGATATGCTCTTCATATTACCATTGACATTAGTTTCTTGAATGGGAAATCCAAAAGTATCTTCCTCATATTCATCATCTTCGTCCATTTCTTCAACCTCGTTTGTCATATCTTTTTCTACCTACAAAAATAAGAATTCATGCTGTGGATGTGTGGCTCTTATACTGCACCACATGATATAGTGGGTGCAGTAGGTGATTGAAGTTTCTTTTTTCTTTTTTCTTTTTTCTTTTTTCTTCTTTTTTTTTTTTTCTTTTTTTTTTAATGAAAATAAAAAGGCTCATATTTACACTTCCCCGGCAACAGCGCCAAAATGTTTGGTCAATTTAATTGTCTTAAATTGATTACATAAATTATCGACCAGAATTGGTAAACTTGTGAAGCGCAAGTGCACAATATATGCTATAAGCCTCTTTTATTCATTTATTTTATTGGTGTGATGATTGGATTTGTAGAGATTACTTCTAAGGATGTTTTTATTCTTATGTTCCTAATGAAATTGATAAATTTAAATTACAACTAAGTTCTAAAAATCAACATGCTTTCTACTATGTAAAACCTGAAACAAACTTTCTCTATCTTATGAACAAATCTTAACTATTTTATTTGTTAGTCCCTAAAAATTCTTATTCTCTAACAGTCTTGTACATGAAGATAAAATAGAATTATAGAAAAATGAATTTATACATTTTTGTGTTTTTGAAATGAAATTTTATGGCAATGAAACTTGTAAATAAATCATTATATCTCTTGAAAAGAAATCACTCATGAACTTGTAAAACTACTCTAAAATAAATCACTACTGCTCTAGAAGTAAAATTATGAATCCTCTACAATTTGACAATTTGAAAGGAAATATTTATCAATCTATATCAAATGATAAAAGAAGACTTATGAAAGAATCTACATCAAAAAACAAAATTAAATTATGGAGGTAACTACAACAAATGACAAATTGAAATTCTAAAAAAAAAAAAAAAAAAAACTATGGAAAATGACAAAATGGAATTCTTAAAATAACTACGTAAAATGATAAAATGAAAACATGAAAACAACTACATTAAAAACATAAAATGCATAACCTTCACTGTTTACAGGGGCCCTCCACAAACAAGTGGTCAAATACTTACTCCAACAGTTACCTGTGCATCAAGTCTTCAAGGTACTTCTTCATTAAAAATGAATGAAAAACAGAGTTGTAAAACTTCACAATATGCTTCAGAAAAATTAACCTCTCCTCTGTGTTTCAATGGAGTGTTTATATAGGAGTTGCAATATAACTTCATGGAGACTCATATGGCTAAAGATCAAAACTGAATGGACATCCATTTTCCACGAATTTGATGAAGCACAATCCATTCCAATCTTTGTTTTCTTGACTGGGCATTTATTGACACATGGGCGCAATGTTTGCTCACGCAACTACAAAATAGGACTCCAAAGAACCTGAAATATCTCCCAAATGGTAATGAATGTGTTAGCTCCCTGTAATTTGCAATATTGGCAAAGTCAAACTGCAGAGAGAACACTGTTTCAACCACTTTGGGATTCTAGGATCTAGCCCTCCTGAATCCGAAGAGGGATCTCTCCAATAAAGTGCAAAGATTGATTTATCTTTTAGGGCTTATGGGTAATGATATTAGGCTAGTTATTAAGAAGGAGGGTTTTGTTTTGTTTTGGATGGTTGAGCATGATTTTAGTTGTGTGGAAAGTCCTAAACGGAAAGAGTTTCAAAGGTGTGAAATTGCAAGCAATCAGAACAAGCTTTGGCTAAAAAGATAGATATAACGATGGTTTTTAGTCTATTGGGCTATGAAGTCATAAAAGGGTTTTAATTGCACAACAATTTAAGAGTGGTCCAAGGGGAAAGTCATCTATATCACAAGATCTTTTGAGATAAATGATGGAATGGAAACAATAAAAGTGTTGGAGGGGTGGAAACAGATAATAATTTAAGCAAGGATTTATAGTCTGTCCAAACAAGAAAAATCCTTTTAAGCAACTGTTTAAAACCAACCAAAAGGTAGGGCTCACCGTAAGCCTCTTTGGACAAGCTTGTATTGAAGATAACTCAAGAGACAAACAATCCAGTAATCTGCATAATTACTTTCAAAATGGATGAAAACACATAAGAGAAACAAATGCAACTTAAGGTCAGATAAGATACTTTTAAATCTAGTCTGCTTTCAGCATACACTTGGGGGAATTTCCAGAATTTACCTTTGGCGAAAGAAGCTAGAAAACAAGGCTCACCATCACTTTTCTAGTTTGAATTTAACGAGCAAATAATGAAAATAACTTTCAAGAATAACGTTTAAAGAAAATAGTAGGACGAGGGAACGCCAGCATTCCTAACTGCTTAAACTGTATTGAATCATTTTTAAATAAACAAATTGGAGGAAAACATTGAGATAAAGCTTATTAGTCAGAGAAGGGTACTGTAAATAGTAAATCCTAACTCTATGCTTGATGTTCTTTATCAGAGAATAATGGATTATATGGCATACATGAAAGGAAAAACAATAACAAAGAAAGAAGCACTTCACCAGTGATATAGACCATGATCCCAAGAAACAGCTTGTATATTGATGTCAAACCAGCTACATCTTCAAGTCCAATGTTTCAGTTCAGCAATCATCTTCACTTCTCAGCCTAACTTATTATATCACAAACAGAGCTTCAAGAGCCAGCGAACACTATTTACAAGTAGAAGTTTCGAGCACAAGTATATTTCAAAGTTCTGCAACCAACCCTTTACAATGAGCTCCTCAAGAAGATTTTATAGGAAAATGAGGAGGTCAAAGAGAGAAAAGATCTATGAGTTCAATTAATACAGATTTAATGCTTCTCGACCTTTCAGGGGCTCAATGGAGAATTTTACAAATATTTCCTCTCTATTAATTGTTTTATATTAAGTATTTTAAGCTTGCTGGAAGCTTTTGTTGACTTTAAGGCTCTGTGTCATCTTGTAATAACTCTACTGATATTTTTTGCAATAATTTCTTTGGCTGAACTAACTATTCGGCTGTCGTGAGGAAAATATCCTCTGTCCTGGTCATTACTCGGCTTATGTTGAATGTTGTGAAGCTACAGGTGGCATTAGGTAGCTGAGAGGAATCAATTAGCCTCTGATGTGGTAGTGGCGGCATCCTCTGTCTGATAAATATTTTTGATTTTCCTTTAACTGTGTTTAATTTAGTGGATTAGGCTTTTGATTTTCGATCTTAGCCGTAATCCACCAAATCTACGATTCTACCTTCAATTATTCATCTCTGGTTTGATTTGGTCTTCAATACTGATACTCTCTGATTCAATTATGTATTGCTATGTCTTGTTGATGTGCAGGTGTGACAGGAGGTTTTATAATAATATTAGTGCTCATGATGCACTGATAAACCTTGATGGGAACCTTTGCCAAAATATTTCTTTGATAAACAAAGGCCTGGAGAGTCATCACTCTCGGCCTTCCATTTTCTTTTTAAATATTTTAAAAACCTTTAAAGTCCTGCACAAACCAAGAAATGATTAAGAAATCCTGCATATTTTTTGGGTTAACTGCTTTGGAGGATGTGGTTAGGAGCATAGTCGTTGGATGAAAGCATTCAATGATGAAGATTTGTTCGCAGGGGTCAAAAGGAGAGCGGCGGGAGAAAATGGTGGAGATTTTAAGTTAGGGTCGTTGATCTTGCAGAGATCAATGGTCGGGAGTGATCCGGGTCCACTTAATGAAAAAGGGCCACTTTTCGTAAAAATAGAAGAAATACAAAGGAAAATAGTGAAAGTTCCTTTGGCGGAGGAAAAATGCACAGAAAAGAAAATTGGGGTTTTTGGATGATCGTGGGTCGTCGGATCAGATTGGACCCCGAGATCGACGGCAGAGATTGCTCGTTGAAGGCCCTTTGGAAAACACGGAGGGCGATAATGAAAAGCGAGATCAAATCGGGGCCATTGATCTGCAGATATCAATGACAGAGGTTGCACGCGATGGAATATAATGGAAAAAGGGAAAGTGTTTTTGGGTGGAGAAACCAATGTTTTCGTGTAGCAGAAGGGCAAGAAAGCGGTTTTAGCTTTTTTGACGCGATATGCGTTAGAGGCCGACATGTGGCCTTAGAAAACCGCTTATATCACGTGATTTTGAAGGATTAACAAACGTGCTAAAAGTTACACGAAAACGCGCGTCAACCGTTAGATCTAGGGCCTCATATCGAACGGTGGGGAGTGAGCGCGATATAGACAAGATGTGCGGGTGATAACAGGTGGGGTAGAGCGAAGGCGGTTTCAATCTAAGCCGTTGGATTAAAAAATGAACGGCGAAGATCGAATCTGGAGCATAAAGAAAATAAAACATGAGACGGAGGAAGGGTTAATATGGGTTGTTGATCTGCAGAGATCAACGGCTGAGATTGGCCGAAAAAACATTATGCAGCAAGTATAATATTTTTAACCAAAGTCGGGAGGAAAGATCTGGATCGTCCGATCTGGACACGTGGACGGCCCAAATGCAATCGGAGCTTCGTGATCGGTGCGGCAATGAACATGGGAGCACCGAAGCGATTGACTGTGGGCCGTCAATCTACAGATCAGATCGACGATGGAGGATGAGTCGAAAGACGACCAATCAGAGGTGGCAAATAAAATATTAAGCACGCCTAATGAAATCACCCGATGCGAGATTGCGCGGTCCGTTTGATTGGCCCCAGATCAATGGTGGAGAAAGGATTTAGCCAATGAATGGGCGGGTCCTTTTATAACATATGAAAATAAAAAATACAAAGGTTTATTGCATTGGGGCGGGTCTATTTATGAGAGGCTTGGCGCCCGGTTGCGGGGCCTTCGGATATATGAACAAGTGAAAGGGACCGGGGTTATATATAAGGGTGCCAATCGGAATTGGGAGGAAGGAGCGGGCTTTTCAATATACCCATTAACAAATCTTCGATGCGAGATCTTATTTACCGTTGATCGGTTCCTAAGATCAACGGTTTTCTTTGTAAAAAACATTGTATCGGCGCGTTTAGTTAAAAACATAGAAAAAAGGATTTTATGAATTAACAAAGGGAAAAAGTGATCGGGAATGGTTTATATAAACATTTAAGCACCCGATTGCGGGCTCTTGGGTTATATGAAGCGAAAAAAGGCTCGGGGCTTTATAAACAGAGGCTAATCGCATTGGAATTTTTTGTTAACACAAACAAATGTGCCCATTGATTGTTTCCGATGCGAGACTTTGCAAACCATTTGATTGGTTTTAAATCAACGGTCAAGATTGATTTAAATCATAAACGGAGGGATTCCCTTATAAGATAGAAAAAATGGGTTTTTATGATTTTTCAAAGGAAAAATCAAATTGGGAACAGTTTATTGCATTTTTTTAAGTGCCCGATTGCGGGCCTTTGGTTATGCGAATGGGTAAAAGGACCGGGGGTTAAGTATAAATGGGCTAATCAGATCGGAGGTCTTAACACAAAAAATAGACTTGCGCGCTTTGATCATTTCTAATCCGATAAGCGCCTGATGTGTCTAGCACCTAGTTCTAGCGCGTGGGCACATGTGGGGAAGTGGTTTAGGACTTAGCCCAAAGGGGCTTAAACCCATAGTCAAAAAACTTATTTTTAATGAAATTTTTCAAGGTTTTTGATGGATTTGGGGGTTTCGGTAAGGTTTAAAAGTGAGTTTCAAACCTTATAAAAAGGATTTTCATGAAGGGGAAAGGGGAATAAATGAAAATTAGAGGAATTTGATGGGGAAAAAAGGGAATAAAATGAAGGTTAGTTTTGAGTGGAGGAGGGGAAAAATGGTATTTTTGTAGTAGTCTTTTCTCTATGAAAATATCATATTTCAGCATTCTGAAAGGGAAACAGCAGTGAAGTTTGAAAAAAGGGCATAATGTATTCATGAGTCTTCAACAGATAACATTTTTAGCAATAAAATTTTTTTCTTGAAGGCTCAAAAAATGATTTAGCCACCATTTGATATGACAAATTTATAGGTGGCTAACAGCGGCTCCACATGAGGATGGCACCTTCTTAAAGGCATCAAGAATTTCAGATTCTCTGGGGGGGCTGATCAGTGTCTCATCCATTGGGCTGCAAATTTATTTACTTGGATGATCTTCTTTTGCTCTGAAAATATTAGCAGCTATGAAAAACAATGGAACTTCGTCAACACAAGCTTTCTACCTACCCAATCCTACTGATCTAACATTTTTTCTTCTTTAGAGTGCACTTGGATTGGCAAAATCTCTTACAACATTTTATTCTTTTGAAAGCAAGAAACTAATCTAATTCTACTTCTTATTTCTCCATGAACTCAGTTTAAACAGTTGAGTTCATATGCTTCTCTACCTAATCTACTATCTGTTAGGATTAAACAGTCTAACAAATTTTTATTCACTAATTTCTAAGACAGAAATTTAAAAGCATACAAGTCGGGATTGAATAGTCCAACTTGTTGATGATCCATGGCATAAAATACAAGCCACACATAGATATTATTTTACAGAAAATTAAATCAAAATGGAAGGCTTAAGATCTGAAAGTTCTAAGCAAGGCCTTTTCTTTTCTTCAGCTCTATTTTTGAGTTTATTAGAGCTATTTTTCCTGGTTCTTTGGTTCATATTTTGTGTTTACTAGAACCAGTTTTAACTCTGCTTTTGACTCAAGAAATAAACATATTTGAGTCATTCTTCTCTTGGAAACTGAGGTTCAGTTTTTAAGCTTGTTTGAACCTTTATTTTCTAGCCTAATCTACCTAACTAATAAGCCAAGATTAAGTTGTTTGGAAAATCGAATTCACTAACCTATCAGCAGTAAATTTAAAACTAATTAGTCATGATTAGGCTATATGACTAACTAGGAGTGTGTTTTTCAGGAGTGGCATTTAAGCTTGCACACTTTCAGAATTTATTTCTCTTTTTGGTATGGGGCTGTACCTTTCTTGTTTTTACAATCTGCCCTCTTTTCTTTCTTCTACTGTTTTTGTACTTTTGATTTTTCTAACTTTGAATGCAATGATGGATGAAATATTTATAATGGGAAAAAAGATAAAAGGCTTTCAAAACATGACGGAATCAAGAGAAGTAATGCTTGAGCATCCTGCCATTGACAGGACCCCAAAACAGTTTAGCTCCATTCAACTCTTGCAAGAAAAAGGCATTGTTACCAGCAGCCGAATGAATGAGATAAGGGCCAAGTCATAAGTTGTCAAATTTCCCATGCTTGCCCTTGTCTTCTATCCTTAAATCCCACTTTAACACTTTGTCCCCAACATTAAAATTGCTGGCCTTTGTTCTTCTATTAAAAATCTTCTTGATGTTGTCTTGCTTTTGTAATGCTTTGTTATAAACCTCCTCTCTGGTTTGCTGAAGGTGAATGGTCTGATTTATTCTTCTGATCATGTCATTATCTTTAGTTTGCAACTCTTGAATCGACTTCATAACTGGCACACCAAGGCTGGTTGGAAAAATTGCATCAGTACCATACACAAGCTGGAAAGGTGACATTCCAATAGATTTCTTCAATGTTAATCTGTCAGCCCATAGTGCATGAACTAGCTTTGTGTGCCAAGACTTTTTGTTGTCCTCCAACAGCTTCTTGATTATGTTCACCAAACTCTTGTTTGAGGATTCTGCTGACCCATTACCTTGAGGGTAATAAGCAGTAGAGTGACCCAATGTAATCTGATTTTTGTGACAGAATTCAACCATCTTCTTGGATCCAAATGCTGCAGCATTATCAGTGATGATCTTCCTAGGACAGCCAAATCTAGAGAGAATATGGTTCTGAATGAATTTTATGATAACTAAGTCATTGGCTTGCCTAGAAGGGATGGCTTCTATCCATTTGGTGAAGTAGTCTGTTGCAGTGAGAATCCACTTGTGCTGGGCAGATGAGGGTGGATGTATTTCTCCTATGAAGTCAAGTCCCCACTGTTGAAAAGGAGCTTCAACAGTGATTGGATGCAGAGGCAATGGTAGCAACTTTCTTTTGCCTTCAAACAGTTGGCATTTATGACAGGCAATTATCATCTTATGGACATCTAGAAATAGAGTGGGCCAATAGTAACCAGCCCTTAGTATTTTGTTGGCTGTTGTCTTCCAGTAGAGGTGGTCTCCACATTCTCCTTCATGGAATTCGTGCTTAACCTTCTCTGCATCATACTTAGGCAAACATTTAAGCAATATCCCACTTGCATTTTTCCAATAAAAAAATTTAACTATAATGCAGTAGTTTACAGCTTTTAACTTTAAAAACCTTGCCTTTGTTTTTGATAAACTAGGAGGTGTGTTCAAATTAAGCAAAACATAAAGAATATCAACATACCAAGAGGAATTCATAAAATGGTCTTCAAAAATGGGAGTTGAGAATTCTTCTTGGTCATCTAAAGCATTTATCATATTAATATCAAGAAATTCAAAATTTGATTCAACCATTAATCTAGCTAGACCCTGGCCTTTGATGAGTTTAGTGGGCTTGATCTTTAAATCATATTCAAGAATAACAGCTATCCAGTTACCTCTCTTACCATCTGGGTCCTATGTTAGAATGTCTTTAACAACTGAATTTGGGACAAAGGAAATGATGTGTGAGTGAAGGATGTATACTCTAAAGTCTTTTAAAGCTTTAACCAAAGCAAAAGCTTGCTTTTCCATAATGTTATACTTCAAAGGAGCATCCCTCAATGCCTTGCTAAAGAATGCAATAGGCTGCTCTTGTCCTTGTGGATTTTTCTGTAAAAGGACAACAACTATTGTATGTTCTGATGCAAATGAAAAAATATAAAAATATTTTGAAAAATCAAGACTGATCAGGGCTGGTGTTTTGGTTAACGCTTGTTTCACCAGCTCAAAGGACTTCTTTGCTTCCAAGTTCCATTTTACCCCTTTCTCCTTTTTTAGCATGTTTGTAATGTTCCTAAGGAGCTTAGCTAAGTTGGGTATGAACCTTCTCAAGAAATTAATCTTTCCAATGAAAGATTGTAGTTCCTTGACGTTTCGAGGGTGGGAGATTTGCAATATGGCCTCAATCCTCTTTAAATCTATCTTAATACCCTCTTCTAAAATAATGTGCCCAAGAAGTTTACCTTCTTGGAGCCCAAACAGTGTCTTCTTAGGGTTTAAAGATATCCCAAACTTTTTGCATTTCTCGAAAACTTTTCTCAAATGTTCTAAGTGCTCTTCATCTGTCTTTGAAAAAAAAGTAACATCATCGAGGTAAATAATGATGAAGTAGCCTAATTCTTCCGAGAATTCTATGTCCATGGCTCTCTGGAAATTTGCACCAGCATTCATTAAACCAAAGGGAATTTTCACATACATGAAAGTGCCCCAAGGTGTAGTAAACGTTGTCTTTAATTGATCATCAGGATGAACTAAAATCTGATTGTATCCCGAATAGCCATCTAACAAAGAAATTATTTTGGAACCAACTACCCTTTGTAAAATATGGTCCATATTAGGTAAAGGGTAGTTGTCTTTTAATGAAGCTTTTTTTAAGTCTCTAAAATCTATACAAAGCCTAATCTCTCTTGTTTTCTTCCTAACTGACACTACATTAGACACCCACTCAGAATATCTAATAGGGACAATAATACCAGCTTCATACATTTTCTTGATCTCCTTCTCAACCAAAGGTAACTGAACAAGGTTTATTCTGTGCAGTTTTTGTTTAAATGGTTTTTTGTTTTCCTTGAGAGGGATTTTGTGCTAAATTATTTCAGTGTCATAGGACTTCAGATCTTCGTAACTCCACGCGAAAACATCAGAAAATTCTTTAAACAACTCTATGTATTTGAGTTTAATGTGAGCTGGTAAAGTCTTAGACAGTTTAATCATCATAGGTTTTTGCTCACTTCCTATATTACACTCTTCAACTTCAGTCTCTACACGCTCCAGTTTTGGCTTCTTGGCCACATTGTTGAAATCAAAGAACTCTTCTAAAGGGGATAGACCCTTCGGAAAACTTTGATTTTCAGACCGCAGAGTCTCTAAATCCACTGTTTCTAACTCTGCAATCATTTCTGTTTTGTTTTCAAGTTTTCTTGACAACATATTTATATCAGCAAGCTCAGGAGACGATTCTTCTTCACCAAGAAAATTTTCTTCACTAGGACAGTCTATCTCATAGTCTGAATCCGAACTTGGTAGTTCGAATTCATTTCTGAACTGCATGAAGTCTTCTATTTGTTTGTCTCCGTCAAACACTTGCCAATACTTTTCGTTATCAGGAACAGCTAGTCTAAATTTAATCTGAGTTGTACATTCTTTGGTTTCATATGGCGTTAAAGATGTTCTAGCAGCAAAGGCCAAATTGTGGGCCATGTTATTCTTTCTTCTCGGGACAAAAATAAAATGGGATTCCTCAAAATTTTTAAGTAAATTCACGACATCATTTCGATAGGCTCTAAATCTAGGGTGATTAGCATTGTATTCCCCGTTGACCTACCTAATTATTAGTTTTGAATCCCCATAAACTTTAATTCTCTCAGCTCCTAATTTCTTCAACAAATGCAAGCCTAGAAGAAGGGATTCATACTCCGCTATGTTATTCGAACACTGAAAGTTTAATCTACAGGAAAGGCTTTCTGTGTGGTTATTTTCAGTGTTGTGTATCCAAACCCCTGCACCAGCATTGCTCCTAGTGCAGGACCCGTCAAATTTCATACTCCAAAGATGACTAATCTTGGGTTCAACGTTTCAATTATTGTCCTCTTCAACTAAAGTGCTTTCGGATGTTTCTTGAGTATCAGCACTTAGTTGAATTCATTTTAACTCCTCAGGTTTTTCACTGTATTGAGGGTTACTTTCTTGAATATCAAGGTTTAAAATCAATGGATGGACGATTTGTAGCTCAAGACTTGTGTTTGGTTCGCTAAAGTTTTCAAATGTAGCAAACTGTTCAGACACTTCTGTGTTGATTTCATCCTCCTCTCTATCGGCCATTAATTCAGTTAAAGTGACTTGTTCACTAAATGTTTCATCGTTAAACAGGATAAAAGAATCAAGGCCTGTATTTACAGAATACAAAGGATAGTTTCGTGGTATGTCTTGGCTAGTAACCATGTACTGCATATGGGACTCCTTGTAAAGTCTTCTTGTCTGATTGAAAACAGGGATGGTCGCATATGGCATGTCCATCTGCATAGTTCCTTGTAACTTAGCCCCCCAAGATCTTGATAATAGCATTCCATACTTTGGGGGCACATCAGCCACAACAATGTCCATTACCAAGCATTTGGTTGGAATCTGGGCTAAGTTAATGCAGAGGTATTTGATTAAACCTAAACATTCTACTCTGCTTGAGTCAAAGGAATAAAGGTCTTTGTAAGGTTTGGTTATTTCGAGGCCTAGGCTCTCCATTATAGCTTTGGGCATTAAATTGTGATAGGCCCCTAAATCATGCATAGCGTTATGCAAAATCTTGTCATGAACGTTTAAACTTACATAAAAAGGAGGAACTGGTCCCTCTTGATATCTACCTTCAATCTTAGGACCAAAATGAGCTCTGGTTGATCATCGTTAAGATTGACAGTATCATTATTATCCTCTATATTTAAAGCCTTCAAAATTTTGGTTCTATATACATTTTGGGCAGCTAATTCAGTAAGGGGAATAGAGATTTTAATTCTGGAAATTTCC
Organism: Pinus albicaulis; assembly: GCA_034641835.2. Classification (NCBI taxonomy): domain Eukaryota; kingdom Viridiplantae; phylum Streptophyta; class Pinopsida; order Pinales; family Pinaceae; genus Pinus; species Pinus albicaulis. The sequence continues at coordinate 93,984,120 of CM076571.1, read as the reverse complement.
TGCTCTAGACTGAAAGGAATCTGATTCTTTGAAGTGCTTGTTTCAGCCTTATTAACTGCCACCCTATCAGCAAAGTCAGTTTGTTGATTTTCTCTATTTACATTTGACAAAATTGTTTTAACAGGAGTACTAGCTGAAGTGTTAGTACTGCTAAGGTCTGCACTCTGTTTTTCATTGTTTTGAGTGCCTTTCTCTTTACCTTTATCAGAATTTCTAGCCACTGTTTTGTCTTTCTGTTTTACAATTTTGGGTTTATTTACAGTGTTGTTTTGTGAAGATTTGTTAGAGGTTTTGTTGTTGGGAGTTTGTTGATTGCTTTTACTCCTAAGGTCATAATCCCTTTGAGACTCTATGATAAAATTTTCCATGTCTTGATAATAACTTTCATCATTATCTCTTTTGTCATCATAAGGTGTGTATAGACCTTGTTTTCTATTATAATTAACCTCAAAGTCATCATTATCTACTCCCAGCATGTTGATATCATCTTCCTCTATTTGCTCATATGTTTCTTGAACCTCGCTTACATAGTTTTGATGAAAAGGAGGAGTGATCTGTTGATCATCCTCCCTTGGTCTATTTTGAGGCTGGTTTCTCCTAAAATTCCGATTCTGGTTTTGATTTCTGTTTTGAGGAGCAGTTTGGTTTTGACTTTCTTGTGCTCTCTCAAGAATGCTCATTTTCTTCATCATCACCTCCATCATTCTTTCCATCTTTGAGATGGATGTGGAAGGTGTAGATTCCTCTCTGAAGGACACTCTCTTCTCATTCTTCATTCTAGCTCTTTTCTCCATTAATTTGACTTCCACAGCAAGAGCCCCTTTTTGCATATCTTCAAGAGTTAAAGGGTCTCTGTCTCTCAGCTGGTGGGCCATTTCAGGGTCAAACCCTTCAGGAAACTTGTTTAACGCTGAGCCTTGTGGAGGTTTTAAATCTGGGGGAAGGGCATTATACACACTATTAAACCTAGTGTAGTAAGCTTGAACACTTTCCCCAGTGTTTCTGTGGAGGTTCTTGTAATCAGAAAGTATTTGAAGAGGGTTTTTCCTTACTTCCCATTTGTTTAAGAATGTCTGATGGAAGGCTTGGAGATCATTAATATTGTGAGGGGTTAAGCCTTTAAACCATTTTCTTACTTCTCCCCCTAAACTCTGAGAAAATAGTCTAAGTTTGATAGATTCATCATCAATTTCATTTCTGTCAAAGTAGTCATTCATCTTATCCACATGTTGTGATGCAATAGTAGAATTACTGGAATCATACAATGGTATCTTGGACTGATAGTCCTATGGAAGATTGACTAAGGGCAAAGGAAGGACCAACGGGGCATACCATGCTGCCATGATAAGGGGTGGAGGTGGATTTACAAGAGGTGGATTAACAAGAGGAAAAGTGGGCTGGAGTGGAGTTGTTTGAATAGTGGATGTATGACAGACAGATGTGGATGGAACTGCACTAGATTGCTGAGCTGATCTTGGATGAGAGACACCTAAATTGTGAAGGAAGTGTAAATCAGGTGGTGTTGTTTCTCTACTACCAGGATGTTCACTTGTTTCTGGGGATGAAAGTGAAGACTCAGAATCTAGCTGATCTAAATCATTAAGCGTCCTAGTTCTAAATGGATTTCTTAAGTCTACTTGTGATTGTTGTAGAGCTGCAAGATTTTCAGGAACTGAATTAGCTCTCAAGGGTGATCTGAAAACAATTGAAAATTTTATCTTAAGGGAATTCCTAAGGATACTTTCCAGGTTATCAACTATCTCAGGTGGATTTGGGTCAGGGTAGGCTCTAGTATGGCTCTTTCTAGGAGCCATTATGCTGTGTTTTTTAGACCCAACTTAAACAAGAACAATTTAACCAGATATGACAACCTTTAAGAGGCTAACTGATCTTTTAAACAAGAAAATTTTTAATCCTAAAATCCTCTAATTGAGTTTAAAAGATGTTGTGATGATAATGGTTCTTCCCAGTGGAGTCTTAAGGTCTGTTTAGGATTGTGGAGTCGCCAAGTGGAAGTTTTTAGCTCTTTTTAGAGGTAAAAGGTTTTATGGTCCACCACCATGTTTATTAAATATCAATCTGAAATATTTTTGGGTTTTCTGAGTTATTTCAGTCCTATGGGTTCTAAAAGTAACTCAATCTGTTTCAAAAATTAGCTACGGTTGTGAGGCAAAGATTGTCTGCTCTTATGGCTAAGCTAGCTAATCCTTCAAGGTTTGATAAGCTCTTATGAGAATCCTAGGGTTTGCCTAGCTTGTCTCTAATTCAAACAAGTTTCATCATGATTACCGTTGTTTGGTAGTGCTTGAAGAGGGTTTCTTTTACTCACTGCACAATGTTCTTGAATTTAGGATTTTCCTTAGTGCTAAGATGTAATTAGACTGTGATTAACTCAGAAATCCCTAGTGAAGTTGCTAGAAATGTTAGCTCCCTGTAATTTGCAAGATTGGAAAAGTTAAATTGTAGAGAGAACACGGTTTCAACTAGTTTGGGATTATAGGATCTAGCCCTCCTGAATCCGGAGAGGGATCTCTCCAATAAAGTGTAAATATTGATTTATCTTTTAGGGCTTATGGGTAATGATATTAGGCTAGTTATTAAGAAGGAGGGTTTTGTTTTGTTTTGGATGGTTGAGCATGATTTTAGTTGTGTGGAAAGTCCTAAATGGAAAGAGTTTCAAAGGTGTGAAGTTGCAAGAAATCAGAACAAGATTTGGCTAAAAAGATAGATATAACGCTAGGTTTTAGTCCATTGGGCTATGGAGTCATAAAAGGGTTTTATTTGCGCAACAATTCAAGAGTGGTCCAAGGGGAAAGTCATCTATATCACAAGATCTTTTGAGATAAATGATGGAATGGAAACAATAAAAGTGTTGGAGGGGTGGAAACATACACTAATTTCAACTAGGATTTAACACTCTGTCCAAACAAGAAAAGCCATTTAAGTAACTGTTTAAAACTGACCAAAGGGCAGGGCTCACCATAAACCTCCTTGGACAAGCTTGTATTAAAGCTAACTCAACAGACAAACAATCTAGTAATCCGCATAATTACTTTCAGAAAGGATGAAAACACACAAGATAAACAAAGTATAGCCTAAGATTAGATAAAATACTTTTAAATCTAGTCTGCTCTCAGCATACACTTAGGGAAACTTTCAAAATTACCTTTGGAGAAAGAAGCTAGAAAACAGGGCTCACCATCACTTTTCTAGTCTAACTTTACTAAGAATATAATGAAAATAACATTCAAGAAATTTTTTTAAAGCAAACAGTAGGACGAGGGAACGCCAGCATTCCTAACTGCTTGAACTGTATTGAATCATTCTTAAATAAACAATTTAGAGGAAAACATTGAGATAAAGCTTATCAATCAAAGAAGGTTACTGTAAATAGTGAATCCTAACTCTATGCTTGCTATTATTTGTCATAGAATAATGGACAAAATGAAATACATTAAAGGAAAACAATAACACAGAAAGAAGCACTTCACCAGTGATATAGACCAGGATCCCAAGAATCAGCTTGTATATTGATGTCAATCCAGTTACAATCTTCAAGTCCAATGTTTTAGTTCAAAAATCATCTTCACTTCTCAGCCTAACTTATTTGATCACAAACAGAGCTTCAAGAGCCTTTGAACACTATTTACAAGTAGAAGTTTTGAGCACAAGTGTATTTCAAAGTTCTGCAACCAACCCTTTACAATGAGCTCCTCAAGAAGATTTTATAGGAAAATGAGGAGGTCGAAGAGAGAAAAGATCTATGAGTTCAATTAATACGCATTTAATGTTTCGACCTTTCAGGGAGATTTGGAGAAGTTTACAGATATTTCCTCTGTATTAATTGTTTTACATTAAGAATTAAGTTCAGTGGGAAGCTTTTGTTGACTTTTAAGGCTCTGTGTCATCTTGTAATAACTTTGTTTGGCATGGAATAACTGTTCGGCTGTATTGAGGAAAATATCCTCTATTCTGGTCATTACTCAGCCTCTGTTGAATGCTTTGAGGCTACAGGTGGAAATCTAGTAGCTGAGAGGAATCAATTAGCCTCTGATGTGGCAGTGGAGGCATCCTCTGTCTAATAAATATTTTTGATTTTCCTTTAACTATGTTTAATTTAGTGGATTAGGCTTTTGATTTTCGATCTTAGCTGTAATCCACCAGACTGTGAAAACAATCTTCAATATTTAGTTATGTTGTGGTTAGGTCTTCAACACTGATACTCTTTGATTCAATTATGCATTGTTGTGTCTTGTTGATGTGCAAGTGCAACAGGAGGTTTTATAATAATATCAGTGCTCATGATGCACTGATAAACCTTGATGGGAACCTTTGCCAAAATATTTCTTTGATAAACAAAGGCCTGGAGAGTCGTCACTCTCGGCCTTCCATTTTCTTTTTAAATATTTGAAAAACCTTTAAAGTCCTGCACAAACCAAGAAATGATTAATAAATCTTGCGTATTTGGGGTGAAACTACTTCAGAGGCTTGGGTTTGGAGCGGAGATTATGCGTTGAGGGTCAAAGGAGGCGGTTGGAAGAATGATGCAAAGATTAAGTTAGGGTCGTTGATCTTGCAGAGATCAATAGCCAGGATCAAACGTAATAATATAATGCGCAGGGGTCAAATTTTTATTACATAGGTGAAAATGGAATAAATACAAAGGAAAAGAGGGAAAATTCCTTTGGCAGAGGAAAAATTCATAGAAAATAAAATTGGGGTTTCAGGATGATCGTGGGTCATCGGATCAGATTGGACCCCGAGATCAACGGCGGAGATTGGCGAGCTGAAGGCCCTTTGGAAAAGGCAGAGGGCGATTATGAAAAGCGAGATCAAAATGGCTTTTGATCCTGAGAGACCAATGGCAGAGGTTGCGCGCAATGGAATATAATGGAAAGGAAAAGGGAACAAAGTGCAGACGCGGAGAGGTGTCGAAGGCCGGCACATGGCCTTAGAAACCGTTGAGGATGCAGGGATTTTGTATTGATTATACACAAAATAAAGTTACGCGAAAATGCGCATCAACCGTTAGATCTGGGGCCTCAGATCGGACGGTGGGGAGTGAGCGCGATATAGACAAGATGCAAAGGTCATAACAGGTGGGGCAGAGAGAAGGCAGTTTCAATCTAAGCCGTTGGATTAAAAAATGAATGGCGGAGATCAAATCTGGGGCAAAAAGAAAATAAAACATGGGGCAGAGGAAGGGTTAATATGGGACATTGATCTGCAGAGATCAACGACTGAGATTGGCCGAAAAAACATTACACGGTGGGGTACAAGATTTTTAACCAAAGTCAGGAGGAAAGATCTGGACCGTCTAATCTGGACACGTGGACGGCCCGGATGCAATCGAAGCTTCGCGATCGGCGAGGCAATGAACATGGGAGCACCGAAGCGATTAAGTGTGGGCCGTCGATCTGGAGATCAGATCGACGGTGGAGGATGGATCGGAAGGCGACCAATTGGAGGTGGCTAATAAAATATTAAGAGCGCCTAATGAAACCACTCGATGCGAGATTGCGCAGTCCATTTTATTGGCCCAAGATCAATGGTGGAGAAAGGGTTTAGCCAATGAAAGGGTGGGACCCTTTATAACATATGAAAATCAAAAATTTATGAAATACAAAGGTTTATTGCATTGGGTCGGGTCTATTTATGAGAGGCTTGGTGCCCGGTTGCGGGGCCTTCGGATATATGAACAAGTGAAAGGGACCGGGGTTATATATAAGGGTGCTAATCGGAATCGGGAGGAAGGAGCGAGCTTTTCAATCTACCCACAAGAAATCTTGTATATGCAGATTTCATTTACCATTGATCGGTTTTAAGATCAATGGTTATTTCTTTGTAAGTGCACATTTGATTAAAATACTTTCTTTAGTTATAACATAGAAAAAAGGAAATGGTGACTAAGAAGGTATGAAAAGGATTCTGGAATGTTTGTATAGTACATTAAGTCTTATCATGGCTCTGCTATATGAAGCGAAAAGGCTCTGCTTATAAATTAGGCTAATTTGATTTAAATTTTTTGCTAACATACAAGCAACTTGCCCATTTATCAGCTCTCCTAGAGAGATTTTGCAAACCATTTGATTGGTTTTAAATCAACGGTCAAGATTGATTTAAATCATAAACGGCGGGATTCCCTTATAAGATAGAAAAAATGGGTTTTTATGATTTTTCAAAGGAAAAATCAAATTGGGAATGGTTTATTGCATTTTTTTAAGTGCCCAATTGCGGTCCTTTGGTTATGCGAAGGGGTAAAAGGACCGGCGATTAAGTATAAATGGGCTAATCAGATCGGAGGTCTTAACACAAAAAATAGACTTGCGCACTCTGATCATTTCCGATGCGATAAGCACCTGATGGGTCTAGCGCCTGGTTCTAGGGCATGGGCACATGTGGGGAAGTGGTTTAGGACTTAGCCCAAAGGGGCTTGAGCCTATGGTTAAAAAACTTATTTTTTATGAAAATTTTCAAGGTTTTTGATGCATTTGGGGGTTTCGGTAAGGTTCAAAATTGAGTTTCAAACCTTATAAAAGGGATTTTGTGAAAGGAAAGAGGGGAATACATGAAAAATGAAGGATTTTCATGGGGAATAAGAGAATAAAATGAAGGTTAGTTTTGAGTGGAGGAGGAAAATGAGATTTTTGCGTAGTCTTTCTCTAGTATAAAGAAAATACGGCACATTCTAAAGGGGAAAACACAGATGCTGTGTTACAAAGACATGTCTTCATGAGGCTTCAAGAGATAACATTTTTAGCAATAAAACTTGTTTCTTGCAGGCTCAAAAATGATTTAGCCACCATTTGATATGACAAATTTTATAGGTAATAACAAATTCGGGAAAAATGCTTAGCAAGAGATTAATTGGGCCTGTTTTGAACAAAACCCATGTTTTTTTTTGTGAGATTTTCTTTATTTTGCTCAGAAAATGCGTTTGAATTTGAATGGTCAAAACTGTTGCGATTTTCCCTTAATATTTTCCTAGAGGTCCACATGTGTGAGTTGGGTGGAATTTGACCAACAATAATCCATATTGGAGCTTCTAGAAACAATGTCCATGTGTTGGATTTCATTCTAGAGTGGTGCTACTACCTCAACCATGGAGACAGCTGCAGAAACTGTAGAAACTTGAGCTGTCAAACTATCATTAGTAAAACCATGCATAATTCTCTTTAATTCATTAAAAATAATAGAAATAATAATAATAAACCATGTAGACATGTATGCTGGAATTTGGTGTGTTTATGAATAAATGTGGTTAAAAATGCTGACAATGGGTGAATGGAATGATGTGAAAATGGATGGTTTCATCAACAAAATTATAACAAATTAGAGGCTCAACACTACTCATTAGGGCATAGTCCTTATACCTTTCAAGTAGATGAATATATTGATTATATCACCTTCTGTTTCGGGAAATAACTCCCTAGAGGTCGTTGGGTCAAAACCTCCACAAATCAGGGCATGCTATTCAAGAAGGACTCACACAACCACACTTGTACGCTAAAAACTAGATAACATCGATAGTAGAACTCACCCGTAATCCTACGTTTGATGTAGATCTCATGGGGTCCAAACCCCCAGCAACCCTTCTTCCTCTTCAACCTGGAAATCAAGAAAGAACATGCACAGAAATCTAGTTGTACAGCATATACTTCTCCTAAACGTTAGTGTAATCCATGTGAAACATCATATAAACAATAATAAATGCTTAAATAACAATCTTTTCACATATGAAAGCAGATATTAACACGTGAATTCGGGAACAAGATGGTTCTTCTTCATTACGAATAGCATGTACAACAATAAAAAGTGGAGAGATCACCTGAATCCTTCCACGATCTTTAAACAGACCATCGTCCGGATCCGTCCCGCCCTTGCCTCGCCAGGATACTTTCAAGACCTGTGCACACGATATGACATATAAACTGATGAACATCTCTAGGAAACAAGGGTTTCCTATAAAAATCTGGGAAAGTGCAGGAGGCACGAGAAATCAGACTTGAATTGGGGCTCCAACAGAGTATAATATCTATAATTTCTCTCTCCCCCTTAGGCCATGCATGTGAGGGGCTTTTATACTCCCTCAAAGTAGTTTCAATCAGTTGGAAACAGTTGGCCACGGGTTGGGGTGGTTGAATTACTGGAATAACCATCAACCCAACCTCAAAAATAGGGATTTTTATATATATTTTTAATGATTTTAATGGCATACGCAGAAAATTATTTCTGGACTCGCGTATACACGCGGAAAAGTCTGGGCATACCCATGTATGGGATTTTAAACACTGTTTTTTGTGAACTTTTATTCAAGTCTGTGGGAATGGGTGCCCAAGGCCAAAAAGACAATCATGAATCACATGAGGGTGAAAAATGATGCTATAACAGATGCCCCCCAATATATGAGGTCAGAAGGGGTACATGATGGCTGAAATATATTATGCACATAGGAAGAACTTCGCAAGGACAAGAGAGGACTTCACCAGATTTCAGCCTGCCAAAAACCAATGAAAGAAAATAGAGAGTCAGCTCATGTTTGAGGCGAGCATACCCATGCTCAGTCAAAAATATATCCATGTATAAAGTACAGAATAGATCTAGAATGTATACAAGTATTGCTGAACTGAAAGTACATATTGAATCATCTGAGCACGGCCCAGAAGTGCAAGTTGGAATCAATGTCCAAGTATCACATATAGAAAACTGATCAATAATGCTAAAAATATATGTCTGATCACAAAATTAACTGAATCTCCAAGTACCAAATCATAAAGGGTGGAACACATGGTACAATCACACAACTCGGGAGCCAACATATAGGATGTTGTTGTACTAACATTGCAACATATAAGGGTGGACAACATCACTGGCAGAATAATGAAAATGAGTGTCAAGGTGCCCCAGTACAATCTAACAAGTGCGAATGAATGAGTTGAAGCCGAACACTTGAAAGAATCTACCAATCAGGAGGCAATGATGAATCCCCACTGTCGATAGCGAAGAGTCTGCCACTGATGACTGCAAACCCTAAGGTACTGACAAAAAGATTCTAGACCTTATTCCCAGAGCAATGAGTCGGAGTCGATGGGAAAAGATCTGCTGGAAGGAAGGCATTAAGGCATCCCACATCAGTCCAGCGCGAGTGTAACCCGCAGGCCAAGATTTGGAAGGAATCGGACGAAGTAGAGTGACGGAACCAAACCGAAGTACGTTTCTGACATGCACAAGATGAAGCTAGCGCACAGAAGAAACCCTTCTAACCAACCAATAATGAAAGCTGACACAGAGGTGAGATATCCACCGATAGGTTCAAATGGAAATCAAGGTACTGCACGAATCCCAAGTGTGATAATGTATGCTGACGTCGAACACAAGGAAAACCACTCAGTCAAAGACCCATAATGATGATCAAATGCTGAGCATAAGGTCACCTATCAATGATGGAAATAGGGCCAGGGTGCGGCTCTAGGTTTACTCTCAGAGCAATTTGTCGTAGTCAATGAGAGACAAACCCGCCAGCAAGAATTCAATGGAGACCTTCTCAAACTAGCACGAGCGGAATACCAAACATCTGATGTGATAGAACAAGAGACTGACAAGACCGGGAAGGCCGACTGAATAATGAGTCAAGAGACACCGCAGAATGGCCAACTCTGGTTTAAACTTCCCTTGAACAAAATCACGACTCGTGATGACCATAGCAGTAAGAAGTGACACTGTATAAGTCTATTATGCAGGAGGAAAAAACAAACTCTCCATATGATTGGAAGAGATAAACAACCGGGGGAGGACTGACCAGTGAAACAAGGCAAAATCTGAACCTAGGTCAAAACTAAACCATCCCAAATGAAGGAAATATATAAGTGTATGTGCTTGTTCAAGGGCGACAAACTGACATTGTACTGCCATCAAATTACGAAGTAACATCTCGTTCCCTCTCTTTTTGTTATATTTGATTTTTTTGTCTTTTTCATATAATAAGCCTGAAAAAGAATAAAAGAATGCTATGGTACAATGGATAGAACGAGTATCAGGAAACAGATGCTCTAGTTCCTGGGATAGGAATGATCCTATGCTCAATGCAAGGTGGCGGAAACTGGTAAGCGATACTCAAAGGAATGTTCCATCCTTGGGTAAAAGGGAGTCAAGTCGCGATAGCTAAGTGCATGCAATGGTTAACTTGTACAGATAGTCAAGGTCAAAATATGGCTTAAACATCGAGTCCAAATGAAGCCAGCTAAAGGCCAGGATAAACAAGTAGCCAATATGCAATGCAGTAGTACAAATCAACAACACCAGGGAGCCTCTAGGGCAATAGCCAGAAAAATGATAGTGAAGAAGAAGAAGAATGAAGCTTCAACACATAAGTCATGGTGGGACTAAAGAGGACTCTTGAGCCTACATAAAACGCAGCATGGGCAACAAGTGATAGCGAGGAAATAACTAGGAAGCCCATGTAAAGGAAGGCTCTACCACCAATTCATGATTAAAAATCGACGAGTGAAATGGGTTAAGTACTCATGACCTGATGGGATCGACCCTATGGCAAGTGATCAGAATGGAGGCTAGTATGCAAAATGCAACGGAAGAGTGAATTCCATAACCTATATGCTAGTGAATATCATATACCTACCATGACGGGTCAGCAGTCATGGATCAAAAATCGGAAAAATCTCAACTTCATCAAAATGTACCTGAAAATATACCAATCTGGGCACTTCCAAGCATCCAGGTTATGCAGCTTAAGATAGATTGAAAAAATAAGCATAACAATTTTTTGCAAAAATTTTCAAATTCTAGGCATAAATACACATGTTACCTCATATTTGGTTCATTGTTACTTGCTGATTTGGAAAAAAGAGCTCTGGAGAAAAAGCCGCTTTCGTCAAAACAGGAGCAATCGACTGTCAAACTTCGCCGAACTAGTCAGGTAAGCTCTTAATCCATCATTGTTATCAATTTTGTCCATTTATAAAGTAAAAATTTTGAATTTTCACCATAGAAATGTTTATTTAAAATTGCGGCTCTGCGCATACGTGGGTTTATATGGACCAAGCCGTGTATATATGCGACTGTGTAAAGAGTAAGTCGCGTATGCACAACCAGAAATGAGAAAACACGTTTCTAATGGACAAATGATTGAATTTTTTCAGGATGACTATATCTTGGAGGGAACATGAGCATAGTGCAATAGATAATGAAGTAATGCAAGATCAATTATCGCTCAATATTCTCCGAAATTGTGGATTGCTCAAATTTTTCAAAATGCCAAATATGAAGAGTAATGTCCGATTGCTCGAAATGCTTGTAAATTATTGGGAGCCGGAGGAAGATTTCTTCATAATAGATCAAATGCCAATACACATCAAGGTGGAAGACATCTATTTTATTACTGGACTCTCCCGGAGGGGAGACCCAGTAGATTTGCATGGCAAGCCTTTGGGAGGGCTTACCGTGGATGACTATGTCCACGTCTACTGTGCAGAGGGGTCCAAGAAATTTGGGACTCAAATTTCTATAAGAGATTTAAGAGACTTGCACATGAAAATTCTCCTATTTACCATTGGCAGGGTAGCAGGATCTGCTTCCTTGCATCAAGAATCCAGGACTCAAATGACTATAGTTGTGGAATGCTTAACTCATTTATATGATTGGTGCACAGCTCTACTAATGAACATGAAGCAACAATTGACTTCGATCCGGAAAACAAAAACAAAACATTTTTGGTATGGGACCATCTTGATGACATTCTTCTTCGAGAAGATTCCTGGGCTTCGACCCAAAGTGATCTCTTCCATCAACAGCCCAAGAGACCCAAGAATTGCCCGATGGGGTGACCTGATGCAGAGATTGGGGGGAAGTGAAGTTCCCCGAACTACCTGGGATGACGATTTCTTCCAATGGTGGGTGGAACAAGTCATCGCTGTGGAGGATTACCCCTATGCCGGTATGGATTTCCATGGTGATCCAGATCTCGTCCTTCCACCGGCGCGACATGGGGCGCAATTGGTAAGATTGCAATTTTTTAAATTATATGATTTTTTTTTTTTCAATATATGTGAAAAAATGTGAAAACAAAACATGTTTTTGATTGGATTAAAAATGACTTGCAATATTATGATGACCATGATATAGATATTGGACCAGTCCGTCCTGAGGGCTACCCACGGCATAAGCGCCGCAGAGGCGAGGTAGATACAGTAGACTCAGACAGGACCCTCCATGTTGTACAGAGGAACTTGGAGGGTTTAACCCACCAAGTTCCTATGGCTACGGTGGAAGATCTACCTGAGGCCATCCAGAGACGGGTGGTGGGAGTACCACGTGACTAGGTGCGGTTATTCCGTCGAGTCGCTACTGCAGTTGTGTTCTATAGGAACACGAATTTTGGGCAGGGACCACAGGAGTAGATAGATATGATTACCGAATGACTGTATATTTTTTGATATTGACATGATCGGGCATAAGCCCTAATTTTTTGTATGACTTATGAATCCAAATTTTGTATAGTTTTTTGAACACTCTGATGATATATATATATACAACGATTTTTGATGTGATGTGACAAATGTGAAAAAAATGCATGATGTTTTTGATGATTAAATTTTAATGTATGGAATGATTAATATGCCAATCAATTGCTTGATTAGCTAATAAGTCTGCCATCCAATTGTCTATTCGAGGAATATGAATGAAAGTTAAAAATTGAAATGATCTTTATAACAAACGTACCCTAAAAAACAACTGGAATAAAAATGGATCTCGAACCCGATAAGTATTGTTCAATTGCGACACCACCAGCTGGGAGTCCAAGAAAACTACCAACGAATCAACACCCAAAGATATTGCCTCCGAGAGTAGATAAATAACTGCAATGTATTCTGCTATATTATTGGAAGCAGGACCAATGCAGACACCTCTTGATACTAACAACTGACCGGATGGATGATGAAGCACCCAAGCCGTGGAAGCCAAGTTCTGGGTGTGTCTACTAGCACCATCGGCGAAACCATAATGATTCATGACATTCGACACAACCTGCCAAAGCAAATCAAAAACATCACCATCACATCAAAGACCAAAAACCAGATATGTACAAAAGAAAACTACTATATAAAAAAGAAAAATGCCAGGCCGAAGCCTAGGCATAATACTTTTTCAAATAGATCCCATTTCTAGGCTCTGGCAACTCATTCCCTTCAAAATCAACCAAGGTATACGCTCCTTTTTTAAGGACTTTTTTAACGATGAAGGGGCCATACCACATAGACTTAAAATTTCATGCGCCCAAGGCATCCTTCTCTTGGGCATAGACCAAAACAAGATCGCCTTCCGAGAACACCCTAGGTTTGACCGCCTTATCGTACTGAACCTTGACTTGTTTCTTATGCGCCTCATTCATCGTGGCGGCATCTCGACGTTGCTCATCAAGATGTTCCAGATGAAGGAAACGTTCTTCAAGACTAGAAGTGTCAGGAAGAAGCTCAACAACTAACTTAAGAGAAGGAATCTCACATTCAATGGGAAATATGGATTCTAGCCCGTAAACTAGCTGAAACGGAGTAAAGCCAGTCGCAGTTTTCACTGACGTCCTGTATGCCCAAAGTGCAGGATACATCATGATATGCCAGTTGGATCGAGCTTTATTAATTGTCCTTTGAAGAATGGTCTTCAAGGATTTTTTCATGGCTTCCACTTGCCCATTGGCCTAAGGATAATACGGAGATGAATGCTCTTGCCGGAAAACTAATTTTAGAGCCAACTTAGCCATCATGCTATTCTGAAAATGACTGCCATGATCAGTGACAATCTCTCTAGGAATACCAAAACAAGCAATAACCTGGTTGAAAAGAAAAAGAGTTGCAGTCTCACCATCATTCCCAAAACTAGGCATAGCCTCGACCCACTTCGTAAAGTAGTCTACTACTGCAATAATATACTTGTGACCTTTAGCTGAAGGTGGGTTACAAGTAGTATAATCAATACCCCACTTTGTAAAGGGACCGACAGTAATGACTGGAAAAAGCGGAGCTGGATGAGTGCGCATTTTTCGAGTATAGACTTGACACGGATGACACTTTTTGACCGACTTCATACAATCTTTGAAAATCGAAGGCCAAAAGTATCCAGCACGCAAGATTTTTTGGGATGTAGCAAGCCTAGATAAATGACCACCACAAGCTCCACTGTGGCAATCATTCAGCACAGCCTCAGCTTCTTCGAGAGTTAAGCAACGTCTCAGGATTGAATCAACCCCTCGACGGTATAAAGCATCACCAATAATCAAGTAATTTTTAGCCAAGTGACGCAACTTACGGCGCTCATCTTTCGAAAAAGTAGAGGGAAACTTCGCAGTCTGAAGATACACTATGATATCTCCATACCAAGGATCCTGTGGAGAAATGAGAAATAAATGTTCATCCGGGAAGGATTCATCATAGACCATCTCTTCCCCACAGGGCAACTCAGAGATCAATTCCGCGAAAACTAATGATTTCTTGGACTTGGCAGACATAAACTCAAGATCAAATTCCTGCAAAATCACAATCCATCTATTGTATTTTCCCCCAATCACTCGCCTACTGAGAACAAACTGAAATGGATTGGTGGTTGCCAAAACATAAGTTTTTCGTAGAAGAATATAATGTCTGAGTCGTTGTACAGCATGAACAACTGCTAAAGCTAGCTTTTCTATCGGAGTATACCGGATTTCAGGTCCTACCAAGCCTCGACTAAGATAGTATATAACATGTTCTGCAAGAGCATCGTCCTCCTGAACCAGAACCATACCAATGGTAGATTCTACTGCTGCAAGATACAAAAGGAAATCTCTGCTATAATCAAGTGGACTCAATAAAGGAGCAGAGGTCAATGCTTTTTTCAAAGCATTGAATGAGCGCTGAGCGAATTCATCCCAAAAAAATGGAACTCCCTTCTTCAACAATCTCATAAATCCTTTGGTAAATTCAGCATAATTTACGATAAATCTCTGAAGAAAATTAGCTTTTCCTTGTAGACTTTGAAGTTGACGAATAGATGACGGGGGAGGCAACCAAAGTATTGCCTCAACCTTGAATGGATCTACCCTAATCCCTTCCCTAGACACAATGAATCCCAATAACCGACCGGATGTGACCGCGAAAACACACTTGTTCGGATTCAACCTAATCTTGTAGAAACGACATCGTTCAAATACTTGACGGAGTTGAGCAGGATGATCAATCCTCTTTCGAGAACGAGCAACTAAATCATCCAAATACGCCTCGATAATATGTTTGATGTCGTGGAAGGCATATGAAATGGACCGCTGAAATGTAGCCCCAACATTTTTAAGACCAAAAGGCATCTTCTTGTAAGCAAAAGTACCCCAGGGACAAATAAAGGCAGTCTTATGCTAATCTTCAGGACGGATAGTAATTTGATTATATCTGGAGAAACCGTCCATGAAGGAGAAAATCTCATTACCGGCACACTTATCAATAATATTATCTATAAATGGTGTGGGGTAATTATCTTTCGGACATGCTTTATTAAGGTCTCTGAAATCAATGCAAACTCGAATTGTTCCTTGTTTTTTATCTACGGGAACAGGGTTTGAAACCCACTCAGTCAAAGGAACAGGGAAAATAAATTCCATCTTGAGCAGCTTCTCCACCTCGACTTTGATAGCTGCAGCCTTCCTAGGATTGACCGGACAAAGTTTTTGCCTCACATGCTTAGCGTTTTCGTAAGTCTTGATCTCATGCTGAACAATAGATGGATCTATACCAAGCATTTCCTCATAAGACCAAGCGAACACATCCCTAAACTCTTTAAAGAGATCGGTGTAAATCCGAATCTCTTCAGGGGAACATTCAGCTCCGATGAAGACATTCTTTATAACATTGGGATCCCTGGAAATGTTCACCGGGATAGTTGGAGAGATCACAACCATGTTCCCTTCATCATATACCTGTGTTGGTGCTAAAGGGCTCAGGACTAGGTGAACAGGACCAGGAGACAAAGGACTTGGAAAACTTGATTCAACTTCGCTCAAATCAAGTAAGAAGTAAGACCGATGATGCAAATCATCCCATGGTTTATCTATACCAGTCATAGCTTCCAGGATGGCCTCTTTGGATGGAAGAGTGGTATCAAGGCAATCCTGGGCGGAAGAATAACTAAGTGTCCAAGCCGAAGCCACATCGCCATCCAACTCTTCCAGAGAAAGAGGAGCTGGAATGGACTCTGTAGAGTCAACAATAGATTGATAAGAAATCTCAGCTGCAGACATGGGAAATGCCATTCCACCCACTTGACCTTCCGCTAATGTGGAGGTAGGGGAAGGCAAGGTCCAAGGATCCGAAAAATAATGAGTTCTGAAGAACTTTCTTCGAAGAGGAGCCCTGGAGGATGAAATTGCATTTATATGAACAGTAGGAGGTGGAATATCAAAAGTACCCATCAAAGAAGAATACATTCCAACCCCTAAATTCTCAATAGGCGGCTTGGCATTATCCAACTTTGGAATAGTTGAGTCAGTAGATGCATTTAGGTCTACAGGAGAACAGTCCAGTTGATCCACTGTAACAATCCTCCCTTCGTGAGGGAAACAAATAATCCAAAATAATGAGGATGCAATGGCATCCATCTCATAAATCCAGTTTCACCCCAACAGAAGGTTGTAGTCCAAGCTTGCATCAACTATCTCAATCTCTATATTTACAGTTTTCCCCCCAACACAGATGGGCAAAGCTGGGACAATACCATGCGGTCTGTGAGAATGACCATCAAACGCAGTCAGAAGAGTAGCAGATGGAACAGCTGCGGGAGATCCAATTCCCTTCCAACATGTGAGAGACATCACACATGTGGAAGCACCCTCATCAACGACCGTTCGAAAGATATTGAATTTCCGATACGATGATTTGATATGGAAAGCCATATGATGGGGGAGTCTCTTTTTAAAATTAGACATATCAAATGTAATCACAAGAGAGTTCTTTGGATCAACAGCCACAATAGCAGTGAGTAGAGCACTGTGCTGAGCAGGACAACACTGGAGCACCTCAAGAGCCGACATGGCACAAGGACTCTGCGCCAGATCTTCCACAATAGAGTAGTTCTAGGTAGCCCTGGCATTTGGATTAATCGTCATACGCTTAGTAGATTCTTTTGGCATCCGAGGTATAGGCTCAAAAGTAGGCCTCGTGATATGAAGCGGCTCAGTACCATAGGGAGCACCCTTGGCTTTCGAAGACTCATCTTCGCCATAATCACGGGATCTCATGGCGATATCCGCGTGAGCACTCATCATGTATATGTTTGACGAAGTTTCCCCTTCCTGGGTGCCCCCAGAGGAATCCCTAGTATTTTGATTTGTGCCAACAACTAGCTGCTGCCCTTGGGGAAAAGGGTTTGTCAACACAGCCTGGGAACTAGAAGAACCCTGCTGAGCTAACAAGCGTTGCGCATCCTGAATTTTAGGGCAAAGGCGAGTAAGATGGTCTCCAGCACATAACTTGCATGGAAAATTCACTTTCTTTTTATCCTTTGGACCCTCACCAACATGCTCGTTGGATTTATTTGCATTACCCTTCCCATTCTTGCCCTTTTTCTTATTTCATCCCTTCTTCTTCCCATCGGATTGTTGATTTTCTTTAGGGTTAGAAGTCTGAATGGCATTTACTGACAAAGATTGAGAAGGCGGTGACTCAACAGGCACAGCCTGACCAGAAGGAGCAGATTGTATAGACAACTGCTGCAATTGACTAAGCAGGTTAGCTGCACCACTATTGATCAACCCAATAATTCCATCACCATTAGGACCAGGTTTAGTCTTGGATATGTATAATTTGGAGCGAGGAGCATTAGGAAAATATTTATGAAGGACACCAGACTAAGAATATATCAATTCAAGCTGTTGGGCCCTGAAAATAGCCTGTTCCTCAGAAAATGCCCTGGACAGGGATACATCCTTAGAAATATCTGACTGTAGAGATTTCAAAAACCATTCCAAAAGGAATTCACCTGGAATATAAGCTTTGATAAGCCTCTTCCTTCTCCGCCATTCCTGAATATGATCAGAAATGTGGGTTGCGTCGTCCTGCTTAAAATTGGCTAGGATTTCAGTCCCAGCATCATAACGGACATGCAACTGAAAATGATTTAAAAATATAGTAGCCAGATCTCCAAAAGTAGCAAAACTGCCCCCAGCCAACTCAATGTACCACTTGGCAGCATTTCCAGTCAAGGTGCGTTGAAACAATCTCAACCTAATCGAATCCTCGATCAGGGAGTTAGATGAACACCATAGATGGAAGGTGGTGATATGATCAGCCGAGTCCTCTCCATTCTTGCCTTCAAACTTTGGAATGTCTAAAGGTAGTTTGGTAGGAACCGGAGGCCACCCCAGACTATATCGGATCGGATCATTCGTCAATTTCGACAAATCTGGCAAGTTCAAAGTTGCTAGAAAAGGTAAATGAGGAGGAGGCTGAGGATTCCATCCTAGGTGGGATGAATGTAGAAATTTTCTGAATAATGATTAATTATCCACCGAGACTATCCTGATCACATACAATTTGAATTTATATGCAACACATAATCTCTTCCACTCAGATCATCACACATGCGGAAATAAAACAAGCGATAACACATCAAATAATCATACACATTAACACAGTATGTATGGGGAAAGCTTATAGCTGAAAACCCCGCAGCTATTGTGTATATTATAATGGAGAAAACATGTAACAAAATCAGTACAATACTCCTCACAAGTACTCAATACTATCTCATGAAGTTACACACAAACTAGCTTGGTTTTGAACAGGTTACTGGTTCAAAACTCACCGCCAATTGCCTTGCCTCTATTGCGCAATCATGGCCTGTCTATATAGAGATCCAAGGTTCGAATCTCCTTGGCTTGACAGTGCAATCATCATGGGAAATTCCTCTAATTGTGGTGCAAATCTCATGCACAACTGATGTCGCCACTGATAGCTAACTCCACCCTTTCATCTACCTCTTTCACTGGTCTCCACTGAACTGATCATGCACTGTAGTGAACTGATGTGTTCTTGAGTTGAATAATGAGTTACCAATTAATGAATTAAATAATATTTAATTCACTCCACTCATTACTAGTTGATTAGCTAGTTAAACTAATCACAACTAGTTCAACTAAGTTAAACCGAACACAACTCCACCAACTGTCTCATCAACTCCACCAAACTTTTGCCACTGAAGTCCTAACCGAAGTCAACCATGCATGAGCTCACCAAACCTCTAGGAATAGCGTAATTCCTCTGTCAGATGCATGAGCCACTTCTGTAGCTCGAACTGAAGTGCTCCAAGAGAGTAAACTGAAGTTTAGAGTCCAAATATTATTAAGGGTAAATAATATTTGACTTCCCTATTTTTAGGATAGGAAGTCTAAAAATAGACTTCGACCTATAGGTCCAAAAATAGAGGTCCATCTATTTTTACCAACATGACCAATACTCCAAGAATAACATACTGCAACCCCTGGACCATGCTCCATATGTCTAAAAACAGACATAGTCTAAAAATAGACTTTGCGCCAGAATTTGCCTGCGGGCCCACTTAGTGAAGGCGACTTCATTTCACTAAGCTCCATCATCTTGCTGCATTTTCAACACTCCCTCTCAGCAAGATATGGATTATCTACAATCCCTATCCTGCCTTTGTGGAATTCGAACTTGCTCCTGGTGAGCGCCTTCGTCAGGATGTCGGCATCCTGATCCTCCGTGGGAACATATGAAAGCATCATGATTCTCCGCTGAACACAATCTCTGATATGATGATACCAATTTGTGAAGCCATGCTGCCTCAACTGATCCTCCTGTCTGTACCATGAACCATATCCCGGTGTGCCTCTAATATAGCGCAATACATGCTTGCCTGCCTTCCAAAAGAGCTTGGTAGGCTTAACCATAGCTTGTGATAGTTGGTTAACTGCATAGCATATATTGGGTCGTGTATTGACCAAATACATAAGCGACCCCACCAACTGTCGATAGACAGTGGCATCCACTACCTCCGCTGAAGTAGCATCCTCCTTCCTCCAACCACCATGAAGAGGAGTGTCAACAGGCTTGCAGCCTTGCATGTTGAACCTCTCCAGAATCTCCCGAGCATACTTGCCCTGAGAAACAAACAGTCCTCCGCTGCGCTGCCAAATCTCCAATCCTAGGAAATAATGAAGGATGCCCAATTCCTTCATCTCAAACTCTCGTGCAAGATCCTCCTTGCATGAAAGTATCAACTGCTCATCGCCAGTCAAAATCAGATCATCTACATACAGTACGATGATCAACAGCTTCCCCTCCACCACAATCTGGTACAGGTTAGGATCCGCCTCACTCTTGGAGAATCCAAGCCCGGTGAAGTAGCTGTCCATCCGAGTGTACCAAGCACGAGGTGCTTGCTTCAGCCCGTACAGTGCTCTCTTGAGTCGGCACACATGCGACTCACTGCTGAAGATCTCAAAACCTTCAGGCTGCTCTATGTACACCTCTTCCTCAATAACTCCATTGAGGAACGCAATCTTCACATCCATCTGATGAATGTGCCACCCCATCTGCGCTGAGAGAGCAAGGATCGTCCGTATGGAAGAGTACCTTGCGACAGGTGCAAAAGTCTCCTCATAGTCAATCCCCTCGATCTGTGAGAAGCCACGGGCGACAAATCTCGCCTTGTACTTCTCCACACTCCCGTCAGCCGCCCGCTTCACTTTGTAGATCCATCGCGAACCTACAACTGATTTCCCAACCGGTCTTGGGACAATCTCCCATGCACTGTTCCTGATGATCGAATCATATTCTTCGATCATGGCATCAACCCATGCGGGTTCCTCCACAGCTTCCTCAAAAGAGGATGGCTCCGTCACAACACATTGACTCACAAGAACCATGTATCCAGTGTACCGATCCGGTGACTGCCTCTGTCTGCGCTGTGCTGTAGGTGGTCCTACAACCTTCTCTGCATCCCGAGCCAGTCGCTCAGCTTCTGTAGTGCGCATGCGCCCTCTGATGGTTGGCGCTGCATGGGTGGTTTCTTCCACCTCCTGAAATTCCTCTTGTGGCTGATCCACATCCGGAAGCTCCTCCTTAGGAACTAACAGCTCCTCATCTGCATGCAAGTGTAGCTCCCTCTCAAGCGAACACTGCATGGCTTTCTCCTCCCGAAATTTTATATCCCGTCGCACAACAGTCTTGCGACTGTCTGACAAATACACCCGATAGTTGTGAGGTGTATCAGTGTACCCCACAAATATTCCAACCTCAGCAGTTGGATCCAGCTTCCTTCTCGCATCCTTCGTCACATGCATGTAGACAGGAGAACCAAAATCCGCAAATGGGAAATATCAGGCCTCTTGCCAGAATAAGCCTCCTCTGGTGTACTCATGCCAAGAACCTTGTGAGGACAACGGTTCTGCACATACACTGCTGTATTGCATGCCTCATCCCACAAGTGAAGGGGTAGGCCCTGATCATGCAACATCGCCCGTGCAGCACCCACGATCGTTTTGTTCTTCCGCTCAGCCATCCCGTTCTGCTGTGGGTTATGGGGTGCGATGAGCTCTCTCCGAATCCCTTCTGCACTGCAGAACTCCTTGAATTTAGCCGAGATGAATTCACCACCGTTATATCACTCCTTAGAGCAATCACCTTCTTCCCCGACTCCTTCTCGACCAGTGCTTTAAATTCACAGAACTTCGCGAATGTATCGCTCTTCTTCTGCATGAAGAAGATCCAGCACTTTCGAGAGAAATCATCAACAAAGATCACATAATACTTGTGCTTTGTTGTCGAAGCAACTGAGAAAGGACCACACACGTTTGTGTGAACTCTCTCAAGGATCGTCGTGGCGCGACTATCCTTCTCGTGAAAGGTGGCTTTCACATACTTCCCTAAAGTACACCCCTTGCATTGATCTGACTGCGCAAGGGTGCCCTTAGGAAGTCCAGTAGAAATCTGCTGCAGAATCTTCAAAGCTCCATGGTGAAGATGGCCCAATCTCCTGTGCCATAGCTCGCCCTCATCATCCCGGCTCACCACATCTCCAGCCTTGCATGCCATAGCTGCGCAGTCATCTACCTGCAACTGATAAAGGTTCTGAGTTCGAACCCCTATCTTCCGGGTCTCTCCAGTAGTCTTACTGCGCAGGAAGGCTTTTCCTTCGCCGAAGACCACATCATACCCCTTATCCTCCAACATCGCCACAGAGATCAAGTTCTTCTTCAATCCAGGTACATGCATGACATCCTTCAATACAAAGGGTTTACCAGACTCCCTCCGAAAGGATATGGTACCGATACCAGTCGCACTGTATCTACCATCATCGCCCATCTCGATGTGCACACCCAAATCTTTGTCCTCCAGATCTGAGAACAACTCCCGATCTCCCGTCATATGAAATGACACATCGCTGTCCAAGAACCACACCGATCCAAACACACTTGAAACCAAGCATGCGATCAGCGAAAAGTCAAGCTCGAACTGTGAAGCCAAAGCTTCTCCATCTGCAGATCTTCCCGCTTGCTTGTTTTTCTTCTTCTTTGGAAAATTGGTAGCATAATGTCCGTGATCATGGCAGTGAAAACACTTCACTTTCGCCATATCCTGCTTCTTGCCCTTTGCACCAGAATGAGAGGTTTTCTTACCCTTCCCCTTCCTTGCTTTGGCAACCAAAGCGCAATTTTCTTCATCAGCTCCCTTTGATGAAGATCCATCTCGAGTAGTCCTCCTTATCTCCTCCTGCATGAGATCCACCCAAAGGCGCTCCCATCCCGGCAGCTTCTCCCGACCATTGACACTATCTTGATATGAGTGCCAAGCCTTCGGAAGACCAAGGAGAGCCAGGTCGACCATGTCCTCATCTTCGATAGTCACCCCCACACTTCCCAGCTCATCTCTACATTGAGTGAACTTCGTGAGGTATTTGGCGATACTGTCGCCTTTCTCCATCTTGATGTTCCTGAGCTTATCTTTGAGTGCCAGCTTCCTTTGGTCGCTCTTACTCTGGAATAGATTCGTCAAAGCTTTCCACATTAAATATGGAGAAGCCTTTCCATGCAGGCTGGATACAATATGATCCTTGACGCCCTCCAACAGGATCCTTCGACATTTCGCCATCTTCTTTTGCCTTGCTTCGACTTCAGCAGGATCAGTGGGCCTTTGGACATTCGTATCCACGAACTCCTTCAGTCCATTATCTTCTAATACTGCCTCCATGCGATCCTTCCATGCAACATAATTCGAACTGCCTTCAAGAGCATATTCGAGTCGCAAACCATTGAAAGACATTTTCAACACTGGCACCAAGAAAACAAAACTGCTGCAAAATTCGAATTCCACCTCAAATCTCAATCGCTCTAGATCTGTGAGAACAAATTATTTCTAGCACAGAGATTGACTGCAAGGGGCATTTACCAGACCTTTCACTTTCCGAAGAAAAATGAATCCGGAGGCTACCTGGCCCGCATGCAGACTCTTTCTACCGAAATAAGTTTGTAATCACTGTGATGATCAATCTCTGCTTCAATAGCTCTGATACCATGTAGAAATTTGCTGAATAATGATTAATTATCCACCGATACTATCCTGATCACATATTAATTCGAATTCATATGCAACACATAATCTCTTCCACTCAGATCATCACACATGCGGAAATAAAACAAGCGATAGCACATCAATTCATCATACACATTAACACAGTATGTATGGGGAAAGCTTATAGCTGAAAACCCCATAGCTATTGTGTATATTATAATGGAGAAAACATGTAACAAACTCAGTACAATACTCCTCACAAGTACTCAGTACTATCTCATGAAGTTACACACAAACTAGCTTGGTTTTGAACAAGTCACAGGTTCAAAACACATCCACTAATTTCCTGCCTCTATTGCGCAATCATGGCCTGTCTAAATAGAGATCCAAGGTTCAAATATCCTTGGCTTGATAGCGCAATCATCATGGGAAATTGCCTCCAAGTGTGGTGCAAATCTCATGCACAACTGATGTCACAATTGATAGCTGTACTCACCCTTTCATCTACCTCTTTCACTAGTCTCCACTGAAATGTCCATGCACTGTAGTGAACTGATGTGTTCTTGAGTTGAATAATGAGTTACTAATTAATGAATTAAATAATATTTAATTCACTCCACTCATTACTAGTTGATTAGCTAGTTAAACTAATCTCAACCAATTCAACTAAGTTAAACCGAACACAACTCCACTAGCTGTCTCATTAACTCCACCAAACTTCTGCCACTGAAGTCCTAACTGAATTCAACCATGCATGTGCTCACCAAACCCTTAGGAATAGTGTAATTCCTCTGTCAGATGCATGAGCCACTTCCAAGGCTCGAATTGAAGTGCTCCAAGAGAGTAAACTGTTGTTTAGAGTCCAAATATTATTAAGGGTAAATACTATTTGACTTCCCTATTTTTAGGATAGGCAGTCTAAAAATAGACTTTGACCTATCGACCTATAGGTCAAAAAATAGAGTCCCATCTATTTTTACCAACATGACCAATACTCCAAGAATAACATACTGCAACCCCTGGACCATGCTCCATATATCTAAAAATAGACATAGTCTAAAAATAGACTTTGCGCTAGAATTTGCCTGCGGGCCCACTTAGTGAAGGCGACTTCATTTCACTAAGCTCCATCATCTTGCTGCATTTTCAACAATGAATTCCCAACATTCTGAAAAGAATAACCTGGATTTGATGAGGCATCAGGTTTCCAGAAATAACTCGTAGAAAATGTTGGGCCAAAGGACCCAACATTTGGAGAAGGACCCCCTCCCAACGTAGAGTTACCAAAGACTGGACCAGTTCCCCCCCGTAGTAGTAAATGAAGAGGAAAGCCCCTGATAGGGGTTCCAAGCATTAGAAAGAGGGGAAAATTTCTGATAAGAACTCGACGAAGGGAATGAAGCATTCCCTTGTTGACCAGCGTAAAACTGATTCCCTGCCCACACTGCCGTAAATACAGGGTTCCAACCTGTAAAGGTAGTCGAACTCTGACCTCCAGACCAAGGGTTAAAATTCTGAGTCTGAGAAGTAAAAGGAAAAGACCCTAAGGAAGGATTCGAACTAGGAATATGTCCAGTTCCGAAGGGGAACCCTTGAAAAGAAGCTGACCCACTAGCCATCGAAGACATGGGTGCAGACGCAGTTGCAGTAGTGGAAAAGGAAAACGAAGGAATTCCACTAGTGGGCATTCCAAAACAAAAGGGACCAGATTGAGAATCTTGTGCTTGGGTGAAACCAGAGCCAAACACAACAGTATTAGAAGCAATTGTAGATATAACAACTGTGCCTCCTCCTTCTATTGAAGCAGGAGTCTGAATGCCTGCAGCACTCACAGCCGAAGCCGCGTTCCCAGTCGTGGCCATCGAAAGGTATGAATAAGATGGATAAGGACTTTCAGGTCTTTCAAACTCAGGTCCGATGTACTCAACAACAAACGGATAATCAAGAGGAAGAGGGGATGGAAGTGACTGAGGAGACTCAGGTACTTCCTCTACCTCTATTTCTAGCTCTTGCGGAAATAAGACTCTCGAGGCGAGCGGAACACTCCTCTCGGAACCAGCACCGGAACCAACTACAAAACCTTCAAGCCCTTTCGGAGGATCTCTCTCCGCTGCTTCAGATACCACCGGGTGATATTCACCTACTATATTACTCCTACGCCTTCTTAAAGAAGGCTCAGCACTCTCGGGAGATAACCCTCGGATTCTCCTCGATCGACGAGGCGCTTGATCAGCCACTTTAACAGATTAATTAGACTCAAAAAAGTGTAAAGCTAAGAAATCTAGGAGCAAAGAGCACTCACTACAAAAATCCCTAAGATGCAACCAAGCAAGCAGACTTCAGGTATTTCCGCTCCGAGTGATTAGGACCGGACACCAAAATTCGAGAAAGTGAAAAATAGGACCTCCCAAAAGTAGTATGGGATAATTACGGCCCATGCCTACTAGCGAAGGTAACAGAAACAGTTACGCTGACCTCCTAACAACAGCCTTTTCCGGTGCAAGTACCCAAGCTTCCCCGGGGCACCCTCCAGAAGTACTGCTGGAAGTGATACGACATCTGCCTCAGGTACCACGGGTATTCCCCCCCGCAGTCACCTGTGTGGAACCTAGGAATGGCAACTAAGGGCACCAATCCATGTCAGCAGCCGGGCGGAACGGTCTTGAGGCAAGATCCAGCAAATTAGAGAGGGGGTATCTCTCTTCTCAGCCTTCACTTCCCCTCGCGCTTGACTCTCTGGAGGAGAGCTTTCCCGGTCCACCTAACGGAGTTGGATTTCGCTCATTTAATAAACTTCTATGTTTTAGTTTGAGCGGCCTTGGAGAGTTAACTCTCCACTCACCTAATCCAAGGCCCTACAACGTAGCTAGTTGGTGTATGACACTTAATAAAAAACTTGCTAGTTGTTTTTTAGATTATTGCGCTTATTTTAGTTGGCTGTTATATTAAGTCAAGGGAATATGGCAATGAAACTCGCGATGTTTTATGACGCAGAAAAGAAATTAATGAAAACCAAACTACATGCAAATGCAGTAATTGCCTTTCGATGAAAAGAAATTTCTACACGGGTTCTACGAGACTATATTTTTTCTTTTCAGATAACAAACTCACACTCGCAAAATTTATGAAAAAATACTACAAATGTTTAAGTGCACCTAATGCAAATTACTAAGAGCATGCCAATTCTAAGATGAAAAATCTAACAAAGCAAAGAGAAATTCCCAAGAATCCCCCAGTTCTATCACTTTTCCCGGTTGTCCACAAAGCTAGTTCCCAAATCAGAAACTCTCAGTATAAAGACACCAAAATATGCTTGAAATAAGAGAAAGAAACCAATGAAAATTCCCTTCCCAAATCAAGTCAGAAACCGAAGGCAAGAAATCTCAACAAAGCTTCAAAAGATGAAAAGAGACCAAAACAAAACTACAAAACAAAAGCAAAGGCAAAACAAAATGTTTTTGAGATTTTTGAATTTTATAAAAGAAGACTTCAAAGAGACCAAGAAAACTATCCAATCCCAAGCCAAAAAATCTCTGAATTTCAAGCAAAAATTTCAACAAAAATGCTCCAAATCTTATAATGCCACTTAGTAGCAAGACTTATATGAGAAAAAGGAAGACAAGAAACTCAGTAACTCAGCCCAGAAGAATAGCACAATCTTGCAGCAAATAAAACTTCAAAGACCCAAAAATAACTCTTCAAAATTGCAACAAGACATAGTCAAATGAAATCAAGAAAACCAACCGGAAAGCAGGAAAAAATTAAAGTGAAAAGCAAGACATAAAGTTAGGAAAGAGCATATGAGCAGAAGCTCTCTGTCCTAATTAAGCAGAAAAGCCAAGAATCCCCGGAAAGAGATCTTGGTACTCAAACCAGAAATGCAAGCACTAAAAAACAAGATTTGCCCAAATGAGCTAGTTTTCAACCAAACAAGAGAGAAAAAGACCAGTAACCACTTTCAACACAATCCAAAGACTATAAGGACCCTACAGGAACAGGTCACCACAGGCAGACAAGACTAAAAAGTCAAGAAATCAAAAATTTCAAAATTTTCCCAGGCATACGCTACTTAGCAGTTTTGCAACAGGCGTGCATACGCGACTGTGGCAAAGGAAACACGCGTATACACGAATTCATTTATAGAAAACAGCGTGTATACGCAACTGTGTGTAAGAAAACTCGCGTATGAAAAGGTAAATAATGAAAAATAAAAGGATCAAGCCTGGCTAAAGAGCCAGGTCTTCAGTCTGACTGAGAAACAACAAAATGGACTGGAAATAATGATTAAAACTGTTGGAAACCTTTAAAACAGCTGAAACCACCCAACAGGGGAATCACAAAAATGCGATCCCCAGCGGAGTCGCCAGTTCTGTTTCGGGAAATAACTCCCTAGAGGTCGTTGGGTCAAAACCTCCACAGATCAGGGCATGCTATTCAAGAAGGACTCACACAACCACACTTGTACGCTAAAAACTAGATAACATCGATTGTAGAACTCACCCATAATCCTACGTTTGATGTAGATCCCGCGGGGTCCAAACCCCTAGCAACCCTTCTTCCTCTTCAACCTGAAAATCAAGAAGGAACGTGCACGGAAATCTAGTTGTACAACATATATCTCTCCTAAATGTCAGTGTAATCCATGTGAAACATCATATAAACAATAATAAATTCTTAAATAACAATCTTTTCACATATGCAAGCAGATATTAACACGTGAATTCGGGAACAAGATGGTTCTTCTTCATTACGAACAGCATGTACAGTAATAGAAAGGTGGAGAGATCACCTGAATCCTGCCACGATCTTCGAACAGACCATCGTCCGGATCCGTCCCGCCCTTGCCTCGCTAGGATACTTTCAAGACTTGTGCACACGAGATGACATATAAGTTGACGAACATCTCTAGGAAACAAGGGTTTCCTGTAAAAATCTAGGAAGTGCAGGAGGCACAGGAAATCAGACTTGAATTGGGGCTCCAACAGAGTATAATATCTATAATTTCTCTCTCTCCCTTAGGCCATGCACATGAGGGGCTTTTATACTCCCTCAAAGTAGTTTCAATCAGTTAGAAACAGTTGGCCATGGGTTGGGGTGGTTGAATTACTGGAATAACCATCAACCCAACCTCGAAAATAGGGATTTATATATATATTTTTAATGATTTTAATGGCATACACGGAAAAGTAACTCTGGACTCGCGTATACACGCGGAAAAGTCTAGGCATACCCGCGTATGGGATTTCAAACACTGTTTTTTATGAACTTTTATTCAAGTTTGTGGGAATGGGTGCCCAAGGCCAAAAAGACAATCATGAATCACATGAGGGTGAAAAATGATGCTATAACACCTTCATAATTCATTATCTTCACCCCTATTCTATGAAGATACTTCTCCACCCCTGGGTGGGCTCTGACTGTTGGTGATGTCCATATCATTGGATCCTTCCTCAAGTTTATGCTACTCACTATCTTTTTCTTCTTCTTTATTGTCTTCAACTCCAGGAAGTGTGTGCCACCTTTCATAGTTGTTGTACTTGTTTCCTTCATCTGCATGTTCATAGAAAATTACATCTCTACTCGCAAATATTTTTTGAGTAGAGGGATCAAGCATTTTATAAGCTTTAAATTCCAAACAATATCCTACAAAAATGCATTTGATACCTTTAGCATCAAGTTTCTTTTTGTTCTCCTTCAGAATATGTGCAAAGAACTTAAACCCAAATACCCTCAAATGATGAACTGGTGGTTTAAAACCATACAAGGCTTCGAATGGGATCTTGAGATCAAGACACCTTATTGGGATTTTTCTCTTCAAATAGATAGCAAAACTAATGGCCTCTACCCAAAAGTAATTTGAGAGGTTCTTACCTTTGACCATACTCCGTGCATACTCCACCAACATTTTGCAATATTTTTCTATTGTGGAGTGTAGGCTACTGTAAATTGTTGCACTATTCCATGATCCTTGCAGTACTTGATGAAGTTTCCCACTCTGTACTCCCCCCCTTGATCTGAATGGAGGATCTTTGTGAGCTTCCCTATTTAATTCTCTGCCATGTTTTCAAATTCTTTGAAATACTCAAAGACATCGCACTTTTTCCCAAGGAATTATACCCAAGTGTACCTTTTGCAATCATCAATAAACAACAAAAAATAATACACACCTCCTAAGGATCTGGTCTGCATGGGTCCACAAACATCATAATGCACAAGTTCTAATACATCTCTTTTTCTCCCATCAGAATTAGAAGGGAATTCATCTCTGTGATTTTTTCCTAATGTATAACGTTCACAAGCAACATAATAATTCTTTAACATAGGGAGTCTTTCAACCATTCTTTGTTTCTGCAACAATAACAAATTATGATAATTGATATGACCATGACTCTGGTGCTAAAGGGTTTCTGCTGAAATTGTTGTAGAAATCAACTATTTATGACTTTTTTTGGTGACATCAAGTTTATACATGCCTCCAAATCTGACTCCTGAAGAAACCAATTTGCAATGATCCAACAAGTCCTTTACTATGCAGTGTGTTTTGAATAATTCAACCTTAAGATTTTGATATGTAATTTTGGACAAAGAGATCATATTTTTCTTAATCTCAGGCACATACATAACATTGTGAATGTGTTTGAGACTACCATTTGGTAGAGTCATTGGAATATCTCGATATTCCTTGATTTGATGTGCACGATCATCTCCAAGATAAATTTTTCCACCATTGCTTATTTACTTAAAGTTGTCATACCAATCCTTATTGCATGTCATCTGGATTGAAGCTCCAGAATCCACAAACCATGCATCAACATCATTAGTTTCAACAAATAATTCAACATTAGACACAAACAACGTAAGTTTCTTAAGATCAGAATTCAAGGCTTCTCCTGAAAAGTCTTGAATGTCTTCTGTGTTTATGTCTCACTTCATCGCTTTTCTTCTTGTAAAAATATTTTGAAAGATGCCCACTTCTACCACAGTAAAAACATTTAATTTGGGAATCATTTATAGCAGGTGGCATTCCTTGATGTGCCTTTTGAGATGTCCTTCTATGAAATAGACTTCCACCTTTACTTCCCTCTCCATGTTTTCCTTTGAATAATTTCTTTTTTTCCACAAGTGTTATGTCTGTATTCTAAGGCTTCAAATTCACACGCCTTTCTTCTTCCTGCATCAGTATACCTATCAATTCCAAAAGTAGGAGCTTTCTCCCTTGTTGCAAGACCTGGAACAAACATTTGATATTCCTATGACATTCTGTTTAAAGTGATTTTCATAAGACCAGTACTAGGTATTGATTCTCCTATGTCTCCCAAATTATCTTTCAATCCTTTGATTCTTGAAACAAAAGAACTCATGGATTCATCTTCTTCCATTTTAATATAAAGAAGCTTACTTTTAAGAAAGCTGACTCGATCTATATTTTTAGTATCATATAGATCCTTAAGTGTAATTCAAGTTTCTCCCGCTTCAACCAGTCTTGAATCCATGTAGCTTTCATGCCTCCAACAATACTTGGTTTTTCTTCTTCTCCCTTTGTGAGTGTCAAAAATCCATATCCTTCCATCAAAGTATGCAACTTCAATGTCCAATTAACATAATTTTAGCCATCCAATTTATTAGCCTCATTGAAGTAGGTATCTGCAAGAGGATTAGCCATCTTGACCAAAAAATCCCAATTTCTAACAATGCCATGGCTCTTGCTCCACATTTCATGAGAACCACCCATAGCTCCACAAATCCCTTGTCAAAAATTTCAATATCGACAGATCCACTGCTCCAATAGCAGTTAGGATGGGACTCCACGCTCCGCTCAAATTAAAACTAGAGAGATGATCAACAACTTCAAACAAAAACAAATGAAGCATACGTAATATTTAAATTCCACACAAATGGATTTGTGCAATATTTCCATAGACACAATGCAAGCTGCATAATTTTCCTTAATAGAAGTTGCACGAATATGCTCACTTTTCCTTAATAAACTTGAAAAATCTGCGTAGTTTTCTTTAATATAAGTTGCACAAATCTGCTCACTTTTCCTAAATAAAAGTTGAACGGATCTTCTCATTTTTCCTTAGTAGAGACTACACATACTTCCAAATATATGCTCTAGTTGAAGGAGGGTGTGTACGTCCGCTCTCGACTC
Organism: Pinus albicaulis; assembly: GCA_034641835.2. Lineage (NCBI taxonomy): Eukaryota > Viridiplantae > Streptophyta > Pinopsida > Pinales > Pinaceae > Pinus > Pinus albicaulis. Next base: position 93,952,404 of record CM076571.1, on the reverse strand, counting down.
TTCTTTACCTGACAGGTCCCCAACTCGACTCTTCTACAAACCCTTCATAGAATGCACACAATCCAACGTGCCAAACTGATCTTCCATGCCTTCAATTCTCTCATCCTTTCTCCTTAAAACATGGCTTTGTTCCCTAGAGCTTACCTTGGCTCTTGTCTAATCCAACTACCCTCAACATGATTCAATAGCACCTCCTTGGTGAATTTTTCACACTCACAAACATATTCTCCAAGGCTAGTTCACAACCTCACCAATCCCTGTCACAAACCCAAGATGAGCCTTATGCTCTGTTACTAATTTGACAAATAGGAAGAAAAAATATAAATGAATTAAACTTGCAACACTCAGGTGAGAAGCCCATGATATTGCCACAATGTTTCCTTTTATTGAATTAAAATTCAAAATAATACATATCTTATGCAAGTGTGTTAAGTTAGGGAGATCAAACAACCTCCTAACAAATTGTTTCTCCATTATTTTCGAGTTTTTATTTGTTTATGAATTTCATAAATGAAATTTAAAAAAATTCACCCAAACCATCCATTGTTTTCATATTTTGTTTTGTCCACTTATAGTATACTTATGAATAAATGAAACCTCATAAATGATTTTCATTTTTATGTGAAAACCATTTACTGGTTTGCTTCTTGTGGCTTTAAAAACCATGTATTCAACCATGCTTGGTAAACTATGAAAATATCTTTTCATCCCTCATTTTACTTTTGTAAAAAATTTGGATAATTTATTATCCAAATTTTTTTTTGTTGAAGTGCATTTTCCTCTGGAAACTCCATGGTTTGTATTGAAATCTACCTTTGGAAAAATTTATTGCAACGGTATTGTGGGTGGAGGGGTAGTAGGTGGTAAATGGTTTAGAGGGGGGGGGAGGAGGTTCGTAATACACGAGATGGAGAAGTGTAAAAGGTGGTAAAAATTGCGGAAGGGGGGAAGGTTAAGCCCCCCTGCAAACCATTGATTATTACTTTACACATATCCAGGAATTCTATATTATGGTGTTTTAATGTGTGAAATGCAGGCTGGTGACATAGATTTGTATGGACAAAAATAATATTTTTGTAATAAGTGGAGTATGGAAAAATGAGATAAATAACTAAGATAAAGAATAAAGTAAAATATAATAATTTTAACATGGGAGTATGATAAAATTGAAAAATAGATGAGTAATAAAAATAATGGTATAGTAAAATACATTAAAAAAAATGATGGGGATGTGATAATAAGGATAAAAAGTGAATGGAGTGATTGGTAAAACAAATGTGTGAATAAAAATATTATTTGTGGAAGAAATATAAAATTTTGGAATAGGTAGGATGGGACCAAAGAATTTAGATAAAAATTAAGGTTAGATATGGGCTTGGGATAAACATGCTTGGATTAAGGTTAGAAATGAAAACGGGAATTTTACCAAATTTGACTCATGGAGGACATCACTATTTTGGAGGATCAGTTAAGTGAAGACTTTAGGTGATATGAACTTGATAGAAACTTTCACACAACTCAAAGTTTAGCCAAGAGATCAATTAGAAAATTTTAAAAAAATTGTAGCTTTCTTGTAGTAAAAAAAAGGTTAAAAGTTACAACATTGAATCCAAGTGGGCACTGCTTCCCCCTATGGGATGCAATGAGCCTATAGACATGTGCCTTAAGTAATTAGAATGGATTCATGCCATAAAACCTATAATCTATAGTTGTATCTGTAAATTGAAACCATATACTACATATAACCTATAATATGAAATCTGCAATCTGTACTACAATCTCAAACTTCCTTGTTCAAATTTCCTTGAACCTTGAAACATTCTTTAAAAAGTACAACTGAAACTATTGAAAATGAATACTTCATATACTGCAAACTGAAAGTGGAAACCATATTGAAACAATTGATGTTATAAATCGAATCAATCCATAAACTGTTGAAAATAAAACCCATTCATAAACTGCACAACATAACAAATTGATCTACACACTCCTACTATAGTCAACCAAAAGTATACATGTTAAGTGAAGTCTGACTTCCAGTGCAACCATGTGAGGATTGGATTGACTGGAAAATTGCCTTATATGCAGTTAATATTTACAATATGAAATACAAACTCGATAGGCAACTGATACTTAAAAGTGAATTTGAAAAGTTTCATCCTCTGTAGATATATGAGATTTCTGATCACAATAGTAGGGAAGAAAAATATGTTATCAATGTTGTCATTACAATATTTTTAGTGAACACAATAATGAACGCAACTAACATCTCAAATCAATGGAATCGATGACCCAGTGGAATTGCTAGGTGAAAGAAATGCAACCAATATCAATTGTCTAGTCTTTGTTCACTATAAAAAAATAGATTTAGTCTTGATCATTCTATAGGGAAAGATTTATTCGTTACTTTTATCCCTGGAAACGATGCCAAATATTGTATTTGTTTCTCGAAGGTAGTTTTTGGTTGCGAAACTGCGATGAGAAACCAAATCGGCCAATATTTAGGTTCAAGCTAGCCCTCGAACTAGAGGGGGCTCCCTCAATGTAACAAGGCTTTTAAATGTTGTTTATTGTCACTGAACAACAACCTATGAAGCACGACGACTAGATCGAGGATTTGTTGTATAGGTGTTTGCTCTAGGTCTCCAATCCCTGGTTAACAAATAAAACCCTAGCTGTAGAGATCTAATTAAAGTGTCAATGTTCGACTCTAGTAGAATATCATAGCATGAAAGATTTAGATAGAATAATGAAATAGTTATTAGGTAGCCTTACATTCACGCTAAGTATTTAGGCTAGCTAATAGAATAAAAACTGCATGTAGAAGAATCTCTACAATAGACATCAATACATTTGAGGATAAGTATAGAACACAACAATCTATTGTTTTCTAAATAATCATCAAACAAATTTTTCAAAGAATCATTTAGTATAGAGCATAACTTTGCAAGGGACCTCAGGGAGTCTGAAATTCAACCTAGCCTTTCCCGAGATCTACACTCTCTCAAACATACCCTAAAAGGAATATGTAATACTGGAAGCACAAACACGTGAACAAGTTCTATCATAGACTGTAGCCAAAAACCTTCAATAAAAAATTATGCAATACAAGTCTTTACAAAAAATGACATATTTTTCACATCAAAATCCAACCCTTCTTCATTACAAATGATAACTTAAATAAAAAATTACAAAGTTCCGCTCTAATTAGCTTTCTCGAAACAAATTTTTAAAAAATTCATGAAATTAAATTAAATCCGGAAAAAACCACTATATCTCTCAAATGTTGGAGATGGAACCATTAAATATTTTATTGGTTGCCACATGCTCTTTGAAATGCCACTTGTATCCTTTCAAATCTGATTTTTATTTATCCATGTCTATTTCATAAATATCAATTTTCAAATATTTGGGAATAAGATATTTTGATTAAAATAACTCCCAAATATTTCTTTAACGTGCAAAATTTCATTTATATAGAAAAGATTAGTGCATACAAGTAAAACACATATATATATATATATATATATATATATATATATATATATATATATATATCCTCCATTGAAAACCATGTCTTGTAATAAAATTTACTTTATTTGTTTATGAATTTCATAAATGAAATTTAAAACAATTCATCCAAACCATCTATTGTTTTCATATTTTGTTCTGTACACTTTTGGTATACTTGAGAATAAATGAAGCTTCATATATAACTTTTATTTTTCTATGAAAACCATTAACTAGTTTGATTCCTGTGGTTTTGAAAACCATGTCTTCAACCATCTTTGGTAAACCATGAAAATATCCTTTCATCCTCTTTGTAAAAACTTTTGCTAAGAAATTATCCAAATTTTAAGTTCATGTGAATTTTCCTCTTTATAATTCCATTCCTCCTTATATCCATAGCATAAAACATTTATTTCTCTACTCTGTAAAATTTTATGTTTATCTTTGTAAAATTATTCCACAAAGAGGAAACATTTCTTTATAGCATTGGAAACTCCATGGTTTGTATTGAAATGTACCTCTGGAACATTTATCCTCATTTCACTTGCACGAAAATACATTTCAATTGTTGCTTAACCTCCTCTTACCTCAAGTTTTCTCCCATAAGATCATTCCAAAAAATAGAACTATAAAAATAACCCCACATATTCTATATTATGGTGTTTTAATGTGCGAAATGTAGGGTGGTGATATAGGTTTGGATGAACAAAAATAATCTTTTTATAATACATGGAGTATGGAAAAATGAGATAAATATATAAGATAAAGAATAAAGTAAAATATAATAATTTTAAGGTTAATAAAATAATGGTAGGGTATAGTAAAAAAAATAAAAATTATAGGGAAATAATAATAAGGGTAAAAAGTGAATGGAGTGATGGGTAAAATAAAGGTGGGAATAAAAATATTATTTGGAAGAAATATAAAATTTGGGAATAGGTAGAGGGAGACCAAAGAATTTAGATAAAAATTAAGGTTAGATATGGGTTTGGGATAGACATGCTTGGATTAAGGCTAGAAATTAAAAGATAATTTTGCCAATTTTAACTCATGGACGACATAACTATTTTGGAGGATTAGTTAAGTGTAGGCTTTAGGTGATGGGAACTTGACAAAAACTTGTACATACCTCAAAGTTTATCCAAGAGATCAATTAGCAAATTTAAAAAAAAAAATGTGTACCTTTTGTTTGGTTAAAAAAAAGTACAACATGGCCTATCTAGTAGGTATTTGTCTTGGGAAACCTGAGATGCTCGGATGCCCTTGAAGCCCAAATAATCCAATATGCTTGTTTCAATCAATCCATAGTCTATGATTAGATACCTCAATGCATCCCTAATTGACCCAGATTTTGGACATTTGACCAAACTAGAACCTATCTTTAACTGCTTTACTTCAAACATATTTTCTCCACATTCCTTGGGAGTTAGGAAAAGTGTTATATGCCATTGGAAAACTCTTTGAGAGGACTATCTAACCAAACATTTTGCATACCCTTTTGATCAAGATAAATATAGGAAAAATGTCTTCCAATCTAGGCTATCCAACATGTTTGCATTCATGAATTCCAATCAAAGAATCTGCAATTACATATACTCAACAATCAAAGACACTAGACACCTTAAGCAACAATGACATCACTAGTGTCATGAATACTCAACAAGTTCTCCTTAAACTTGACAAACAATCAATGACACTAGACACCTTAAGCAACAATGACATCACTAGTGTCATGAATACTCAACAAATTCTCTCTAAATTTGACATCAATAACAACAAAAAAAACTAAAAACGATTTTTTATTACATAAATTATCTTTTAACAAAACACACAAATTTAATTTATTATATAATTATCATTTAACCAAAAAAATTCATTATTTATAAGTTTAATCATATTATCAAATATGATAAAATCAAAACTAAACTTGAATATAAAACTTTTAAAATATGTTACAAAAATTACCATCACTTTTATCAATTGATACATATTTTAAATTACACTATTTGTTTTTTTGTTTTTATTTTATATAAATTAAAGTAGATGGGAAACAAACAGCCATTTGAACTAGAACTACCGGTCCGGAACAAATTCCATAGGAACTATTTATTTAATAAAAAAATAAATAAGTTGACAAAAGTTACCATCACTTTGCTTTATCAATTTATACGTAATTTAGATTAGAGTATTTACAAATTCACCAGAAATTGCTTTTGTTTTCTTTTTAAAAATTAAAGCCGATGGGAAACAAAATAACAAAAGTTACCTATCACTTTGCTTTATCAATTGATACATATTTTAGATTAGAGTATTTACAAATTCAGCAGAAATTGCTTTTGTTTTCTCTTCTAAAATTAAAGTGGATGGGAAACAAAATGAACTAGAACCAACAGCCGGGAACAAATTCCATAGGAACCATTTATTTAATAAAGGAGTTGCCAAGAATAAAAGGACAGGAACCCTGGCAAAAGATGAAGAATCGTCTGGCCAATTCAATTCGATTGAAAATCTCACATTTCGGACATATTCCATGACGAGACTTTACTGTGAGCATCTTCCCTCGGCATCTGCTTTTTATTTCAAATTTATAGATATGTTTTACGATCAAGCTCTTGCTGTGCTTGAGCATCATCATCATACAGCCCCCCTGGATCTCTTGCCCATTGAAATTTCTTTGGGCATTTCCCAACCTCAAAAAATTTGTTGCCGGGCCTTACCAATATCTCAAATTTTCACTGGAAACATCCTTTTTCTTGTATCCTCCCTCACCATTTTTCATCGCAATTCCCACTCAAAATCATACATCCTTAGTCGTTGCCCATTGAAATTTCTTTGGGCATTTCCCAACCTCAAAATATTTGTTTGCCTGGCCTTTCCAATATATTTGTTGCCTGGCCTATCCAATATCTCAAATTCCCACTCAAAATCATACATCCTCAGTCGGGAGCTTTCGCTGATCAATAAAACTCACTTGGGTATCTTTACAATCAATGGGGAACCTTCATGGCCATTTCAGAAAAGGAGACTACTCCGAGCAGGGAAGGCCTCGCAACAATATTCGTCCAATCCGCAACAATTCTGCTACAACTACACATCCACAGCCTTCTCGCGCAAAATCCCAACGGGAGAAAGGGCGAATCCTAGGCAAGCCAATGGAGGATGTGAGAGCATTTTACACTATTGGGAAAGAATTAGGAAGAGGGCAGTTTGGGGTCACATACATCTGTACCCACAAGAAAACCCTTCAGAAATATGCCTGCAAATCCATTGCAACCAGGAAATTAAACAACATTAACGATATAGAGGATGTCAGGAGGGAGATCCAGATCATGCACCACCTGACTGGACAGCCAAACATAGTGGAGTTGAAGGGTGCTTATGAGGATAAGCATTCTGTGAACTTGGTCATGGAGTTCTGTGCTGGTGGGGAGCTCTTTGATAGAATTATTGCCAAGGGGCATTACAGTGAGAGAGCAGCTGCTTCACTTTGCAGGACCATAGTTAAGGTGGTGCACACTTGCCATTCAATGGGTGTCATACATCGTGATCTCAAGCCAGAGAATTTTCTGTTTCTCAACAAGGAAGAAAACTCACCATTGAAGGCCATTGATTTTGGACTTTCAGTCTTCTTCAAACCAGGTAAGCCACACTTCCCATTACTTTCAATACTGAAAAGGATATTGCAATTAGCAGTTTGAGAAGTATATTATGATTTCAAACAATTTCTTTCTATTAAATGTCTCCTGTTGCCCATTCCTTGCATCAGTTCTAATTTACAATTTACTGGGCACAAGTTTCTTAAACAGCCTGATCCTCTAGAAAACTTAGTAATGGGTTTGTAGGGCATAGTTCCATTGTTCCAATACTTCCAAAAATTGGAAAATCAATGATTGAAATATAATGCCTTCTTCTATAGGAGCCATATGTCCTGTTGATAGTTTAAATTTTACAGACATTTTATGGGTTATATAAACATAGATTGTCATCCTACTTGGTTGTCAAACATGGCGATGAAGATCTGTGATCAGCAGGGGCAATTTTTTTTGGGGAATTAAGGATTCCAGGGCTGTTAGGGATACAAACTTTCAGTAATCTGCAGAGATAAAAAAGTAAAGGAAATTAAAAGAATCAAAATGATAAAATTGTAAACAGATCACAATGTTAAGCATTAATGTTTTGAGTATAGAGATGATGAACCAAAATTATTTTATAATTAATATTGATATCAAAAAATACATTAATATCAATACTAAACCAAAATGTCAAAATAACAGTCCTCAGACCCAAAGTGTCAAATGTATAAACTTCTTTGCTGGGCCTTTCCGGGTATAAACTTGAAATTTCTTTGGGCATTTCCCAACCTAAAAAAATTTGTTGCCGGGCCTTTCCAATATCTCAAATTTTCACTGCAAACATCCTTTTTCTTGTATCCTCCCTCACCATTTTGCATTGCAATTCCGACTCAAAATCATACAAAGTCACTTGGGTATCATTACAATCAATGGGGAACCTTCAGGGCTATTTCAGAAAAGGAGACTACCCTGAGCAGGGAAGGCCTCGCAATAATATTCGTCCAATCCGCAACAATTCTGCTACAACTACACATCCACAGCCTTCTCCCGCAAAATCCCAACGGGAGAAAGGGCGAGTCCTAGGCAAGCCAATGGAGGATGTGAGAGCATTTTACACTATTGGGAAAGAATTAGGAAGAGGACAGTTTGGGGTCACATACATCTGTACCCACAAGAAAACCCTTCAGAAATATGCCCGCAAATCCATTGCAACCAGGAAATTAAACAACATTAACGATATAGAGGATGTCAGGAGGGAGATCCAGATCATGCACCACCTGACTGGACAGCCAAACATAGTGGAGTTGAAGGGTGCTTATGAGGATAAGCATTCTGTGAACTTGGTCATGGAGTTCTGTGCTGGTGGGGAGCTCTTTGATAGAATTATTGCCTAGGGGCATTACAGTGAGAGAGCAGCTGCTTCACTTTGCAGGACCATGGTTAAGGTGGTGCACACTTGCCATTCAATGGGTGTCATACATCGTGATCTCAAGCCAGAGAATTTTCTGTTTCTCAACAAGGAGGAAAACTCGCCTTTGAAGGCCATTGATTTTTGGCCTTTCAGTCTTCTTCAAACCAGGTAAGCCACACTTCCCATTACTTTCAATACTGGAAAGGATATTGCAATTAGCTGTTTGAGAAGTATATTATGATTTCAAGCAAATTCTTTCTATTAAATGTCTCCTGGTGCCCATCCCTTGCATCAGTTCTAATTTAGCAATTTACTATGCATAAGTTTCTTAAAACAGCCTGATCCTCTAGAAAACCTAATAATGGGTTTGTAGGGCATAGTTCCATTGTTCCAATACTTACAAAATTTTGGAAAATCAATGATTAAAATATTTCGGTTCTTGCTAAATCATAAGATTCCGGTATGTCTGACTTGCAGGCTGTTGGATATACTCTTGGTGTTATAAAGGATTGATCCTGGGACCTCCCTTAGATTAGTCTAAAGAGTTACCGATTGATCCTGGGACCTCCCTTAGATTAGTCTAAAGAGTTACCGATTCACCATGGTTAAAAATATATATGTATATATAATACCTTCTTATACAGTGATATGTGGTTTAACGGTAAGTTTCGCTGGGTGAAACCCACAAGACATTCTATAGAAGTCATATGTCCTATTGATAGTTCAAATTTTATAGACATTTTATGGCTTATATAAACATAGATTGTCATCCTACTTGGTTGTCAAACATGGCAATGAAGATCTGTGATCAATAGGGGTAATTATTTTTTGGGAATTAAGGATTCCACGGTTGTTAGGAATACAAACTTTCAATGATCCAAAAAGATTTAAAAAAAAAAAAAAATGATAAAATTGCAAACCGATCAAAATGTTAGACATTAATGTTTTGATAAAAGAGCAAACAGAGCAAGCATCAATACTAAACCAAAATGTCAAAATAACAGTCCTTAAACCCAAAGTGTCAAATGTATAAACTTTGAGATAAGGAATACATCTCAAAAGAACTCCCCTCTCCATTTGACATCATATAAAACTCTAAGCGGCCTCCAAGCCAGTGATAAAAAGTACATGTATAACCAAAGCCATTTTTAAACATAAAAGTATTGCCAGAAGCAGTCATTGTTACATGTTTAATACTCTGCTCTCAAGTTTCAAAAATCTCAGAAACTTGGTGATAATAAGTTTTATGTTTATATGAAACAAATTGAAGAGGGATAGAAAGGATTTTCTTATTCAAATTTGTGTTTTTTTTAATGTTTTAGTGATTAAATATATAAAATTTTAGTTAGTTTGATGGATGTTGAAATTTTTTCTGAATAGAAGGATTAGACAAATCTTGTTTCTTGGTTATGGAAATATAAATTATCAAGTTAATGGTAAATTCATTTTCAAAGATTATATTTGAGTTTGTTTTTGGTTTGGAAATGATATCCAAACTTTAATAATTTTTATTTTTAGAAGGGAAACAAAGATATTATTATAAATATGTATATGTTAATAAAATATGAAATATTAGGAAAATATATTTGTCATAGTAAAAATAAGTGAGAAAAATATTTATGAACATGTACAACATGTCTATAAATTATTAAAAAAAAACAAAAACAAAAAGGATTTATGGGTATATGTACAACCAAAAAGAGATTGTACCTATAAATATATAATGTTGGACGAAGAAAATTTTCCAAATTTTAAGGTGATTTGATCAATTAATATGCAAAATGTTGAAATTCAACAAGAAAATGCACCACATACTAGTGTGGGATTCCAGTCACACGAGTGAGGAAATTGTAGGAGCAAAAATCACAGTGGAAACTAAAATAAGCGCTCAGACACACAACAAAAAACATGAGACAAAGAGATTTTAACGTGGTTCACCCAACCAATCTGGGTTACGTCCACCAAACAGGGGCATCGAAAATCTCATTCAGCAAAAGGAGAATTACAACAACAAAGTTTCTCATCTGCTCTTCCACTCACCTCACATCCCTCATGCACATTTGCCTCTATGGGCTTACATTTTATAGCTTGGAGTACAAACTGAATCATAAATTCACTCACAACAAATATAGGATGCATTAACTCCACATCGGGATTACATGGAGTCAATTTAGCAACAAATCCTGTTGTTGTCACATTCATGAGATTTTCTCCAAAACTAATTTAAAAGAAATCTCAACAATCTCCACCTTGACAACAATTAGCCTGATACCCTGTTCCATTATTATTTTTATCTTTTTTGCAAGCCAAGAGAAGCCAGACACCATCGTAGCTTCTCTAAAAAAACTGGTTTCGTGAACATGTCTGCACAGTTTTCCTTTGTATGCACTTTTTCAAGAGAGACTCCACGTTCAGTGATAACCTGTCTTACAAAATGGTACTTGATAGGTATGTGCTTTGATTTACTGTGATAAGCCAGATTTTTAGCCAAATGAATTGCACTTTGACTATCACAAAATAACTTGATGTTGTCCTACAACCTACCAAACTCACCAAACAAACCTTTCTACCAAACCGCTTCTTTGCAAGCATGTGAAGCAGCGATGTATTCTGCTTCTGTAGTGGATAAAGCAACAATGTTTTGTAGCTTTGACATCCAGCTAATAGCTCCACCTGCAAGAGTAAATACATATCCTGAAGTTGATCTTCTCTTATCCAAATCACCTGCAAAATCGGAATCAACATATCCGCAAACAAATTCACTACTTCTATTATAAGTGATACAGTAATCACTTGTGCCTCTCAGATATCGAAGCACCCATTTCACTGCTGACCAGTGTTCTTTTCTTGGATTTGCCATATACCTGCTGACAACCCCAACTGCATGTGAAATATCTGGTCGAGTAAAAACCATCGCATACATCAAACAACCTACTACATTGGCATATGGAATTCGAGACATATATTCCTTTTCTTCATTTTTGTTAGGACATAAACTTGAAGAAAGCTTAAAATGGGAAGCTAAAGGGACTGAAACAGGCTTCACATTGTTCATACCAAACCTCAAGAGTATTTTCTCAATATACTTCTTTTGTGATAGCCATAGCTTACCATTGCTCCTGTCTCTGAAAATATCCATGCCCAAAATCTATCTTGGTGCTCCTAGATCTTTCATATCAAACGTCCTAGCCATCTAAGCCTTTAACCTGTTGATCTATGTTATGATTTTGCTTGCTAAAAGCATATCGTCAACATATAACACTAAGATAATGAACATGCCATTACTTAATTTCTTAAAGTAAACACAATGATCATATTCACTTCTTATATAATTTTGACTCATCATGAAAGAATCAAATTTCTTGTACCATTGTCGAGGCGACTACTTCAGACCATACAATGATTTCTTGAGCCTGCAGACAAATTTCTTGTTGCGATTTTGAACAAACCCTTCCGGTTGTTCCATATAAATATCTTCATCTAAATCTCCATGTAAAAATGCATTTTTAACATCTAGTTGCTGTAATTCTAAATCAAGTAAAGCAACTAATGCTAACACACTCCGAATTGAAACAATTTTAACAACTGGTGAAAATATCTCATGAAAGTCAATTCCTGCTTTCTAAGAAAAACCTTTCGCCACCAGCCTCGCTTTGTACCTGTCTTCTTTATCATTAACACCCCTTTTCAATTTGTAAACCCATTTACATCCCACAATTTTTCTGTCTTTAGGAAGTTCTACCAGATCCCATGTGGAATTCTTGTCTAATGCCTTCATCTTGTCCTTCATAGCTTCTTTCCACTTATCACTATTAAAACCTTCTACAACTTCCTGATAGCACAAAGGTTCATCATCATTAGCGGTTAAAGCAACTGAAGTAACATAATCATCATACCTTTTAGGAGGGCGTCTGATTCTCGTAGACCTCCTTAAAGATGTTTCTGGTACTTCCACAATTTGTTGATTATAATCTGTAGGAACTTCTTCATGATCTGCATCTGAAACATGTTCATGATCTACATCTGAAACTTGTTCATGATTTGCATCTGAAACTTGTTCATCTGAAGTATCATCAGTATTTGAACTGGTTTCATACTGAATGTGTTGAAGCTTAGGTACATTATCTTGTTTCAATTTATCATCTACATTTGGATTATTGAGTGAAGATTCATTGAATTTAACATCTTTGTGAATGATGATCTTGTGAGTAGTAGGATCCCACAACCTGTATCCCTTAGTCCCATCACCATATCCAACAAAGATATATCTTTTTGATTTAGGATCTAATTTAGAACGCTGATGTTTCAGAACTAGAGCATATGCATCACAACCAAAAACTTTCAGTTTAGAATAATCACGAGGATGAACTTTCCATACCTCTTGAGGAATTTTGCATCCTATTGCAGTTGATGGTGATCGATTTACCAAGTAACAAGCCGTAGAAACCGCTTCTATCCACAATTCCTTCTGCAAATTGGCGTTACTAAGCATACTTCTTGCTCTCTCTAAAAGAGTCATGTTCATGCGTTCAGCAACTCCATTTTGCTGAGGAGTATATACAGTAGTTTTATGTCTTTCGATCCCAACGTCCTTGCAATAATTATCAAATTCCTTTGAAGTAAACTCACCACCATTGTCAGTTCTTAAACATTTAATGGTTCTTCCAGTGATGTTTTCAACTAATGCTCTAAACTGTTTGAAAACTGTGAATACATCATACTTCTTCTTTAACATATCGACCCACACTTTTCTAGAGAAATCATCAATAAAAGATACAAAATATGATGATCCTCCATATGAGGTCGTAGGAGATGGACCCCAAACATCACAATGGATATAATCAAGGATTCCCTTACTAGTATGTTTTCCAGTTTTAAACTTCTGCTTGCTTTGTTTCCCAAATAGACAATGTTTGCAGAAATATAACTTAGAAGATTTTAAACTAGGAAGTAACTTACGATCAAATAAAATTTTTAATCCTCTTTCGCTCATATGGCCCAACCGTTGATGCCATAGATGAATAGAATTACTGTCATTTTCAGATACTGTAGAAGCATGATCTGACTCTGTTCTTCCTTCTAACTGAAAAATATTTCCAACCTTCTTTGCTTTCATTACTAGTAAAATTCCTTTATAAACTTTCATTACTCCACCTTGAATAAAGGTTTTATATCCATTTGTGTCTAGCACTCCTAGTGAAATGAGTTTTTTTCTTAGTTCAAGCACGTGTCTTACATCAGTTAAAATTTTATTTGTCCCATCATACATTTTAATTTGGATGCTTCCAATTCCCACAATATTGCATGAGACATCATTTCCCATGTAAACCACTCCATCATTGATTGATTTATAAGATTTAAACCACTCTCTATGACTGCACATGTGATTTGACACACCAGAATCTAACAACCAATGTTGATCATGATTAGACAAACCAATTGATAACACTTCATCACTTATACCTGAAATGGATGCCGAACGTGTATCTGTCGTGTTTGCTTCTTTCTTTTCTGTCGAAGAGTCTCCTTTGGATGTTTGTTGTCTCTTCCAACAGTCCTTCTTCAAATGTCCCGATTTGCCACAAAACCAACGCTTTACCTTACTCTTCTTCCCTTTTGATTTTGACCACGAGTTGTTGTGCTTACTGAAGCGTCTTTCTTTAGAACGACCTCTGACCATCATTGCTTCTGATGTAGAGGTTTCTGAATTTGACCTTTTCCTTGTCTCTTCAAATAACAAAGCTCCAACAACATCATCAAATTCAAGGGTTTTTGATGAACAAAGACTTATAGAAGTAACAAAATGATCCCATGACTCGGGCAACGAGCATAATAAAGTTACAAATTTATCTTCTGATTCAAATTTTACTTCTATACTTTCTAACTGCACCAAGAGAGTATTAAAGGTATTCAAATGATCAGTAATTGATGTACCTTCTTTCATGCGCAAGCTGTACAACTGTCGCTTCGGAAGAATCCTATTGGTTAAGGATTTTGTCATGTACAACTTTTCAAGCTTTGTCCACAAACCAACAGCAGTTTTTTCTGACACGATGTTAAACAAAACATCATCCGCCAAACACAGTCGAATGCCACTCAATGCTCTTTCATCCATGTCACTCCATTCGTTATCCGTCATGGTGTAAGGCTGTTTGGCTTTTCCCAACAGTGCCTTCACCACGCCTTGTTGCACGAGTAGATCATACATCTTAACTTTCTAGATCTCGAAGTTGTTTTTCCCATTGAACTTCTCGATCTCAAATCGAGCACTTTGTGTTTTTGCCATTTTTAGTAGCTCGTGTCAAAAAAACTCCAAATTCAAGTCTTAAGAAATGTAGATTTTTATTTTAATAAAAATACCCTTCGCCTAAAAAAAATGCCCTTACCCTAATATCATGACATATTACAATAATCAATTTTTTAAAACATGCCACTATTTAAAAAAAAAACATGGCACCATAATATAATCGATTTTTTTTTTTTTTAAACTTCAAATCGATTTAAAAAAAACATTGCATCAATTGACTTCAATGCAAATCAATTTTTATTTTTTTTAAAGTGGCATTTGATATATCGATTTAAAAAGGCATTTAAATCGATATATATATTGCATTTAAAAAAATAGTCGATTTAAAAAAGCATTGAAAATCGATTTAACTCACTGAATATACTGCCTTCACCTTTCACAAGCACTTGGTCAAACGGTGCTTACAGTGCTTGATACGGCTGCACGCAACATATCACAACCAACGGTCTCACTGTAAAACTTGGCCACGCAGATGGTCTTTCAAACAGAAAACGCAGCTCACGCTCACGGCTCTGCAACTCCAGCTCACGACGTGGAAGCGTACATCTCTCGGCAACTTGGCAACAGCTCACAGCGCTCAGCAGCAACTCACAATCTCCCGGTCTCACGTAACAGATCTGGGAGAGATCTGTCAACAGTCTTCCACGCAAACGCAGATCTTCCATCGTGAATCAATCACAGCTAACCCGACCTCACAAGCTCATATTCGGCCTCTGCACATGTTGTAATACCTCACTTGTGCCATATCGATATGCAACTACAACGTTGTCAGCACTGAAAACCACCACATACGCTCGTGGAATGCGGCTAGCACAGCAAAAAGCTGTTTGTTTTTTTTTCTTCACCACAAACGCATATCGATATCCAGGTAATGCAGCAGCGTAAAAAACAAGTTACAGGTTCTTGAATAGAAATTTCGCTCAAAGGAACTCGACACCTCAATAATGTGCACATGAAACCTTTGATAACCAACATATACAACTTATTGCTCCGATATTACCAATTGTAGGAGCAAAAAATCATAGCGGAAACTAAAATAAGCGCTCAGACACACAGCAGAAAACATGAGACAAAGAGATTTTAACGTGGTTCACCCAACCAATCTAGGTTACGTCCACCAAACAAGGGCATCGGCAATCTCATTCAGCAAAAGGAGAATTACAACAGAAGAGTTTCTCATCTGCTCTTCCACTCACCTCACATCCCTCACACACATTTGCCTCTACGAGCTTACATTTTATAGCTGGGAGTAGAAACTGAATCATAAATTCACTCACAACAAATATAGGATGCATTAACTCCACATCAGGATTACATGGAGTCAATTTAGCAACAAATCCTATTGTTGTCACATTCATGAGATTTTCTCCAAAACTAATTTAAAAGAAATCTCAACAGAAATTTTGGCTTCCAATGTTTAAATAAATTGGAAAATAAATTGTAATCTTATCTCATAACAACTTGTAATAGTTAACTAAGTGTGATAGACTTAGTTAGCTCAAGAATTTCGAGTTGAGGGTCAAGAATGATTCTATTATTTAAAGGGTCCAGTTGCAATTGTAGCACTAGTGTGGTGTGAGTGCAATCAGCTAACTCAAAGTAATTGAGTTAATGATGAGCTAGTGGAAGATCAAGTGAATTAAAATAGATTTAATTCACAAGTAGTGATCTACCAAGTCATTGATGATTCACTATTAATAGTTGCATACATGTCATTTCTGGTGACGACCCAATTGAGACAAAGGTTAAAGGTAAGTAAACTATCAGTTGTATTATTAGTGAATTGCCCGAGCGTAATTATAAAGCCACATGCTGCCCATGATGGATTGCGTAGTCAAGGAATGTTGGTATTCCTATTTAATATGAATTATTTTTCCTAGTGATTGCATGAGCAAGGCACGCTAAGGGTAGGCAGGAAATTGACTATGTATTGGTCCAATTTTGCCTAGATCAGTGTGAAGCAATTGGTAGAGTGTATAAGGTTGTGGTGAGCACACATGCATTGTATTGTTTCATGATTTCTTGGTTGATTATACAATAGAGATAGAGGGGGTTTGAGCAGTTGCTTTCCCCAAGAAAATCTTGTGTTGTGTGATTGATTTACTTATTTCTCTTTCTTGCATGTGATTGAGCGATCATGATTTATATTCCGCAAATATTTTATAAGGATTCAGTATCTTTTTTTAGTACATTGTATGATCGGATTGAATCCATTGGTGTAATTTCTACATGGCCGTCGGAGTTGTGTTAGAGATTTTATAAACAAAATTGATTATAAAATTAGGTACTTATTAACACTATTTATTCTAAATGACATTGCACAAGGATTCAACCATCTTATATTATTACAAAGTTACGATTAATATACAAAATAACTCACAACGTAGATCTATTTGCATAAGTAAAAATATTTTGTTTATATATACAACATAACTTCTTTCTTTGAAATTTATATTCAAAAGCTTGAGAGCCAAACAATCCATGTGACTTCTCCTTCTTGCATTTTTTTTGTCTTCGATTGGAGATGATCATGTACGTTAAAACATGGAGTTGAAAAGCATCATGTAAATAAGTTTGAAGATGGAAGCTTGAACAATGATCTTCATAAAAATGTTGAATCAAGTTGGACTTCACCCCTACTTGTAAATGTTCCAAGGGGTCATATAGACCCAAGTATGGTTCACATATTTAATAAAAATGGTCACCAATGTACTTGTGCTAAGACAAAAAGAAATGCAATGATTGACTCTTTTCATGAATTAATGTAGAAGATTCATCATGGAGAGGATATTCATCCCAAGCAACACTCGACTTTTGGTGAGAATGGATTTTCATTCTCCTAGCTAAGGCAACAATAAGTAGGAGGGACTTTATGTGGTTGGTCATTTTTCCATTAGGTTTATTTGTTTATCACCATATAGAAGAATATTGCACTTCCTTCAACTATCCTCAAGAATAAGTCATTCCTTTCATATTCAATCACAATCAATAACGAATGAAGAAGACCTTAGACATGGACATCAATGAATTCATTAATCTGATATGAATGAATGAATGACTAATTACCACATCCCTTGGTGTCCTTAATCCTTCTATCCCTTTTCCATCTTCCTTCAAATTCCCAACTCTTCAGAACAAAACCAATCCCATAAACCAATTCAAGCCAACTAACCATCATGCTAATTCAATGAACCTTAGATCCTAGCGTGTTTCTTCTCAATAACTTGAGCCACTGAATCCTTCTTAAAATGCATATCACCAAATTATTCATCTTTTTATATGTTTGTGATTAATTTCACATTTTGATCCAATCCTTCACCAGAAGTTTAGTCATTGCATGCAATGCATTGATCTTATAGATTTACCCAAGCATCTATTTCTTTTACATATTTCATTTATATTATTTCTACTAGTTTTTCTTCTCATATATATTTCATTTTTTACACCCCTTCTCCAAGCATTGGTCTTTGCATACAATGCATTGATCTTCTAAAGTCATCCAAGTATCTATTTATTTTACATTATTTATATTTATTTTTAGTAATTTTTCTTCTCATATTATGAGTCTTCATTCTTCTTATATAGAATTTCATAAACTTCAATTTAATTCACATGAAGTTGATGTCCATAGTAGGGTTTTTAACTAGAGGTAAAACTACATTCAATGGTTCTTCCATTTTGAGGTAAAATTCAAAGTAAAACTTTGAAAGAAACTATTTCTCAAATTGTTTTTCAAAAGTTCTCAAATTTAACCCCAAATAGGCTTCTTAGACACATGTTATAAGATTTTTATCATGAGTTATCAAAAGCTCCAACAAATGAAGGATTTTCAAACCTCAAACTTGAAATATTTATATCTATGCAACTATTCTAAATGGGGATACAATTATACCTCTATATCTTTCTCTGGGTTGCCTTCCAAACCCCTTTTGAATCACATGCAAAAGGATGTTTGAGTAGGGATATGTTTTTTTTGCAAGTCAACATTTTTTCTTACAATAATATTAGTTATAATAAGTTATTTTTAAAAGGTTATAACTCCCTCAATATTACTCAAAAAAAATTGTTACAAACATTTTTTATGAAGCATTTGAATCTACTTAATAATGGTAAAATAAACCCTTAAATTTGTGTCTTTACTAAAATCTTATTGTCCATATCACATGCATAAATTTTTCTACTCCATTTATAGAGAAGTATTTTTCTAGAACATTTGATGTATCTAATTGAAGTGGAGATACTAACACTATTAATGACAAATAAAAATGAAATAATAGTAATTAATATATATGACCAAATTAGTAGAAAATGAGGGAAATATCTTCATGAGCATGCACACAAATCACAAAAGAGGGTTGGTCATATTCAAACCCAAGCCATATTACTAAAGGAAGAATTTATCCAAAATGGTAATATTATTTGATTGATTGATAAATATAAATTACAATATGGGGTTAAATGATTATTTTATTTCATTTTTATTTTTTCTTAGAAAAATAATTCTCCTTCACTCGCCCACATATTTTTCATGACCTACCATAATATTGGTTTCTAATTATGTGAGATTTGGTGGAATGGATCTCGCAACCTCCCTTGTAATTATGCCTTTTGTAGAAAGGGCCAAAGCAATCGAATTATCCCTTGGGGATTGGGAAAACCCTTCTTTATAAAAAGAGAGTGAATCCCTAGCTTATGGTATACACCATATTTATGAGGTGATTAAACCCCTACTAATGCTAATTACTCTAATTATATATTTTAGTTCTTATTTAACATAAGTAGTCATATACAAGGACACAACAAAATACCCTAAGGAAATGAGACTAAAAAAATATTACACAACTAATATTACTTACAAAATAATTCATAAACAAAGATTTACATGAATAAAGAAAAAAAATTATCTTAGTTACATAAAAGGTAAAGGCTCCATCACAGTGTTGATCATAAATGGTTTTGGATAAAAACTTTGTATCCATGACAAACCTAGAATAAATTGGATCCAGATTTTTGGGATCCAAGTGCAATTTCAATAATGTTATCATAGAATACATAATTATATTTATTATATGGAGGTGTGAAAAGTGAGGATCCATCTTATGTTTTGTAAAGACTATAAGTGAACAAATTCTCATAATAGTAATAAAAGTATTTGGTTTATTCATAGGATTTTGCAAGATTTGACCAGCTTCCCTTCATTCCTTTGACTTATCAGCTTGTAGCTATAACTTTAGTCATAAAATTATCTTATTGGCCATTGCAACTCCACAAACATGTCAAATTCCTTACAAATTGCAGAGTGCACATCTTCCTTTGTGATTTTATACAAACACTTAACATTGTTGTAATCTATCTATATGCATCTTTAATCACTCACGAAAATCCTTTTTAAACTGTCACCTTTTTGTTAGATTGATTCTTTATACAATCACATAGTATAAGACCACATTTTCATGAGTTGTAAACCCTATCTTTGATGAGTTGTCATCTTCCACTAATGATTGTTTAGTAATATTTAGATCTGGAATGGTCAAATTGATATACTATAAATTTTTATTGTGAGATCAATGCAATGCTTTGAATATGGCCCAATCCTTTTCTGCCATATTTTGTCTTACCTTGTGTTTGTTATAATTATTAACACATTATCTTATGCTTGCACATTGTGACCTCAATGTGCAAGGAAACTTGGGACATGACTGATGCACAATTAGAAGACTGATCATCCTAACACACATAATAGGAAGTAAATCACATCACATAAATAACTTTCCATGTTCCTAGTTCTCTAGTTTCCATCATTTCTTGGTTATTATAAGGAAAGAAGCTAATGTGAATGTAACTAAGAAAAAAATGATGTATATAAGAATGAGAGTCATTGAAGATGAAATATTAGAAAACATCAATTGAATGTATGTACTGCATATTCACATGAAACTAGTTATATAGATCCTAGAATAACTAGTGGACAACTAGAACTCACCATACAATATATGCAACTTACCTACACAACCCTTCTCAAGAGTTAGTGCACAAAGCATCTTCCAATCTTAATTTTATAACCCAAACCTATCAACTTTATACTCCACGCATTATTTATCAAGTTTATGTAAGTGAATTACATATAGTCATTGAAATTTAATCTTAGAGACCCTTAGAAATGTTTCTTATTATCACCACAACAAGTATTCCTTTCACTTTAAGTTGGATCTCCTCTAGCAAAAAGTGGGAAATTTTTGGAAATATTGTTGTCATTGATGTCAAAGATAGGGGGAGACTACTTATGTCCAATATAAAGATTGGAAAATGAAGATTGTTGGAAATATTGTTTTTGGAATTTTGATGCCCCATTTGGATACCATATCTTTAAAGGTATCTTTACTCCAATTACCTAGATCAAATGGAAGCACAAGATATATGGTTGGAAATATTATTCAGATACCTTTCAAATGGTATATGGAACCCCCTCTAATTCCAAAGGAATGAAGAGATATGAAACATTTTGTTAGGATGACCCAACTAAAGTACAAGCAAGTTGACCCAACCAATTTTACAAGTTGTCCCTATACACTTCAATCAATAAGAGATATGGGGTCGCAAGAGGAATTGAGGAATAACTTTTGGGTGATTCTTGGACTATAAAGGAGGAAGAAAAAATCTGATTTACGGGGTGAAAGAGACATCTCAAAATTTTCACTATAAATTTTGTTTTAGAATGTTTCATACCATGATAATTGGAGGATACATATATTTCGATATACCTATGGTAGAAATTTTAAACCATGTTTCTCTACAATTTTAGAGATACAATTCAAGAAAGTTGGTGTTCTAAATGCTCATGAAATATGCTTCAAACAGGAGAGCTTGTCATTTTTTTTATAACTTTCTTTATGAGATATTTCGAACTGTGAAATTCGGATGGCACAAAGAAGAGATCTATAGGTACCCGTGGTATAAATTTCAAAACCATATTTTAAAAATTGGATGTGTGTCATGTTGTGAAAATTCATTCTTGCGAATAAACCAAATGCAACAAGTTTTAGGAGAAGTAGACTTGGTGAAGGAAGAAGCAACAAGTAGACCTAGTGAAGGCATTGTTGAAAATGCAGCAAGAAATTCCTATTTTAATTGTTCCTTTGATTAAATTAGGAGAAAATCGAAATTCCACATCAACAGACAACTTGAATCAGTTAACTGAGCTGAAATAGTTGTTATCACTCATTTAGCTTAGTTAATTCAATTTGGGGGAATGAACTTGAGATGTGTACATTGATTCCTAAATTTTAGGAGCCTAGGTTGAGTTAATTTCAATTGTAACAATTTAATTCAATTAAATTGAGTTAAGGTGAGTTAAAATAGTTCCAACTGTTGGAGGAACTAGTGGGAGGTCTAGTAGTGGGGTGTAACTTAAGTGTTTAACTAGCTAACTAATCAATCAACATAAATTAACTCATGCATGCATGAAGAGTTACCTAGTTGAGATTGTATTTCAAGGGAAGTGTACTGTCAGTTGTTGAATTTTCCAAGCTGTACAGGTGGCACATGAAGTCAAAGTATGGCCTAAAGGAATTTCACAATTCTCAATGATAAATTTCCCTAATTAATATGGGCTAATTACTCATCAAAAAATGCAAGGAAATAGGAGCTTGGAGTGCTTGAAAATTGGCTAAGTATTGACAAAATTCAGTTAGGCAGACAGAGTATAGAAGATACTTGTGAAGATTGTGCTCAAGCTTGAGCAAGCATATTGTATTCATCCAGATTCTTTGATTAATGCAATACAAATAGGAAGGGGTTTTGAGCAGTTTCTTTCCGCTACATAAATATTTGTTGATGTGTGTTAAATCATGAGGCATTTTTTTATATGTGTTATCGATCATAATATTTCTTCAGTAGATGAGTAGAGTAGATTTAAGTCTTATGTTTTAGTACATTACATGAGCAGTTTTGAATCTACTTTAAAATTCTACATGGTATCAAAGCTAGATTCATAGTAGAAAAGAGATTTTGAAGTTGTCATTGCAGGAGGTTCGAAGTTGTAGATCAGTTTGCAAGATTTCTTCAGGATTGAGAAGATGAATTTAAATGGACTAAGGCTTGAGTATGCCCTTGAGGGAAGTTCGAATTATGTTTCATGGAAGGAAAAAATGGAGGAAATACTGGAGGATAATGGGTTGAAGGAATACATTGATTTTCTGAAACCAGCAACAACTGATGCTTGGAATCTAACAGAATCGAATAATTTTGTTGCTAGGAAAGGAGAATCATATTGGATGGGGTACGAGACCATATTGGCTCTAATCTCCATGGGAAAGAGAATATGTATGCAATGTGGAAAGAATTGACGGATTTGTTCCAGAACCGTAGTGACCACAGGAAATTGGAACTCAAGGAAAAGCTTTGAAACATCAAGATGCAAAAGAATGAAACAATTCCGCAGTACTTGAGCAGGTTTACACAGTGTCATGATGAAATTGGTGAGGTTGGTGTTACTGCCCCTAAATAATATTTGGTAGCTCTATCTCTTTTGTGCCTTCCCAAGAGCTGTCAAAATTATCAAAATTTCATAAATGGTAGAGAGAAACCACCATAGTGGGCTCATTTATCGTCTGATCTAGTGCAAAAAGAAATAATGCAGAGCAAAAAAGATGGGACCTCATCCAAGGTTGAGGACGAGGATAATTGTGCCTTGGATGGAAAGGAAAAGAAAGGGAAAGGGAAGAAATCCCAATTCAAAGCAGAATCTAGTCAAGGGGGCAAGAAGAAAGACTTGTCCAAAATCAAGTGCTTTCAGTTTCATGAATTCAGGCACTATGCCACGAAATTCCTACACAAGAAGACAAGAAAAAAGACCTCAAGAGGAGTGGCAGGTGAAGCTCTAGCTTCACAATTTGAGCTTGAATTTACCTTCATCACATGCATGGAAAGCACAATGATGGAAAGTGTTTGGTATCTCAACAACAGTGCCTCATTCCATATGACGGGGAACATAAATTTCTTTAGTGACTTGGAGGAGAAAGACCTCCAGATGCACATGGAGATGGAAGATGATGGGAGGTATAGCGTGACTGGTATTATTACAGTTACTTTTCAAAGGGATTCTGGCTCCCTTCTTAGAATCAAGGATGTGATGTTTGTTCCAGTTCTAAAGAAGAATTTGGTTTCTATCGCGGTGTTGAAAACCGTGGTTACGATGTGATATTCAACAAAGGGAAGACATTCCTGAGACACATCGCCATGAGACAAGTGAAGCAGATCAGGGTTCAAGTGAAGAACCTCTTTAGGTTGGATGTGGGAGACTGTGTTGCTTTGAGTACAAAAGCAGAGAAGGTGTAGAGCCAAGATGTCGACGAATTATGGCATAGAAGACTGAGCCATTTGTATCATGGAGCTTGGAAGATCATGCAACAGATCACCAAAAGCCTCCCCAAAGGTGCACTAGAGAAGCATAATACATGCAAAGGGTGTACCTTGGGGAAGTACACAAAATACACCTTCAATGATCGGGATAGCAGGGTACATGCAATCCTTGAAAGGATCCACTCTGATGTCTATGTACCTTTCTCGATAGCCTCCATTGCCAAGCACATGTATTATGTTATATTTGTAGATGATTTCTCAGAGAAGTCCTAGATTTTATTCATGCAGAAGAAAGACCAAACATTCTCCAAGTTTTTTGAATTTAAAACACTTGTTGATAAAGGAACTAGCGGGAAAGTGAAGGCTCTCAGGAGCGATAACAGTGTTGAATATGTGTAAAATGAGTTTAAAAAATTATATGCAAAGGAAGGAATTCGATGGGAGTTGAAAAAACCCCACAAACCACAACAGAATGGGGTGGCTAAGAGGAAGAACATAATTATTGTGGGAGTTGCACGGGTGATGTTGCATGACTAGGGCCTACCTCTGCACTTATGCGCCGAAGCATTCAACATAATGGTCTATGTGTAGAATAGGAGTCCTCATCGGATTCTCGGGATGAGTAACCAGAAGAATATTTTTCAGGGAAGAAACCAGATGTGTCACACTTCAAGATCTTTGGTTCATCAGTATATTTCCATGTTTCAAGGGAAGGACGGAAAAATCTAGAGCTGATAGCAAAGTTGGGCATATTTGTGGGGTACACTAATACACCTCACAACTATCATGTGTACTTGCCATCTCTCAAAATGAAAATTATTCGTAGAGATGTGAATTTCGATGAAGATAAGGAAATGAAGTATTCCCTTGAGAGGGAGCTTCAGTTGCATGCAGATCCGGAGATTTTGACTCCAAAGGAAGAACCTCAAGAAGATGTGGAGTATCCAAAAGAAGAGAGTGGAGACAACCATTCAAGTAGAGACATCCAGATAAGAAAGGAAGCGAACCAGGGAAGCTGAAATATTATTGCAGGATCCTAGAGAGAATGTGGGAGCACCCACATCACATCGCAGGCAGAGGAGGTCACCAGATCGGTACACTTGCTACATGGCTCTAATGAGTGAGCTAGTAGAGATAGAACCATCCTAATTTGAGGAAGCAGTGAAACAACCAATATGGGTTGATACCATGTTAGAGGAATATGATTCCATTGTTAGAAACAATGTTTGGGAAGTTGTCCTAAGGCTAGAGGAAAAATCAGTGACGGGTTCAAGATGGCTTTACAAGGTAAAGCATGTAGCAGATGGAAGCATCGAGAAGCACAAGGCCAGATTCGTGGCCAAGGGGTACTCTTAGGTAGAAGGTATTAACTATGAAGAGATCATTGCTCCTGTAGCAAGGTACTCTTCCATTAGATCAATTCTCGCTCTTGTTGCACATATGGGGTGGAAAATCCACCAGATGGATGTGAAGACAACATTCCTCAATGGATTTATTGAGGAGGAGGTGTGCATTGAAAAACCATAACGTTTTGAGACCTTCGACAGAGAGTCACGTGTGTGTCGACTCAAGCAAGCATTGTATAGGTTGAAGCAAGCACCTCGTGCTTGGTACACTAGGATCGATAGCTACCTTATTGGTTTGGGCTTCACCAAAATTGAAGTAGATGTAAACCTTTACCACATTCTGGTAGAAGGTAATTTGTTGATTATAGTATTATATGTTGATGAATTTATTTTGACTGGTGATGAACAAATTATTAAGTCTTGCAAGGAGGACCTTCCAAGAGAATTTGAAATGAAGTACATGGCATTGATGCACTATTTCCTTAGTTTGGAAGTATGCCAAATATAAGGGGAACTGCTTGTCTCTCAAGGCAATTATGCCAACAATATACTTCATAATTTCCACATGGACAGATGCAAACCCATGGAGACTCCTATAGCGACCAACTAGAGGAAAGAGGATGCCACTTCAGGAGAGGAAGTGGATGCTACCGTCTAAAGGAAGTTGGTGGGTTCACTCATGTATCTGGTGAACACATGACCAAACATGTGTTATGTAGTCAATCAGTTGAGCCAAGCCATGGTTCGACAAACCAAATTATTTTGTAGGGTTGCTAAACATGTACTACGATACCTCAAAGTCACCACTCAGTTTGGAATTTGGTACAAATGGAGAGAGTGAGTGAAGCTGCAAGGATTCACAGATGCAGATTTGGCGGGTAGTCCATCAGATAGGAAGAGCACTTCAGGAGGAATTTAGTGTTGGGTCAGCAACAGTTTCTTGGTACATCAGGAAGTAGAGATTAGTTGCACTTAGCTCAGAAAAAGCAGAGTACATGGTTTCAGTCAAGAAGCTTGTGAAGCTATCTGGATGAGAGATTCTTGTTGGGTTATTTGGTTAGATGATGGATCCTACTGTGATTTAATGTGACAATCAGAGTTGTATCAAACTCTCTGAGAATATAGTTTTTCATGATCAATCCAAGCACATTGATATGTGGTACCACCATCTACGAGATTGTGTGCAAAGGTGGATCATGTTGTTGCAGTACAAATTCTGACAGAGCAACATGATGAAAATATTTTGACAAAGGATTTGTCAAGAGGAAAATTTGAGTTCCATAGAGGTAATATTGGGGAATCTGATAATCTCTTTCTTGCTGAGAGGGAGTGTTGAAAATGCAACAAGAAATTCCTAATTTAATTTTTCCTTAGATTAAATGAGGAGAAAATAGAAATTCCACATCAAGAGACAACTTGAATGAGTTAGATGAGTTGAAATAGTTGTTATCACTCAGTTATCTTAGTTAATTCGAGTTGGGGGCATGAAATTGAGTTGTGTATAGCGATTCCTAAATTTTAGGATTCTAGGTTGATTTAATTTTAGTTGTAACAATTTAATTCAATTAAATTGAGTTAAGATTAGTTAAACTAGTTCCAACTATTTGAGGAAGTAGTGGGAGGTCTAGCAGTGGGGTGTAACTTCAGTGTTTAACCAGGTAATTGATCAATCAACCTAAATTAAATCATGCATGCTTGAAATTCGAGTTACCTATTTGAGATTGGAGTTCAAGGGCAGTGTACTATCAGTTGTAGAATTTTCCAAGTTGTACAGGTGGTGCATGCAGTCAAAGAAGGGCCTAAAGGAATTTCACAATTCTCAATGATCAATTTCCCTAATTAATAGGGGCTAATTCCTCATCAAACAACACAAGGAAATATGAGCTTGGAGGGCTTGAAAAGTGGCTAAGTGTTGGCCAAATTTAGACAGTTAAGCAGAGGATAGAAGATACTTGTGCAGGTTGTGCTCAAGTTTGAGCAAGCATATTGTATTGATCGAGTTTCTTTGATTAATGCAATACAGGAAGGGGTTTTGAGCAGTTTCTTTCCCATATATAAATGTTTGTGTATGTGTGTTAAATCATGATTCATGTTTTTTATATGTGTTCTCGATCATGAATTTGCTTCCAAGGATGAGTAGAGTAGATTTGAGACTTATGTTTTAGTACATTACATGAGAAGTTTTGAATCTACAGGCATAAGCAACTGAGAAAGCTACTGTAAACAGAAGCAACAAGTAGACTTGGTAAGAGAAAAAGAAACTATTAGACATTGTGAATAAGCAAGAAAGTGGGTTGGTTCCTACAAATATTTGCAACAAATTGGGGATTGGTGTCTCTGTAGGTTTGTGCTTACAAATCTTGCAACAAAGGGGATTGTTGTCTCCCATAAGTTGGTTCTTATAAAACAATAGAGGGGATTGGTGTCTCTTTTAGGTTGGTGCCTACAAATCAACAAAGGCGTTGGTGTTTCTTGTAGGTTGGTGCCTATAAAGCAGCAAAGGGGATTGATGTCTCTTATATGTTGGTGCCTACAAAGAAATGGTGCCTACAAATTGATGTAATAGTAGGGAGTTCCTACGAGGTCTCTCATATCAAAAAAGGTTTTGTGCATTATACTGATCCATCCCCGCCCCCTCTCTCGATATGATTGTGAATTTCAACCATTTTTATCGAATCAAGTTCCTTTAGATGCAATCTAACCACTTGAATGTAAATATTAGAGGGACAAATTTCTAGCAAGGATAATAGATCCCCTTCCTTTAATGGAACAAATTACATATTTTGGAAGATAAGGATGAGAGCACATATAGTGTATCTTAGCACATGCATATGGTCAGACAGAGGAGGAGAGTTTACATCAGATGAATTTGCAGATTTATGTGATGATTGTGGAATAAAGAGGAGTCATACCATTGCAGACACAAACCCAGCAAAATGGAGTTTTTGAAAGGAATAATAGGTCAATAAAACAAATGGATAGAGCTATGATGCGGGAAAGGAACATACCAAATACTTATTGGGCATAATCTATTCACACAGTAGTCCACATACTGAACAAGGCACATCTTAAACCTAATTGTGACAAGACACCCTATGAGTTATGGCATGGATAACCAACATCAATCAAACACTTCAAAGTGTTTGGCAATAAGTTTGATATTAAAAACAATGATGAGAGATAGGGAAAATTTGATGCTAGGGTAGGTGAAGGAATCTTCTTGGGATACTCAATGAAAAGAAAAGGGTGCATGTGCTACAATAAAATAATACATAATATTTTTTACTCTATATGTGTGAAAGTTGATGAGGAACTACTTATCAAGAGCAAGAAGACATTCTTTCTCAATCCCATAGATTAGTCAATTAGTGAAGAAGAGGAAGAACATGTTTAAGATGCAGAGGAAACAGAGACCCATTCGAAAGAACCCTCGAGGTATGTACAAAAGAACCATATTGAAGATCAAATTGTTGCTAACAAGAATAAAGGGGTCCAAACAAGAAGGAAACTTGTTGAGACAACATATCAAGCTCAGATTGCTATGTTGTCCATGATTGAACCGAAAAAAAAAATAAAAAAAATAAAATAAATAAATAAATAAATAAATAAATAAAAAAAAAAAAAAAAATAATAATAATAATAATAATAAAATAAAATAAAATAAATCTGAGACAAGAAAATATGGACATTGGATAGATGCCATGAATGAGGAACTAGACCAGATAGAAAAGAGAGAGACTTGGGAGTTGACATCAAGACTAGTAGACGAAAACATCATAGGGACAAAGTGGGTCTTCAAAAACAAACTAAATGAACAAGTGCAGATTGTCAGAAACAAATCCAGTTTGTATGTAATGGTTATGCACATGTATAAGGATTAGACTTTGAAGAAACTTTTTCTCCAATGGAAAGGTTAGAAGCAATCGAAATGTTTTTTGCCTTTTCCTGTCACAAAGACTTCAAAGTATACTAGATGGATGTGAAGTCTTCCTTCCTTAATGGAGAGCTTGAAGAAGAAATATATATAGAACAACCTAAGGGCTTCCAACTATCAAATAATCCTAATGATGTTTGCATATTAGAGAAGGCACTCTATGAACTCAAACAAGCACCATGAGCATGGTATTATCAATTGGAAAATATCTTCAAAAACAAGGTTTTCATAAAGGTACGACTGACAACAGCCTATAGATAAATTTAGATGATAAAGAACTCCTAATTTTAGTTTTCTATGTTGATGATATAATTTTAGGAAGCAACAAAAACTCTCTAGTTCAATGGTTTACTAATGAAATGAAGTCAAATTTTGAAATGTCAATTATTTGAGAACTTCCTTCCTTCCTTGGTTTGCAAGTCATACAAAATTAAGAAGGCATGTTCATCTCTCAAGAAAAATATTTAAAAGAAATTTTGAAAAAGTTCAAAATGGAGGATTGTTTCCCTGTCACCACTTCCATGGTTGTTGGATACAATTTATGCAAGGATGATGAATCACTTAATCTGATCAAAATATATATAGATCTATGATAGGAACCCATAATATCTAGTAGCTTCTAGATTGAACATAATTCTAACAGTTGGGTTAGTAGAAATATATCAGTGAGCTCCAAAGCAAAGCCATATATTAGCAACAAAAAGAATCTTTAGATATTTAAAATGCATGACGGATTATGGAATGTGGTACCCAAAAGGAAAATACTTTCATTGACAACTTACACCAATTCAGATTAGGCCAACTACATAGATGATAAAAAAATTACAAGTGGTGAAGCATTTTTCTTAAGAGAATCATTGGTTGCTTGGTTAAGCAAGAAGCAAAACTCATACTCACTATCTACTGTGGAAGTTGAATACATAGTATCAGTATCTTCTTTCACACAAGTAATTTGGATGAAGAAAATTGTACAAGACATGAAGGTATCATACAATGAACCAAACTCTATAAAATGTTATAATACAAGTGTAATAAGAATATCAAAGTATCCAATGACACATTTTAAAACTGAACACATTTCCATAAAGTATCATTTCCTTAGAGAGCAAGTTGTTGAGCGGATAGTAAAGATGGATTATATATCAACTAAAGTAAAAATAGCTAATATTTTCATCAAACCTTTGCCAAGAAAGCCCATTGAATATTTGAGGCAAAATTTTGGAACAATCCATGCTCCTTCTTCTCATTAGTTTGACTTCAAAGAGGAGCATCTAAGGATTGTAGAAGACTTGAAAAGGATGAATAATCTCAGGTGGGGCCTCTACGGTCATATGAGAAACAACAACAACAAGATGAGAATGAAAAGTATGAAGAAGCTACAAATATGAAGCTACTTCATGTAATTTGAATGAGTTAATGATAAAATGGATGGCTAAGGTGATTAAGAAAAAATATTGAAAAGAATATTTCCTCAACATATCCTCTGCAAAATGTATTCATTAAGAAATTTAAAGTGCCACTAGAAGAAAAAAACAAAGAAATTAAGTGTAGCATAAAGGAATCACATATATATAAAATTATATATTTATTGTTTGTATAACTCATAATATCTAAGTCTTAGTGAGATCATGAAAAGGGAGAAAACGACGAAAGCCTTCATACTTGATGAATCTAGCCAAGGAACCATGTGGATAGGGGAATGAAAGGCACACCTACAAAGAATTAAAATACAGTCCGATAAAATATACCTCATTGAAATTTCATTCAAAGAAAATTCATAGATCTTAGAATATATTTACAAAGAAAAATGGGTCAAGCCAAGATATTCACACCATTATGTAAAATAATGTGTACATTTTCGAATCAACATTCCAATGAATATAACGCATAGGAAAAGAGCCATAGAGGTGGCGACAATATCATAATATAAAGAACTATTGGAAACTCAAAAATAAAGAAATAGGTTCTGTCACGAGGACATATGGAATCTATCTAGTGATATGAACGATACTAATATCATAGCAGAGACTATATCCTTCATGATAAAAGACAACTATATAAATTACAAAGGTATAAAAAATTTATAAGACAAGCTTTGCAATTGAATGCATTTATGAGAATGTCCAGACCAATATATCATTGAATCTATAGATGGATCATATGGAGCATATGGAGACCATCCCACTTACAAGATTGTATCAATATGCTTGGTGTATACCTACAATTCTGCTTTGAGGAAATATTAGGGTGATTTTACTCATATCTTCATCAAAACAACACACAAACATGTCACATGATCAAATGAGCATCAAATAGTCACATGAAGACAAATTGAGCATCAAACATCCAAGAATAATGAGAAATTGAAGCCAAAATGAACATGCAAATGGACTTGGCCAAAGACAAAGAATCAACTAAAAGGGACGAGAATGACAAGGGGAGAAAATGAATAAACAAAGCATGATGAATGAATGAAAAACGAAAAAAAAAAAACTCGATGCAAAGGAAAAGAGGTCATGAAATAATTTGTTCCAGACATTACAAATCATATGGAGCCCATGAGGAATTACCAATAGACTAGAGATGCTAGCAGATGTTACATAGTCAGGGAATGATTTCCATCGTTACATAATATGGTCGATGGAAGTCTCAAGAAATATATGGAAGAAAAGTTTTCATAATGGTGCTAGTTACAAGAGAAATCAACACCAAAGATGCCAAATATGGATGCCAAGTCACTAAATATGCCAGAATAGTGTCAAGGAATACAAGTCAGAATAATTATGATTCCAGAGGAAAGGAATTTTGAGGAAGAATTTCATGTTTGTTATGGTCAGAGAATACCAGAGGTATGCCAAGCCTAATCAGAACTAAGAACGTTACATGGATGTATGGGTTATTTTATCACACATAGATTTTCAAATTTTTTGATAGGATCACTCACCTCACTCACGTAGATTTCATTTTGTCTTAATAGGTTGGTTCATGAAATTGATAAAAAAAGTCCATGAAATCAACTTTACCCTAAGTCTAAAACCCCCCATTATTCATGTCATGTCAGTCAAATCCACCCAATTCCACTTAGTTTTCGCATTCATGGTCTCAAATCAAACAAATTGTACCTGTTTATTTTTCCACCATTTGGTAGCGAATGCAACTGCAGAATGGTAGATTTCGCTATGGAATCACTTAACAATTCTGTAGCGAATTTGCTAGATTTATAATTGTCTTCGCTGCGGAATCATGTTTTTTTGCAGAAAAATAGAGGATGATGAGTTGTCAAAATTATGATGTTCAGGGGTAAAGGTGATGTCACCCAATTAGTTATCATGATCACCCAAGCATGCAGGATCGTAATTACCCTCATCATTACCTTTTATTCCCACATTTGGCATTATTCTCCCAACTTTCAAATTGCATTTTTAAATTCATCTCAAAACATCTCTCTGTCATCTGTTTTTCGAAGCCTTGCATGCAGTAGTCTAGTATCATCTTTGAAGAGTTGACTCCCACCGCAAGCAGCTTTTTGTCAAGTGTTTTTCTCTAGAGGTGTCACAGTTAGGGAGACAACGTGGTTGTAAAGGAGAATGGCTATGAAGAAGAAGGTGAACAAGGGAGGCTCTTATGTGAGATACGAGCCCATGGACCTCAAATTATTAAATGAAGACCCCAGTTTCATGGATGCATTCATAAATTTTGGATGTCTGCAAATTTTTCAAAATATTCAAGGATTTTATGCTCAAATATCAAAGGATTTTTCAGTGAACTTTACAGGCACAACCTCGAAGGTGGGGGTTTTAAATTTCACAGTGTCACCTGATACCATTTCTCAAGCCACAGAGATACCAAGAGAGGGTGAAGAGTGGTTCAAATCCACCAAATTCAAAATGCAGAGCTGTGAGGAATTTTTCAAACTAGAACACATTGGAGCTGACATGGCATATGGGATTCCAAGGAGTTATATGAAGGAAAATTATTCTAAACTGTTGTTTGTGATCCAGAAGTACTTTAATTGTGAGGGGAGGTTTCATATGGTTTACGTGTACCATTTCAGGCTCCTTTTACATTTCACTGGTAAGCAGCCCCTTGGTCTTCCTTTCTTTTTGTTTAGGAGCTTAGGGAAGATGTCTGAAAAGGTTCAAGCCAGGGCTGAAGGCAGTGAGACATCAGTATTTCACCATGGTTTGATTAAACTCTTAGTGTTTGAATAATTGAAGAAATTAAACAAATATTGGGCATATTTCCTTTTCCTCAGTGGATATGAAGTTGATTCAGGGACACCTAAGAAGACTTCAAAACCAAAAACTACTTCATCTCCAGCTGTGACAGAATATGTAAATGAATAAGAGGCAAAGCCTATCTTGGATCCAATAGATGTTGAAATAGAACCTATACTAGAGGCAGATATCCCACAGCCTTCACCTACAAGAAACAAACATAAGATTAGTAAGCATGGTAGCGGGAGGATAACTAGAAGTCAAACCATTGGAAAGGGAAATATGGAAGGCCTCCTCAATGCAATAGATATTGAAGAGAATCCAATTGTCAGAGATGAAGACATTGAAGGTGACAAGAAGAAGAAACGGAAAGGTAAGACTGTTAAAAAGTTAGATTTTGCAGGAGAAGATGCAGGCTTCATATTCCAGCCAAGGAAACCATGTATTAGGCTACAACTTGCAAAGGGTGTCATGGAAAACAAGAAGACATAATATGTTGACAAAGGCAAGAAACCTATCACAGAATATGTTATCACTCAAAAAGTGAAACATTATTTGACATGGTTATAGAGTTCATTTGTCAAAAAGTGAAACATTATTTGACATGGTTATAGAGTTCATTAGAAAAATTTAAGTTTATTCATCTTAACCTATTCTAAGGTTCAAACCCATCTCCATTCAAGTAATATCATGTCCTATCAGTCATCATTTGCTGACATATTTCATTTCCCAATCTTTTGAATTCAAAAAGGTCACCTTAGCCAGTTTTTCTTGTTTTCGTAGTGATTTACATTGTAAAAATGTTGTTTTCACTACAAAACTGCTTAATAGTTTCGTAGCGAAACTACTAGGAAATGAACTAACCACACTACGAAAAAGGGTATTTCTGTCTATCTTGTCAAATATGGTGCAAGATGTCAGTCCATGATTAGAATTGTTAGGGTGGATGTCATTTGAATCAGTTAGGGTCATTTCCAAGGTACAAATGTCATGGTTGAGGTAATTATTACTGTTTTTAGCTTGCATGAGTCATGATTAAGCCACGAGCTATCATCGAAACTTTAAAACATTACCCAATTGATTCTTTTGTCATTCTTCGCTTCATCTTTGCATGCTCTTGAGTTCTGGAGAGTTGTTTCACCAAGCCAAGCTGGTTTCCGACATTTTCAAAAGTTGCAGGTGTCACTAATCAAGCGAGGCAAAGAAGGTATAAAATCACTATGGATGCAAAGAGGAAGACCAACAAAGGTGGCCACTGTCTTAGATATAAGCCATCGGACATGAATTTTTTAAATGAAGACCCAAATGCATTAGGAGTTTTCAGAAGAACATGGTGTTTATAGTTCTGCCAAAAATTGCAAGGGTGCCATGTGTAGGTTTCGAAGGAGTTTGCTATCAATTTCAATGGGACAACTTCAAAGGTGGGAATGTTAAACATTACAGTAACACCAGATACTATTGCAGTAGCAACAAGAATACCTAGAGGAGGAGAGAAATGGTTCAAAGGTATCAAGTTCACCATGCAGGACTGTAAAGAATTCATCAAAATAGAGCATAGTGAAATTGATCTCACAAACACTCTCCCAAGGAGCTACACGAAAGATAACTTCTCAAAGTTGCTACTAATTATTCAGAATTACTGCACCTGTGAAGGGAGGTATCACATGGTTTAATCCTACCACCTTAGGCTTCTACTGCATTTTGTGGGTAAGAGGTCCCTTGATTTGCCTTTTTACTTATATAGAAGTCTAGCTAAAATGTAAGACAAGGTCCAAGTTAAAGCAGAAGGAAATGAAACCTCTCTTTTTCATCATGGTTTGATAAATTTGCTAGTATTAGAGGAGTTAAATAGATTAGGCAGAGACTGGTCATCTTTTCTGTTCATCGATGGTTTTGAAGTAGATGCTATCACTCTTAAAAGAACTCCCAAACCTAGAGATATCCCATCACCTTCAGTGATAGAGCAAGTTGAGTCAGTGATCATGGAGACAAAGCCTTTGCAGAAGGTTGATACACCCAAAGCTACACCTGTAAAACAAAAACCAACAGTGAGCAAACATGGCAGCAAGAGGGTTACAAGAATCCAAACAGTGGCTAAGGGTAACTTAGAGGACATTTTGCATGCTATTGATATTGAAGAAAATCCCATAGTCCAAGCTGAAGACATAGATGAGGGAGGAAGGAAGCTCAATAAATCCAAAATAGCGAAAAAGTTAGAGTTTGCAGGTGAAGATACAGGATTCATGTTTCAAGCTAGAAAACCAATGACAAGACATTCCAGAAAGGTATTGGAAAGCAACAAAGAAGCTCAAAAGGTCAGTGAAACTGCTCACCCACCACCAATCATCATTGACCTCTCCTCACCTGCAAAATAAGAATTAGTCATCAAACAAAAGAAGGACAAAGAGAAAATCAATGAGAAGTCAGAAGTTGAAGTCCTTAAGGAACAATTGAAGCTGGCAAATGATGAAATATCAGTCTTGAGGAAAGAGGCTAAGAAATATAAAGCTAGAAGAGTGCAGTTTGAACAGATGAGAAATATTTGGGAGGATCAAGTCACAAGTGTCTCTAAGACCTTGGAAAACACAAAAAAATTGATAAAGTGGACTCAGCCACTAAGAAAAGAGGTCAAGCATGTCAAAAAGGTAAACCTGCATTTGCAATCTAAGAATAGGACACTAAAGGACCAAGTCAAAGATCTTCAAGAGAAATTAGAACTGATTCATGAAGAGCTGGATAAGAAGGGTTTGAAGATGACTGTGGTTGAAGATCCCATTGCTCAATTGATCATAAATGAGGAGGAGACACCACAGGAGCCATAAAATGAGATATAATATGTTTCAGAGGGTTCATTACATGCAGAAGATTGGGTTTTAGCAGCAGGAGGTCATTTTGTGAAGACAATTTTGAAATAATTTTTTTTTGTGTTTTTACATAGTTTTTCCTCTTTTCGTAGCATTTCCTATGCTTAAAGATAGGAAAAATCTACGAAAAAACCTGTAGCAGCTTTTTGCCTCTAAAGTAATTTTTTGCAGCTTTAAAGAAGAGAGATTGATAGTGTGGATGTTTCATGACTGGGTTGACACCATGGAACAATAAAGGAGAAAAGTTATTGGGTGCAAAAGCTACTTTTTAGACACTACCAAAGCTTGCTACGAAATTGTCATGTTTTCATAGCGAGTTATTTTTAAAGGTTTTGGAGCATCTTAATGGAAGTTTTGGACAACTAGACTCCCCAACATGTCAAGGGACCTTAACATCAAATATTTATGACTCCAAGGAAGTGCTGTGGAGACAGGTCATTAGCCAAAGCTCTTATTGAAGATAAGGATTATGCATTCCTGAAAAATAGGGTTTTGTTCCACATGTCTAGGAGGGTTTTTAATGTGTAAAGTGATGATGAATTATGTGATAACTTTTTCAAGCATGTGATACTTATTTTGCAACTGTGATGTAACTGTTTCAAAAGATAAGGTAAAGTGTTGTAATAAATAGGAGTTTGACTCCTATTTGGAGATGTCTTCTTTAAGGTGTAGCTGTAATTTTCTTGTTAGAAGTCATGTTTTGTAGTTTTGTGATGTGTCATAGGAGAATTTGATGAATCTAGCCATCAAGAAGATCATCCTTGTTGTAAGATTGTCTATTAAAAGGCAAAGCATCGAAGTAGTGACAGGTGGGAGATTTTTTGCACCAAACTGCTGTTTTATGTATTTTGGACTTATATCAGTAATACAGAGTGATTTTCTTCTTGACAGACCTGAGATTATCATGGGGTTTTAAATGTCTTTTTGATCTATATCTTAATGTTTACTACTTGCAGTAGATTTCATCTCTATTACTCAGAATTCATAAGTTTATGCTCTAACTTCCTTTAGTGATGAAAT
Organism: Pinus albicaulis; assembly: GCA_034641835.2. Lineage (NCBI taxonomy): Eukaryota > Viridiplantae > Streptophyta > Pinopsida > Pinales > Pinaceae > Pinus > Pinus albicaulis. The sequence continues at coordinate 93,914,863 of CM076571.1, read as the reverse complement.
GACTGTGTTGCCCTATGTTTTATGTGTTATTTTCCTCTGTTAAAGACCCCTATCTGCCTCAGCTTCCATGTTAAGAAACCTTGCCACTGAAACTACTGATTGTTGAATCCATAAGCCCAATGGTAGCAAGCATTCATTCTTTTCAACCTGCAAACATAAAAAACAAGTTACATTTCCAATAGAGTTAGCCATCTAGTATCATCATTATTCAATATCATAAAACCCCCTTGAGAGAGCCCTCTCAGACTAAAGAGGCTAAGCTTCAGTCAAAATTTGGTTTGAAACAATTACATAGAGTTGTTTGATGAGCAGCCAATCAAGTACAATTTTTGTGATAACAGAAGACATCATAGACTTGTCTCCAACAACAAAAGAAGTTTTTGTGCAAAGGAAAGGAAAGGAGAAGATGGTGGAAAAGACTGAAGTGCAGGTATTGCAGGAACAGTTAAGAGAGGCTAGAGAAGAGGTCATTGAAGTTAAATTAGAAATACAAGAGGCCAAGGTAGACTGAAAGCCGATGTAATATTTTGAAGAAAAAGTAAATGATCAGCTAAATCGATATGATAAATCACTAACAAATTCCGAAAAGTTGCTGAAAAAAACACTTCCTTTGAGGAGAGTAATGAAACACACCAGAAAGAGAAACCTATGGTTACAGTCTGAAAGGAAGAAGCTCAAGGGACAGGTTAAAGAATTAGAGGATCAAATGGAGATGATTCATAAAGAATTGAAGAAAAGAGGGCTGAAATTCAAAGTGATGAATGAGCTTGAGGAGATGCAGCCTTCGACTACTAAAGATGGAGTTCCCAAAGTTTGAAGAGTTAGCCTAAATATTTTTGACAATTTTGCAGCATTCAAGAAACATCATTTCCAGTTTTGAAAGTGAAATTGTGAGGAAAAAGGGAAATTTTGTGTTTTTCTTCCAATTAGACAATTTTGTAGCGAAGCCCAGGCTTGAAGGCCAGATTTTGCTATGAAATCCCTCTAGGTTACGTTTTGCAAAAAATCTCAATTTGGTTGAAAATCAAAGGAGGATAAGATTTTTATTTATCTTCTTTTATCTAACAAACATATCCCAATTAGAAAGGGAGGTTAAAGGTTGACCTAGATGGATGAAATGGTTTTTCTACCAAACTACACTACGAAACTTCCTATATCACTCTGTTTTTGCAGCGAGGATCTTTTTGTTGTATTTTTTTGTTTTGAAAGTGTATTAAAGATCAACCAACCATGTGGAGGCATTAAAAGGTAGCAGTGGGTCACTCTAGTAGGAATTTTCTCCTCGACAAATATGTCACCTTTCCAGCTCAGCATAAAGACAGTGGTCAAATGTCATGGTTATCTTCTCCTTAAAAGTAGGGTGATCAGTTCCTAAATCTAGTGGGTATATTTATGTCTAGGTTATGGTTAGTGCCACTCAATCACTTGGTTACCATCGATGTAATTATCCAATTCTACAAATAAGTGAATGTAATAAATGGAAGGTAGATTCCGAACAGGCTTGTAAGTCTAAAATTATTAGGTGTTTGTTTCAGTTCCAGGAATATATTTATGGTTAAGATAGTTGTCAAAGATGATGGTCTGATGATCTAGCTAGATGGGCAAATCCAATGTAATTAACAAAAGCCTATTAATAGGCAGAACTTCTAATGAGAAGGGGTTGGAGAATGTTATTTGACACTACCACTATTGTAACTTTTTTATCATCAGTAATATACAGTGATTGTGTTTTCTTCTTCACCTGAGATTCTTTGAGTGTTTCAATGAGATTATGTCTTATGTCTCTTAATATTTTGTTTCCAATATCTTGATGTTGAATTACGCAGAATTCATTTCTTCATGCTCTGACTTCCTTTGAACATTAGGCTATTGAATATTCCTGTGTGTGTATTGTCCTTTCATTGAAACATTATAAGCCTCAGCTTCCACAAGGAGAGCTATTTTCATTGAATTTACTCACACTGACTCCATAAGCCCAATGGTAGTGAACCCTATACATTTTTCACCTGAAATAAAACACATTAAAGTCCATATCACAAAGTTAGCGATCTGATTGAATCCTAATTGAAAAAATTATAAGTTAATTTGAGAGAGCCCTCTCAGGCTGAAGAGGCTAATCCTTAGTTAAAATCTGGTTTGAAAGAGTTACTCTAAGTTGTCTGGTGGAGCAGCCCATTAGTACCAATTTAGAGATAACAGGTTACTTAATATCTCATATGTGTTGAGTAAGTCCTCATTATGTCAGACTTAGTCTTCATTATCTCGTGTGCATTGAGGGAGACAAAGGATTCTAGAGGATATAAAATGATGGCAAATAATTCCAATTGTGTGATTTAAACTATAGTGCAAATAAAAATAAAATGAATTATAAGTGATTCCTAAGTGAATGGATCGACAAGAGAATTCTCAGAAACAATAAAATTAATCAATAATGAACATGCCTTGTATCGAATGTGTGTGAATTCAAGATCATGTGTTCAAAAAGGGTGTTTTCCAGACAAAAATAAAATTGGTAGAATAAGTGTTGGCGGAGACAATCTTGGAAGATACAAATCTATTATGTGCAGGACTAAGCTTAGATTGACTCTTACTAAATATTAACTTGACAAAGATTAATAATTTTATTGATGTTATGTTTGAGTTGATAAATGATAAGTAGTTTTATCAATAATTCTTTGATGTTGGTTGCCAAGATGGACATAACATAATCAAAATATTTTAATGAATGTTTGATGTTATTTCTATTATCCCTCTTGCATTGTAGTCTTTTCTTATCAAAGGTTAAAATAATTTCTTATCTAGATAAGACACCATTGTTGGCCATGGGGAAGGTAAAATACTAAACCAAGAATGCCAAAGACCACTTCATTATGCTATTTTTTGTAAGCAAGAGGACAATGATGCTTCTTTCAAGAACAATGATGGTTATGCCTCATATTTTATGCCCCTCGCAGTGATATCAAAGAAAGTATTGGTGAACACTCCTTCAAAGATCCATCTAATTGTGTCATATTGATGTGTAATCACCGTGTTATCATAGTTAGAAACAAGTATTGATTTGTGGAAACTTACAAGGATTCTGAACCATGCAATATAAATGTTCTATCGTGAATGTGATTCCATGATATGTGTACAATGTTCTATAATGCTTGTCTTTAATACAAAATCTGAAACAAATGCTTTATCATATATGGAGACATATGCATCAATATTCTTCCTTGTTTATGCAAACACTAGAGTTTTGTGGTCTTCTTCATCATCAATAGTGTTAAGAGAGACCTCTCCTTGTTTATTTTCATTTTCTACCGAACCCCTTTCCATTGATGTGAAAGGGGGAGGTCAGTAGAAATAAGAAGAAGTGATTCTCAAGGAGGTAAGTGTTGAAATTGGTAGCTTCAGTAAGTATTTTCATTGGCAAAAACAAAGGATAAATTATGTATTTTCCAGTTGTCCAAGTTGGCCTCATTTGTGCAAGTCGCCCCCACCACTTGAAGGGGTTTGACCCTATGGTCAAAACCCACCTCTTGACTCACATATATATTGGACATTCATTGACCTCATTTGGAAAAAATATCACTCATCCATTCCACCAATCACAAGAAGATTTGTCCACAGGTGTGAAGGATAAGAGAAGTATTATTTCTATGTCAACCAGCTCTCTTGACTTCTATTGTCCAATGTTGAATTGGTTTGTTTTCTCTCTGTTTAACTCAATTGTTGACTAAAGTTTGAAGGTCGAGTTCTTTGTGGTTCATTGATTGTATTTGACCTAAGTTTCATCTTTGTTCTAGGTTGTTGACAAAGAGTTGACTGTAGGCCAATTATGGCACTTTGATCAAGACTTTGACTAAGGAATTGCAGGTTGAATTTCGGTCCTTTGACCATAATCCTCAGGATAAAATTTGGCCCTCTTGTGTAGAATTTGACTTTGAACAATGCATTGACTTTCTCTCTCTCATTTGAATTGTTTGACTTGGAAATTATTTAGGTAAAGATTGGCATTTTGATTGGAAAATATGATGAATTGAACTCTCTCTCTCATAATGAAATATTACTGGGTTTTCCCCCTTGTGGTTTTTTGTCCCAATAAATTTTAGTGTCTCTTGTTTTAATGTTATATGTGATCTCTATATTTTTATTTAAATTTATGGTTGAAAATTTCAAGTATAACTTCTTAATGATTGGAATACTCTAAGAAGTTAAATTGTATCATTGGGAGTAGTTATTATTTTGAAAATTTATCTAGCCTTGTCTACTTCTGGAAAATCAACAATAAGGAGAAATAAGGAGTAGTGATTCACTGGAAAAAAGGGAAGGCGGATGTTAGTAGTGTTGGCACTTGTTAGCTCCCTGCAATAAGCAAGATTGGGAAAGTCCGATCTCAGGGAGAAAAATCGTTTCAACCACTTTGGGATTCTAGGATCTTGCCCTCCTGAATCCGGAGAGGGATATGTCCAATAAGTGCAAAGATGGATTTGTCTTTGAAGTTTGGGGTTATGATATTAGGCTAGTTATGAAGGCCAAGGGTTTGTTTTGTTATTGGATGGTTGAGCATGAATACTGCTTGAGGTGGAAAGTCCTAAGTGCAAAGAGTTTCAAAGGTGAGAAGTTGCAAGTGAATAGAACAGCTAGGCTAAAGAGATAGATATAACGCTGGTTTTTAGTCCATTGGGCTATGGAGTCATAACAGGGCTTTAATTGAAAAACAACATCAAGAGTGATCCAGACAAGTCATTCATATCACAAGAACATTGAGATTAAAATGATGGAATGGGAACAACAAGTTGGAGTGGGTAGAATCGATAATAATTTCACAAGGGATTTATAGTCAGTCCAAATAAGAAAAGCCTCCTAAGTAACTGTTTAAAACCAACCAAGTGCAAGGCTAACCATTGACTTCTTGGGCAAGTTTGTATTAAAGCAGCTTAATTGACAAACAATCCAGTAATCCACATAATTACCTTCAGAAAGTATGAAAACATATAAGAGAATACAGAGTGTAAACTTAAGATCAGATAAAGTAATTTTAAACCTAGCCTGCTTTCAGTCAACACCAAGGGAAACTTTTAGAATCTTCTTTTGGAGAATAGAAGCTAGAAACAGGGCAAACCATCACTTTTCTAGTCTAACTTTAATAAGAAAATAAGGAAAATAACTTTCAATAACAATGTTTAAAGCAAACAGTAGGATGAGGTAACTCCAGCATTCCTAACTGCTTAAACTGTATTAAATCATTCTTAAACAAACAAATTGGAGGAAAACATTAAGATAAAGCTTTTCAGTCAGAGAAGGTTACTGATATACAGTAGGAAAACAATATGATATACATAGAAGGAAAACAATAACAAAGAAAGGGACACTTCACCAGTGATATAGACCAGGATCCCAAGAAACAGCTTGTTTATTGATGTCAAACCAGTTACAGTACTCAGGTCCAATGTTTCAGTTCAACAATCATCTTCACTATCCAGCCTAACTAATCTAACACAAACAGAGCTCCAAGGGCCAGTGAACACTATTTACAATCAGAAGTTTAAGCTCAAGTGTATTTCAAAGTTCTGCAACCAACCCCTCACTCATCTTCTGCAGTAGTATATATAGAAGAATGAGGAGGTGAGATATGATAAAAGATCTCAATTACAATTAATACAGACTTAAATGGCTTCTTGGCCTTTGAGGGGCTCAATGAAGAAACTTTCATACATATCCTCTGTATTAAATGATTTACATAAAGATTTAAGCTTGGTGGGAGCTTTTGTTGACCTTTGAGGCTCTGTGTGGCGTCGAAGTAACTCTGCATATGTTTGTCATTAATTTCCTTGGCAGAGTTTCCTCTTTGGCTGCGTTTTGAGACAAATATCTGATCCTGATCAATAAATTCGGCCTCTGATTGAATACTTTGAGGTACAAGTGGCATTTCAGTAGCTGGGAGGAATCAATTTGCCTTAGATGTGGCGGTGGAGGCGTTCCTGTTGATAAAACACTTAAGATCTTATTTAAACTATGTTTTAAATCAGGGATTAGGCTTTTGATAAGCATCTTAGACGTAATCCCCACAATAGCTGTCTTCAATCTTCTATTCTGGCATATTTCTGGTTTTCTACACTGATACTCTTTCACTGTGTCCGATTCATGGTTTTTGCTGGTATGCAGGGTTGCGTAGGGCTATGTGGCATCAATGCTTCATGAACGATTGATGAAAACATTTTTTTAACACCCTGTGATGATTTTCTTTAGTGAATCGAAGGCAGGAAGATCGTCATCCTCTGCCTTCGAATTTTGTTAAAAAATGGCGAGAAAACCATTTAAACCCTACAAAATACAAACAAATATTAAAAAATCCTGCATATATAGGTTTATTGCTGCGGAGGACGTGTGGGGGAAGCGTGGCCATTGGATGGCATCATCCAACGGTCAAGATTGATCGGGAGAAGTGATAGAGAAGGCGGAAGATTTGTTTAAATCAGAGTCGTTGATCGCATAGAGATCGATGGTCGAGAGTGGAAACGAAGAGTCAAAGCGGAAAATGTTTGACCGGGCGATGAATCAGGGCGATGGAATATGGGTCGTCGATCTGCAGATCAGATCGACGATGGAGATCTATTGAATGCCGCGTCGTAGCCTGGTTAACTATCGGGCATCTTCGGTGGGTGATAGCCATCAGATGGGTGGCTTCAGATCAGACGACACGCATCAATATCGCACCGGGTCCACATCCGTACGTTAACACGCAATGGACAACGGTTTTGTGAACAGTACCTAGGCCACGCGTCAACTCTTGAATGGAATCGCTTCCAATCGGGAAAAAACCGCCCTCGCCCAAAGGCGGTGCGATAGATACCACACAGTTTTGCAATTGTTAGTGGATGGCGGGGACCACCGGGGTGATGGACTCCGCGCTATCGATCTGTAGATCAGATCGATGGCGGAGATTGACTAGGGTTTGAACCGGCGTAAAAAACTTAGAAAATAATTAAAAACCCAAAATTTGGAAATAACATAAGGTTTTAATATTTTCGGGGGGGGGGGGATATATGTATTGGTGATCAGTAATCTACGTGGGCTCTGGGCACGTGGAGAAATATATGACCAAGGGTCAATGGGAAAAGGGCTAGGACCCATATATGTCCAACATGTGAGTTTTTTTATGGTTTTTTAATGGTTTTCCAAGGAAATTGAGGGTTCCAATATAGTTTAAAAATGAGTTTTAAACCATGTAAAGAGGATTTTCATGAAAGGGAGAAAAGGAATTATGAAAACATAGGAGTTTTATGGAGAAAGGGGAGCAAATGAAAGTTAGTTTTGGAAGAAGGGGAAAAGAGAAAAAGGTGCTTGAAGCAGTATTCTGGCTTGGAAATCAACAGGATTTCTAAGTGTAAAATGGGAAGAGCAGTGAAGTTCGGACAGAGGATAGGCATGAGGCCTTCAAGAGTCTTCAAGAGCCAACAATGTTTAGCAATGAAATTTGTTCCTTGAAGGCTCAAAAAGTCTTAGCCACCTTTTGCTATAACAAATATTATAGGTGGCTAACAGTGGCTCCACTTGGGGATGATGCCTTCTTGAAGGCATCAAGAACTTCAGACCTGCATTCTCTGGGAGGCTGATCAGTTGCCTCATCCATTGTGTTCTCTAGGAGGCTGACCTGTGCTTGATCCATTGGGCTGCCCTTCCTTTGCTGGGATGATCTTCTCTAAAAACATATTAGCAGCTATGAAAACAATGTACCTTCATCAATACAAACTTTCTACCTACCCAATCCTACTAATCTATCATTTTTTCTTCATTAGAGTGCACTTGGATTGGCAAACTCTTTTGACAACATTTTATTCTTTTGAAAGCAGGATATCTAATCTATTTCTACTCCTTATTTCTCCATGGACTCAGATTAAACAGTTGAGTCCATATGATTCTCTACCTATTCTATCAATCTGTTAGGATTAAACAGTCTAACAGATTTTATTCTCTAACTTCTACAACAGAAATTTAAAAGCATTCAAGTCAGGATTAAACAGTCTAACTTGAAGCTGGTCCATGGCATAAAAGAAAAACTACACGTAGACATTTATTTTGCAGAAAATTTAAACAAAATGGAAGGCTTAAGATCTGAAAGTTTCTTATCATGGCCTTCTCTTTTTATAGCTTTGTTTTGGCTCTTGTTTGAGCTGTTTCTTCCTTTTTCTCTGGTTCAGATTTTGAGCTAATTAGAACCAGATTTCCTTCTTTTTGACTCAGAAAAAATAAAACAGATTTGAGTCATTTCTCTTTGGAAACTTAGGTTCAGATTTTGAACATGTTTGAACCTTTAATTTCTATCCTAATCTATCTACTGATAAGCCAAGATTAAACAGTTTGGCAAATCGAATTCACTATCCTATCAGCAGAAAATTTAAAATTAATTAGTCAAGATTAAGTTGTTTGACTAACTAGAAGTGTGTTTTGTAGGAGTGGCATTTAAGCTTGCACACTTTCAGAGTTTGTTTCTCTTTTTTGGTATGGGGCTATACCTTTCTTATTTTCATAATCTACCCTCTTTTCTTTCTTTTCTTTGTTTTTGTATTTTTGATTTTTTATTTTTCTTCAAAGCAGAAAACAACAACTAACTATATGCTCAGAACTGGGCTTTATTGACATTCCTATCTAACCTATTCTAAACATGGAGTATTTACATTTATCATATGATACAAAAATGCCAATGCAGCCAGCTGAGTAATGTCAAGAAGAAGTAGAAACTCTGGCTGCTTGTCAGAGGTATCCATAGAACATATTGAAGATTAACCTTCAATATCAAGGCTATCATAGAAGGTGGCAGCTTTTCATGTCTCTGGCTCTTGCAAAGGATCATTGCTTGATAATTTGAGCCAGTCAGGACTTCCACACACTCTTCCAAAGGATCAACAAAGAAAAGATGAAGATTCTCTTATTTTTGGCCCTCCACAATTGGTAGATTATCTACTTCCAAGACATCAGCTTTGAGGACTATCTCTTCAGTATGTAGCTTGGAAGTATCGTCATCCTTAACCTGCATAATAACAAACAATGAAATATCTTCTTTCTCTAAATTTATATTTTCTTCTGATATAAATTCAGGTTCTTTGAATGGCAGATTGATATCAATGATAGGAGAAGTTTCTTCTTGAAAAGAGGGTATATCCACAGTAGGATAGTCTTCTATTTGTTTCTCTCCCTCTTCTTCATCATCTGAATTGGAGGACTCATCATATTTGGCAGTGTTGTCCTCTTGTAGCCCTGGTATGCTTGGATTCAGTGGGCTGAACTCTGTGAAGAGGTTATTATATTCTTGAGTGGGGGTGTATTCAATGGTTTCCTCTTGCTCAAAAATTTCTTCATTACTCTTCTCTTCACCTTCTGAGTTGAAAGGCTGCTAATTCCCAATTAAGTGAAAGCTTTTTATGATGGATCGAAAAGGATGATTGCGGCTTTCAAGCTGATGATGGTGAAACTCATAACACCAATCAAATGCTGGTTGCCCTGCATGATTAGTTTCTACTTGGAAATCATCATCATCATAAGACTGATTGAAGTTTGAAAATTTATTAGAATAAAATTTTTCATCAATCAAACATATTGGGATATCAGTAGGTCCTTCTTCATTCTGATCCACAAAAGAACTTTCTAAATCCGTACAACAAAGTTCTATATGTGATTGGGCAAGAGTGTTTGTTTTGCAGAAAGTTTCAGAGGCTCACTGTTTATAAATAGTCTGATCTATTTCCTTCTCTGTCAAAGGGGAAGATGTTTCCATGTTCCTTTGAATAGAAGTACAACAGTTCTCTGTCTCTTGTGAAGACTGATTTTGAGGCTGGATGTCTTCTTGAGCCTCGGCTATAAGGGATGATGAATTAATTTTTGAGTTTTCAGGGATATCTTGAGGGATGTTCTTTAATTCTTGGATCATCTCTTCCTCAATTGATTCATCTATGTTCTTAAAATTTTTCAATAGGAGATTAAACTCATGAATGGCTGTTAAAAGATCTTCAGGTTGCATCTCTTCCAAAGCTTCCTCATTATCTATAATGTGTTGGGTGATGTTTTGTGATGGATCATAATATATTGTACCCAATGATAATGATGTATTGTTTTCTTTATAGTTCTCATAGAACACATATTCAAGGTCTCTTAAAGAAAACAAACTACTAGATCTTAAGCATTCATACCAATCCCTAGCCTTTTCTTCTAATGTTAACATGAACATTTTCATTAGGCAGTCTTCATGCCATTCAACTTTCAACCTCCATACATGTATATGAAATTTGATGAGATGTAATAGAGGGTCATCAAAATTTTCACCTTGAAAAACAGGCAGGTTGTCATCCCAATTCACCTGGGGCATCTTATGTGGAAACCCAGGGATATGATCTCTACTCATTGGGGCATATCTTCGTTGTATTCTTGGAATCATTTTTGTAAATCAAGAAAGAGGTCACTGTGTCTGGTCAATCAGTTCAGGGTCTTCTACCAGCGGAGTCATTTGGTCTTTTGGGAGTTTCAGAGTGTGCAGTCGCCAGGTGGAAGATTTTTAGCTCCTAAGGAGGTAAAATGTTTAATGGTCCACCACCATATACCAATCTAAAGAGATCATGGGTACTCCAAGTCTTAGCAGTATTTAAAATGAAAAAGACTCGAGATCCCCAGTGGAGTCGCCGTAAATGTTAGCTCCCTGTAGTCAGCAAGATTGGGAAAGTCCAATCACAGAGTTAACATCATTTCAACCAACTTTGGGATTCTAGGATCTAGCCCTCCTGAATCCGGAGAGGGATCTCTCCAATATGTACAAAGATGGATATTGTCTTTGAAAAGCTTAAGGTAATGATATTAGGCTAGTTATGAAGGCCAAGGTTTGTTTTGTTTTGGATGGTTGAGCATGAAATGTTACTTGAGGGGAAAGTCCTAAGTGCAAAAAGTTTCAAAAGTGAGAAGTTGCAAGCAAATAGAACAGTTTTGGCAGATAGATAGATATAACGCTGGTTTTTAGTCCATTGGGCCATGGAGTCATATCTGGGCTTTAATTGAACAACAACATCAAGTGTGATCCAAGGGGAAATTCATCTATACCACAAGATTATTGAGATTAAAATGATGAAATGGAAACATTAAAATGTTGGAGGGGCGGGAAAACCCATAACAATTTCACAAGGGATTTATAGTCGATTCAACCAAGAAAAGCTTCAAATAGTATGATTCTTTCATCATAAAAGATCACTTTAGCTATGCATAAGAAATAACCCTAACATCGATTATGGCTGAAAAATATCTTTAAATCTGCTGCACAAATTCAAATCTAAGCACAAAAGACATTAAGTAGATAAAATATAATACGGCTCCATGCATCCAATAGACAAGACAAGAACAAAATGTTTAAAAGAATGATTTGTATTATATTAAAGAATGGGGCACCTAAGAGGAAAACAAGAAAGGCGTTTTCCAGTTCTCCTCAGTGGGATGGGTTCTTGAAAGTCCTCAGTGTTTCAGATCTAACATTCCTCTCTCTTATTGGTGTAGAAAAACAAACATAGAACTCAATGGGAGTTCATAAAGCAAAATGGAAAATGGTGACCAAGAGTAGATCCAGAGTGATCTAATGCAATGAAGGTGACTAATGAATGGGGAAAAACCTTCTATTTATAACAAAATATTGGGGTGTTCTAGAACTCGGTGCATGAATAAAATATTATTAATCAAATTCTAGAATCACCTTTTAGGAATATTTTATTATATTTGTTGGAGGGAAAGGGTTCTTGACTTGGGTCAATTCCTTTATTTATAAATAATAAATAAATAAATGGTTTATTTATCATTTTAGGGAAATGATGGGAATATAATTAAATAAATAATGGTTTATTTAATTATTTATGGATGATTTAGTCAACTTTAACTAAGAAAATTATTTAAATAATGATTTAAATAACTTATTCTTAGGAAATAATTAAATAAATAAGGATTTATTTAATTAAGTTCCTTGTTTTTGGTTAAATATGACCAGGAAATATAAACAAATAAGTTATTTCTTGTGGTGAAAGCAGTTTTACTTAGGGTAAAATTGGTCTTACATGGTGTACTTGGGTTCATCTAATAATAATAGGTTAGATGACCAAAAATTGGTGTAACAGATTGTCCCCCAACGTACGAGCGTTAGGAGCAAATCGTATGACCGAAGTACGTTGTAAGAACTCAATCACTAGTCATCAAGAGGGAAGTGAGAAAGTGAAATGTAAGGTTGTTTGATGTGCTAAAGGACTAGACCTTGAGGAGATGAGACTTACAGGTGCAACAAGTCTCTAAGTTATGAAGTGGTACCTGTGCTAAAGGTGGTGGGGGAGGCATACCTATGCTCGCTGAGACAAAGTACAAAGAATAGGGCGCTCGAAAAACCACGGAACGCAATAATGAAGCATGTTTTGGCCTAAACATGAGCCAGATAAATAACAGGATGAATCCCACATACAAGCGATGCCTGGAATAATCGTCAGGACTTATACAATAATATGGTAGTACATGAGATACAAAGACACCCAAATTCCCCCTGCACACGGGGAAGGGCTCATAAAATCGTACAAAGACATGCAAATCGAAGAGGCGCTGCAAGCGGCTGAGGCCGATATCATCATATGAGAAGAGCTGCATCAAGGGCGGAAATGAAGTCATTCGGGCATGTGGGGGGCTACCTGCAGGGCCACCCCCTCATGAGGGTTGAGACATCTCACACATGCCCAGGAATCACCAATAGCTGCTGCTGTGTCACTCGACCATCAAGTGTATATATCACGATCATGCTAGGAAAATCTCGCACCAAGGTACACTGCCCCCTAGACCTGGCTTCTGGAGGAAATGAGCTGATGTCGACAGAATTAGGTCCACCATGGGTGAGGCAATAAGGGAACCCCAACTAAGGCACGAGGGAAAATAGTAGAGCGACGAACAAGTAGACACTGATGATGATGATGGAATGAGAGAAACGGAGGAGCGATTGGACGACTTCCCTTGTTAGAGCATAAAGGGAATGAATGGCTTGGCAGCGACTGACACGATATCATGAGGGATTGTGGACAAGGGTACTGAAGGCCATAATGTGCGACACGAGAGAGGGACCAAGCAGGAAAGGATGGAGGACTATAGTGGGGTACAAAGGGACGTGGGATAGACTCCATGAATGTTATGGTGACTTGACTCAGATGCTCTAAGAAAGGGCAACTCAATGGTGCTGCCTCATAGTACAGGTCCAATGGGGGACCATAAAAGCATGAGTACAATAGGGTAGCTCATGAAGAAAATCAACACGAACAAAGACGAGTAAGGAGGCAAAGTGGTGCCCCAAGTACAATTGTCGTAAGTGAAGAAATTCGATTTTGAGAAGAGGTGAATAGACCCTTCATGGACAAAATGTGTCCTAGTGAAGTATCAAGGTACTAAAAACTAAAAGGTCCCCAGAGCTCATGAACATGCCAGGTCGCACTTTTTGGGGTCTGTTCTGCGACCTGGGTAGTAGGTACTGGGCAGAAAACTGCGACCTGTCCCAGAAAATGACCTGAAAAGTGCGACCTGGCAGAGAGAGGGGGTTTCAGTGCTGTTTTTAGCTGAGATCGGGGATATTTATGGTTGAGGGGCATAGGTTCCCCCAAGCATGTTGTGGTCATGCCAAAATGTATGTAGAAAAAGGGGAATTTAAACACATTTTAAGGATATGGTGCGCCATTTGTTTTCGTTATGGTTATGCAGTTTGAGAAAGGAAATGGAGGATTACCAATCTCGTTTAGTACTGCATATATGAATCAAATGGACTTTAAGTTTCTGGGTTGGCATACCTGGTGCCACTATCCCAAATAAAGGATTTGGAGATAATGAACTGATGCTCTGTTAGAAAACGTATAGGTTGGTCAACAACAAGGTCGAAAAGACTGGGTCTCTGATGTAAGATAAAGGAACGATAAGGGGTATCATCCTGAGAGTGATCTGAAGTGATATGGGACTTTAGAGGTTCTTCTAAATGTGGAAGAATAGTGGTACTAAAGTCGGCACGACCAGATATACTAGGAGAGTTGTAGAGAATTTCTTCTCTTGGTCTCTTAAATATGGGTGCCCCCTTACTCAAACATTGGGTTTCAATGTAATGGCCACAAGGTGTATGTGGTGTGAATGAATGGATTAAATGTAAGGGGGAATAGATAAAGTCAGGGGTGGTGATTGCTTCCATAATGTCATCATCATGATAGGAGATGGGGTGACTAGTGGAAGAAAGACCACCTGACGCGGCGAAGCTTCCTGACTCATGATCACGAGAAGAGAGGGTCGCATGCGGATCATCACAAGGGTTAAAAATGGCCCAAGCTGCCGAGGCTGGATTCTGGGAATAGTGATTTGTCCCATCGGCATAGCCAATATAATGTGTGGATGGAAGGTCCTGCAAAATAGTGTCACAAGACAATACATGGGAGGAGTAAGAACAAAGATGACAGCGTGAGTGAAGGGTAGACAGCACAGGATAACTACGAGAGGTAGTAGGCTGGATAGGGTGGCTATGACTTGCAGATCGACTAGAGGGTGATGTATGGGGGTTGGAGCTCAGGCTGCGAAGAATATCATAGATACGAATGGTAGCATCATGGTTATGGGTGGGAGGGAAAAGGTCAGGGAAACCACATGAGGTCGCAAAGCTACCTAAATCATCAGCATGGGAAGAAAGGCTCACATACAGACCATCTCGGGGGATGACAGAAGAACAAGTAAAAAGATGATCGAAGGATGTAGAGCCCGAGGTTGTTGTTGAAGAGGAATCAAGCAAAACGGACAGAGTGGATTCAGAGGGAATGTACTCCGAGGGTCGGACAGATGATGATAGGTATAGGAGGGGGGCTGCAAGTTCCGACATCTCAACATCAGGAGGAGTAATGTCAATGGTAGCATGTGGATCCTTGAGTTGGCCTGACGCATGTGGCGCGAGGATAGGAGAGGCGGATGGGTTTTGTTCCTTCTCGTACTCGCGAATGACCTCTAAAGAGGCTCGGTAATGTGTGAGGTGAGGACAATGGTGAGAATAATGGCCATGGACACCACACAAAGCACATGGTTTGTTGGTGCGAAGAGGCTTTGGGTTCTTGGCTGCGGACGAGGAAGAAACAGAAAATTCAGGGACCGTAGACTCCAGGAACGTGACTTTAACCAGGGGTTTGATGCGGGGTAGCTCGGGACAAGTATGGGTGGCATGACCGACAACATCACACAAAGCACATTGGATGGTATGCGTTGGAGGCCGAGGAGGGACAGGGTTTGTCGGGGTAGCCTTGTCCTTTGATGCCGCCCTGCGAGTGTTGCCATGCTTACCCGAAGCGGTCGCAACAGGAGGTGGTTCCTGTTGAGGTGACTGAGGTACTGTTGAAGCGGGAGAAGTCATGGGGATTGGTTGAACTGGGGTTAAAGTAATATATGGTTTGGGTTGGCCTGGCAGGGTAGTGGCTGGAGGGTCAAGATACCAAACGGGTATACCCAGGGTCAGGTTGGGGAGAGATAGGGTGGCCAAAATAGGGACCGAATAAGCTCCGGGAGGGGGAGCAAGGAAAGGTATCTGACCAGCATGGAAATGGCCAGGAGGAATGGTGCCAAGGGGGTTGATATCGGGTGGAATTGACCCAGGAGGATAACGAGACGTGGGGGGACTGTGCGTAGAAGAAGGTTTAGAAGGAAGAAGGCTGGCTAGCGGGGGCGAAGGGCTAGGAGCTGGTTGAGTTTGAGGTTGCTGACTAGCCAAAGTAGGCTCCGTAAGGTCAGCCCAAGATGATTGCATCATGCAAACGTTCGCCAAGCTAGGATTAGAGATAGGAGGAGGGGAGGGACTGGGGAAGGTGCCAAGCAAGGATGAGTCTTTGTAGACTCCAGGGGAAACACTGGTCAAAGAATCAACAGTTTGCTTATTGGTGACAACAGAAATGGTGGACTCAGGGCAGGTCTGAGATTTGGGTTCATGATATGTTAACTGGTCGATGGTGACAATCTTTCCATTATGAGGAAAAAACATCTTGCGGTGGACTGCGGATGGGACGACATACATGGCATAGGTGTAACTACGCCCCAAAATAATGTTGTAGTCAAGAGGGGCGTTGATAACTTCAACGTCGACACAAATAGTCTTGCCTGCAAGGGTGATAGGACAGTTACGGAAAAGGCCAATGGGCTGGGAGGCATGGCCATCCCACGCGCGAAGGGTGATGGTGGAAGGGGCCAGCTCAGGGGATCTGAGTTGTTTCCAAACCGAAGCGGACATTACGTAGGTAGATGCCCCCTCATCAATAATACACCGAGCAACATTGGCGTTGCGGATTTTGACTGCGATTTGGAAAGCAACTGAAGGAGGAAGAGGGGGATGGTCTGACTGACGGGCGTCGAAAACAATCAATTGGTCATCAGCAGGATCTACAGCACCCACGGCAGATAGTAGAGCCCTCTTTTGAGAAGGACATGACTGGAGGAGTTCCAGTGTTGAAATGGCAGTAGGAGATTGGGCCAGATCATCTACTATGCTGTATGAATGGGCAGCCCGACCAGAGGCAGCATTTCGGCGTAATGGTCCCTTAGGAGGCTTGGGATGAACCTCGACTTTGGGCAGAGGGAGTTGCAAGGGACCATTGGGTGTCAATAGAGGCTCTGTAGGACCTGACGATGGAGACTCAGAGACAGATGGAATGGGAGGTGTGGAATACTAACGGGACCGAGTTTGAAGGTTGAGGTCGACGGTGGGAGGGGGGTCAGAGGCCATCATGAGAATCTGGTAATAAGAGGAGCTAGAAGGGGAAGGTTGAGTGGTGACCGGGGCATGAGGGGGTTGAGTGGCCACAAATCCTTGTTGAGGGAAAGGATCGGTAAACACAGCGGGTTGAGAAGTAGCTGGGGTAGGAGGGACAGGAGGGGAGGAATGTTGTCCCTGCACAGTGGCCTGAGAGTCCCACATCTTCCGCATTTGTGGTAATAAGGGAAAATCATGAGTGTAATGACCATAAACACCGCAACACGAACATGTCTTATTGGTGCGAAGTGGCCTGTTCGGCTTGGGATGAGAACCCTGTGGCTGGGTAGCAGTGTGAGGATCAATACTTGAAGGATTGGGTCCACGATTACCAGGGGCAGATGAATTGCCTTTCCTCTTTCTTTGAGAAGGAAGAAAATTAGGTGCCCCCTGCTGTGCAAAGACTTGCCCTGGAGGGGGTAGTAAGTGCGGTTGCACGGGTGGAAAAGGCAAGGGAGTGGGAGGTCCAAATGCTGGAGGAGATGGGACACCAGGTTGTAGATACGGATAAGGGGAAGGGTGGGTAGCAGTGAGGTAAGCAGGATGGTGGGCAAAAGGAGGAGGCATGCTGTATCCTGAATACATGCTACCTGGAGGGGAAAAAGTGCCGAAGGGGCTGGCCCCTGGAGGGAAACCATGGCCTGGAAGAGGTTGGGCAGAGGTATGTGACAGGGCTCCAACGATATCGTCGGCAGAGTGATATGCCCCCGAGGCATTAGAGCCACCGGGCTTGGGAAGGTCAGGAGGGACGGTATAAACATAACCAGATTGGGCGTAGATAAGGTCATATTTCAAGGCGATTTGGAGGGCGACTTCTTCGGTTTGGGGAAAATGGGATGCGACATCTTTGCCAATGGAAGGTAAGAGAGAGCGAAGGAACCAGTCCATGTAAACCCGATCTTCAAAGGGGGGAGCGCGACACAGGCTCTGTCTTCGCCGCCATTCCTGGACATGAGTAGAAAGGTGGGTCGAAGAGGATTGATGGAAATAAGTTAAGAGTTCAGTGCCAGTGTCGTATCAGAGAGGGAGCTGGAAATAGGATAAAAAGGCTTGGGCAATGGTCGCAAAGGTGGTATGAGAAGAGGTGGCTTGATCAATGTACCGTTTGGAAGCTTCGCCGGTAAGCATGCGTTGGAACAAACGAAGACGGATGGAGTCATCGGTGATGGAATTGGAGGAACACCACATGTGGAAAGATCGAATATGGTTAGAGGGATCTTCACTAGCAAGGCCTTCGAACTTGGGAATGTCGGAGGGGAGCTTGGTTGGCATAGTAGGCCAACTAACATCGTGGCGAATAGGATCATTAATCAGCTGATTGAAATCGGGGAGACTGAGGCCGGCCATATAAGGGAGTAATGGGGCAGTCGAGGTAGGTCCCGTAGTGGTTCCACTGGAAATGGACCCAGCAGTAGAACTGGGGGTAAGGCTAGGTCCTGAACTAGACATGGTGAAGGTAAAAGAGGGAGAACCAGAAGTAGGGGGAGAACCCGAACAATCAGAGGAAGAGTCGGAGTGCGGACTCAGGGGAGGACTTAATCGATGACGATGGGAAGGAGGAAGTTGACTGATCGGAAACTGAGGGTGAAGGCTAAGAAGTCTCCAGGAGAAGTGCCTTGGGGGCGCAATGATGACGGGAAGAAGAAAAACCGACAAGGGCAGGGAGGGACAAAATCAAGGGAGGTCAAGGGCGAAAAGGTGTAGTGATAATTGATTTTAAAGTTTTTTCCAGGCGGTGTTAACCAGGCTCTTCTTCACTTAGGGTCAGTGTGTGGCGTGCGTTAATTTTAATTGTTTAAACCCAGACGTTTTGAGAGTAAAAGAAAAAGTGTTCTGTGTAACTGTAAATAAATCTGCAGTAAATAAAACTAAAAGAATAAAAAATTAACAGCTACAAATGCATCAATCTAACCCAAGAAGGCAGGTCTCTCAAAAAAGGTCTATGAGAGGGAAAAAACTAGGCAAGGCATGCAAAAAGCGGCCAATAGACCTAAGGTCAGGAGGGACAGGGATCTAAACGAGAAATTTGCTGAAAAGTGGTGCAGAGGACAGCAAAGAGGCAGAGGCAAGGTTGCTGCTAAAAAAGGGGGAGATCAGCTAAAAATAGAAGAGACAAGGCAGTGGCCGTGGAAAGGAACCCAAACAAAACGATATGAGGTGATTTGAGAGGGAGAAGAGCTGATCTAAAGGGATCTAAAAAGGAGGTATTAGATCTAAGAAAAATAAGGCTGAAACTCGGAAAATTCAGACTTCTGAAACAGCAAAGACTGTCCCACAAAAAGTGGAGGGTACTAGATCCCTAAGGGGCAACATTCCCTCTTAGTTGAGTAAAGCAGATCAGAAATAGGTCTAAACGGGTAGAGACGGAGGCTGGAAAACCCTGACAGAAGCTTCAGACAAACCCAGAAAAAGTGCTGAAAAATTTTCAGAAAAGGTGCAGGTCGCAGGTTTTGACCTGTTTTCAGGCCAGGTTGCAGTTTTGGGGTAGAAAAGTGCGCCCTCAAGCTCAGGTCGCACTTTTTGGGCCGATAAGTGCGACCTGCAGATCCAGCTCTCTCGGCGGCAGATTTCAGGAAAATTTGTCGTCTTAGCTGCGGCTGATGTCTGTCACCTGCGCAATAAGGCCAGAAACACACAGAAGTTAAAAATTTGACTGTTTAAGGGTTTTAGAGGTGGAAAGCACCATAAAAATAGGAAAAACAGAAAATGGAAGAGAAACCCTAGGGTCTGAAACAACTGGATATGCAAGAATATATAAAACGACAGTGGTCACAAAAGAAAACCCTTGTGGAGTCGCCAATTGTTAGTATGAATCTTTCGTCGTAAAAGATCACTTTAGCTATGCATAACAAATAGCCCTAACATCGATTATGGCTGCAAAATATCTTTAAGTCTGCTGCACAAATTCAGATCTAAGCACAAAAAGACATTAAGTAGATAAAATATAATATGGCTCCATGCATCCAATAGACAAGACAAGAACAAAATGTTTAAAAGAATGATTTGTATTATATTAAAGAGTGGGGCACCTGAGAGGAAAACAAGAAAGGTGTTTTCCGGTTCTTCTCAGTGGGATGGGTTCTTGGAAGTCCTCAGTGTTTCAGATCTAAAATTCCTCTCTCTTATTGGTGTAGAAAAACAAACATGGAACTCAATGGGAGTTCATAAAGAAAAATGGAAAATGGTGACCAAGAGTAGATCCAGAGTGATCTAATGCAATGAAGGTGACTAATGAATGGGGAAAACCCTCCTAATTATAACAAAATATTGGGGTGGTCTAGAACTCGGTGCATGAATAAAATATTATTAATCGAATTCTAGAAGCACCTTTTAAGAATATTTTATTATATTTGTTGGAGGGAAAGGGTTCTTGACTTGGGTCAATTCCTTTATTTATAAATAATAAATAAATAAATGGTTTATTTATCATTTTAGGGAAATGATGGGAATATAATTAAATAAATAATGGTTTATTTAATTATTTATGAATGATTTAGTCAAATTTAACTAAGAATATTATTTAAATAATGATTTAAATAACTTATTCTTAGGAAATAATTAAATAAATAAGGATTTAGTTAATTAAGTTCCTTGTTTTGGGTTAAATATGACCAGGAAATATAAACAAATAAGTTATTTTATGTGGTGAAAGCAATTTTACTTAGGGTAAAATTGGTCTTACATGGTGTACTTGGGTTCATCTAATAATAATAGGTTAGATGACCAAAAATTGGTGCAACACCTCTTAAGTAACTGTTTAAAACCAACCAAGTGCAGGGCTAACCATTGACTTCTTGGGCAAGTTTGTATTAAAGTAGCTTAATTGACAAACAATCTAGTAATCCACATAATTACCTTCAGAAAGTATGAAAACATATAAGAGAAGACAGAGTGTAAACTTAAGATCAGATAAAGTACTTTTAAACCTAGCCTGCTTTCAGTCAACACCAAGGGAAACTTTCAGAATCTGCTTTTGGAGAATAGAAGCTAGAAACAGGGCAAACCATCACTTTTATAGTCTAACTTTAATAAGCAAATAAGGAAAATAACTTTCAAGAAGAATGTTTAAAGCAAACAGTAGGACGAGGGAACTCCAGCATTCCTAACTGCTTAAACTGTATTAAATCATTCTTAAACAAACAAATTGGAGGAAAACATTAAGGTAAAGCTTTTCATTCAGAGAAGGTTACAGATATACAGTAGGTCCTAACTCTATAAATGTTGTTCTTTATCAAAGAATAATGAACAATATGACATACATATAAGGAAAACAATAACAAAGAAAGGGGCACTTCACCAGTGATATAGACCAGGATCCCAAGAAACAACTTGTTTATTGATGTCAAACTAGTTACAGTGCTCAGGTCCAGTGTTTTAGTTCAGCAATCATCTTCACTATCCAGCCTAACTAATCTAACACATACAGAGCTCCAAGGGCCAGTGAACACTATTTACAATCAGAAGTTTAAGCTCAAGTGTATTTCAAAGTTCTGCAACCAACCCCTCACTCATCTTCTGCAGTAGTATATATAGAAGAATGAGGAGGTGAGATCTGATAAAAGATCTCAATTACAATTAATATAGACTTAAATGGCTTCTTGGCCTTTGAGGGGCTCAATGAAGAAACTTTCATACATATCCTCTGTATTAAATGATTTACATAAATATTTAAGCTTGGTGGGAGCTTTTGTTGACCTTTGAGGCTCTGTGTGGCGTCGAAGTAACTCTGTAGATGTTTGTCATTAATTTCCTTCGCAGAGTTTCCTCTTTGCTGCGTTTTGAGACAAATATCTGATCCTGATCAATAAATTTGGCCTCTGATTGAATACTTTGAGGTACAGGTGGCATTTCAGTAGCTGGGAGGAATCAATTTGCCTCAGATGTGGTGGTGGAGGCATTCATGTTGATAAAACACTTAAGATCTTATTTAAACTGTGTTTTAAATCAGGGATTAGGCTTTTGATAAGCATCTTAGACATAATCCCCACAATAGCTGTCTTCAATCTTCTATTCTGGCATATTTCTGGTTTTCTGCACTGATACTCTTTCACTGTGCCCAATTCATGGTTTTTTCCGGTATGCAGGGCTGCGCAGGGCTATGTGGCATCAATGCTTCATGAACGATTGATGAAAACGTGTTTTTAACACCCTGTGATGATTTTCTTTGGTGAATCGAAGGTAGGAAGATCATCATCCTCTGCCTTCGAATTTTCTTCAAAAATGGCGAGAAAACCATTTAAACCCTGCAAAATACAAACAAATATTAAAAAATCCTGCATATATAGGTTTATTGCTGCGGAGGACGTGTGGGGGAAGCATGGCCGTTGGATGGCATCATCCAACGATCAAGATTGATTGGGAGAAGGCGGAAGATTTGTTTAAATCAGAGTCGTCGATCGCATAGAGATCGACGGTTGGGAGCGGAAACGGAGATTGAAAGCGGAAAATGTTTGACCGGGCGATGAATCAGGGTGATGGAATATGGGCCGTCGATCTATTGAATGCCGTGCCTTAGCCCGGTTAACTGTTGAGCATCTTCGGTGGGCGATAGCCGTCGGATGGGCTGCTTCAGATCGGACGTCACGCATCAATATCGCATCGGGTCCACGTTTGAACGTTAACGTGCGATGGATGGCGGTTTTGTGAACAATACCCAGGCCACGCGTCAACCGTTGAATGGAATCGCTGCCAATCGCGAAAAAAACCGCCCTCGCCCAAAGGCGATGTGATAGATACCACACAGTTTTGCAATTGTTAGTGGATGGCGGGGACCACCGGGGTGATGGACTCCACGTCGTCGATCTGCAGATCAGATCGACGGCGGAGATTGACTTGGGTTTGAACCGGCGAAAAAAATTAGAAAATAATTAAAAACCCAAAATTTGGAAATAACATCAGGTTTTAATATTTTCGGGGGGGCGGGGGGGGATATATATGTAATATGATCAGGCGCCCAGCTGCGGGGCCTCTCGGCGCGTGGAGAAATATATGACCGAGGGTCAATGGGAAAAGGGCTAGGACCCATATATGTCCAACATGTGGGTTTTTTATGGTTTTTAATGGTTTTCCAAGGAAATTGAGGGTTCCGATATAGTTTAAAAATGAGTTTTAAACCATGTAAAGAGGATTTTCACGAAAGGGAGAAAAGGAATCATGAAAACAGAGGAGTTTTATGGAGAAATGGGAGCAAATGAAAGTTAGTTTTGGAAGAAGGGGAAAAGGGAAAAGGTGCTTGCAACAGTATTCTGGCTTGGAAATCAGCAGGATTTCTAAGTGTAAAATGGGAAGAGCAGTGAAGTTCGGACAGAGGATAGGCATGAGGCCTTCAAGAGTCTTCAAGAGCCAACAATGTTTAGCAATGAAATTTGTTCCTTGAAGGCTAAAAAATTCTTAGCCACTTTTTGCTATAACAAATATTATAGGTGGCTAACAACACTGATGTCAAATATTTATGAAGGTTTTATCTCAAGTGGTTATGAAATCTAGAGCATAAGAGGAAGTGGCTTTCTCTAATGAAAATGTGATAGTGACTTGACAAGAGTTTAAACTTAGACCAACAATGCTTCATAAGTAATGTTTTCAAAAATAATGTATGTTTCATGAACAATGTTTGTGATGTTGTTTGTCTTATAAAAAAAGTAAATACATGGCACATGAGAACTTGAGAAAGGTCTGGAGAAATGGATATTTTCGTCTAAATCGAATATTATCATCAACTTACATAATGTTATATGTCAAATTTTCATTTCCAAGAAGTGCAATCTCCAAGCTTATATCCAATCCATCAAATATTTGATTAGTGTCCATATTTCAACCTAATTCGCACAATCATGTTGTTGGTGTTGAAGGTGCTACAAATGGACTTGAAGATGTTGATAAGCCAAAATAATGGATGGTGTGCCTAAGATACATGTATTTTAAATGAGGATATCATGTATATAAAGAAATTGTCTTTAAGAAAAACGTATATGCATCCTATAACATGGATAAAGAAACTTTTGAGACTTGAATTATGTAATCATTGATGTTGGAATATGATACTTCCATTTTTTTTGTAATAGTACAAGGTCCACTTGTCTTGAATTGACCTTCAAATTTGAAAATAAAGAGGTAGACTACAAGGACTCGAGGAATACAATGAGACAACTATTCTCTTCAAATTCATGCATGGGAATACAAACATGCAACAAGATTTGTATATAAAAAGATGCATTTTCGAATAATGAAGGCTAGAGAATGGAATTTTGTGAGAATAAGTTCATGAATTGTCTGGTAAAGAGAGAAAGAGAATGAGGAGCAAAAGGGAAGCAAAATTGAAGAAGAGGAGCAGAGGATATAACAACTAAAAAGAGTACTGAGACAAAGTTTAGAAAAAATACAAAGACTAGGTAAACCAATAAATTAAATTTGTAATATTATCAAGAGATTGATGTCTCGTTTCATTTAGTATCTTGAAAAAGAGAAGGTTGGAGCCTGTAGAAGAGGGAGTGGGTGCTCCTAGCTAGTTGTAGCTTGTATAAGAAAAGAGATGTTGAATCCTCCTTGTTATGTAGGTAAATCTTCTCTGCAGACAGAGACGATCCCTCTAGCCCTAGGGTGGGTCTAGTAAAAAGGAATCATGCTAAGGTGTAGGTTCCTAGATATTAAAATGAAAGAGGACGCGATAAGATAGCCTACCTATGGTCCAATGTTGTTGTCGGAAATCATAGTGGTGATGAGAACTGCTCGCTCCCGATTCGGCAAGTCACAATCCCTTCGCTTATTGCACTTGGACACCTACACAAATATTAGAAAACGACAACCGTATCCCACATATTAATTTTATCCAAAATCTACTAGTCAGTCAGAGAAGACTAGCATATTGCATTCAATAAAGATAAAACACAAGATGGGAACCAGACAATAGTCACTTATATTAAAAGGTAGAAAGAAGAGATACAACCATGCTTTGACGTTGCGGTCTCCTCCAGCGGGGCTCGGGTGAAGCACGTCTCAAAGCTCGTCGGGGAATTCGGACGGGATAAGGGACCTCTCGATGGATTTCTCCTTGTTCTACCTTCTCATAACTCGGTTATTGAACTATAGCTTAGTTTCTCAAGTTCAGCACTTCATCTACAACTAGTTTAGCTTTAGCTAGTTTTCATAAAGAGAGAAGGCTTGTTTATATAGAGGCAAAGGAGGAGGTTGGGATCCCTACAAAGGTGGAAGGGAGGCCTATCCTTTAGGAGTGTTCTAAGGGAGGTGGAAACTACTAACTAAAGGAGGAGGCCCGTGGTTGTTTCAATTCAACCACTCCCAATGACTCATTCCCGAGGTGGTTGGAATGGAACCTCCACCTCTATTTTTAAAAACATTTCATAAATATCTTGGTTAGGGCATCACACTGGGACAGAGTGCCAAGTGGTGCGGGCTTAGTGTAAAATTCCTAGGTGGGCACGAGGAGGTAAAGGGCTACTCGCGCCAAGGCAAAAATAGGGATTTTCACAACTCTGCTTGGGAAATGGCAACAAGAAGAATGTTGCCTTCATCAAAATGGATGCAAGGATGTAATTTGAAAAGCATGACACTGTGCATTGGTCACATAAATGACCCTCCAATGTGCGAGTTGGGGATTGCAGGGACAGTGACAAAATGTTGTGTAACAGATGCCCCCTAAAGCATGAGGTCTGAGGGAGAGGGAGGGGCGAAATTCTTTATGAGAACGCGTTCGAACCAAACACCGTTGTCGGAAAACCTGCAATTACAAATACAATTGATATCTCTGATACATGAACATGTGGCATGGGCACAACCATCCATAATAGAGTATAAAAACTGGGATCTAGGTATGGACGCAGCCATCCAGTAGTAAAGATCAACAAATAGACTCAGGTATGGTCGCATCCATCCAATCAAAGAGTCATGCAATAAGTCATGATAATCCACAATGAACCCACAGCCTGGATCTTATCAGACAAAATCTAGGATCTTGCGCTCCATCTCAACCCGAACAAGTACAATTTCTAGCATGCAAATGTATGAGCTGAAGTCAAACATGAAAGAAAATCGTCTGATTACCAGCTAATGATGAAAGTTGTTAACAGACGCGAGAGAAACCACCAATAATGACGATGGCTCTCAAGGTACACAAGGTAAAATCCACGGAATGTGAACAGTGATCTGGCATCGAACACCCATGGAGTCAGTCGATCGAAGGCCAATGATGTGGACCTTGCATCAAATGCGAAGAACCTACCATTAAGGCATGCAGGCTCCAAGGTACCGGAAGGGAGTCTCTAGATCAGATTCCTGGATAATGAGCTGAAGTCGACAGGAAGTGACCTGGTCGAAGGAGGGCCATAATGTTTCCCACATCATCGACATGAGATAGAGGAGTATGATTTTTGTGAATAAGGACCAACAGAGAATTAGAGGGAGGTTGAAAAAACTACAGAGGCGAACGTCTCTTGAACATATCAGCAGCACGACACTAGATTTGGTGGTATTTGACATCAAAGGATCTGAGGTCATGATGATGTGGCAAAGAGAAAATGAGAGGTCAAAAGAGATTACCCAAACCCATGGAGGCAAAAATGACGAAATGAGATGTCCCCAACCCGACACGAATGCAGACAAGTGCCATGTTCAAGAGTGACATACTTCCAACACAGCTAAAATCTGGTTCCATTTCCCCCCACCATTTCTGGCGAGTACCCCAATTATTTTTGAAAACAAGCTTGAAGGGGATAGCATATGCTTGCATTATAAGTTTTTCCTTCGGACAAATCCATCCTAGTACATTTTACGAGCCCTAGGAAGGAGGAACTCGAATAATGTCATGGTGACAAGGTCCGATGTCATCAGGGTTTAACGACTCTGACAAAGGGAGAACTTAGCATCTTTTCATGTTTAGAGAGTTTGAAAAGAAGGCAGAAAAGAAAACTCCAGCAGTCCCTTTTTGTAGGTAGTCTCACAGATCCGAAAAGGTAGAAAACTGTGTTTGAGAGAACCTCTTAGTCGCAATAGGCTAAGGTATTCATTTTTCGTAAATAATCCATCCCAGCCCGAAAAAGGCGTAAACCTATACTGGGTAGATATTGTTTCGCAACATTTAGCGAGAGAAAAACGATAAGCGTCTCGGCAATCTTTTCAATTTTAGAGAGTCAGAAAAGAGTTGAAAAATGACTCTAGTAGTGACTTTTTCATGTTTTTACTGAGTCCAAAAAAGTATAAAATATAACTTGTCACTTCATCCTTGTCGCAAAAAAACCTGTTGTTGCACAAGAGACATGTATAAAACCCATTTTTCGAAAATAACATCATAAAATAATCGAAAAACATGCCTTAAAACCTAATTAGGGTTGTAAAAAGTTATAAAATGCCAAAAATAGTAAAAAATAATTACTTTTCACTTTTTACCTCTTATGGAGCAATTTTTACCCATTTTATTGTGCAATCTTGCGGCGACGATAATGGCCAATCCAGTACATCAATCAAAAATCCGTCAACTCCAGGTAAGATCTGAGATCCCTCTTGTCATTTTAAGCTATTCCTTTCTTCATGCATTTGTTAATTTTGAATTTGGGGGGAGAAATTGTAAAATCTAGGGATGTGCAGTTGGTGCGGGTTTCGGGCATGGAGTCGCGCCGACCGCCTTATTTTTAACATTAGGGCGTGCCAACGGCGCAATGCAATTTCAAGAAATAATGCTCATCAAATGTACCAATTTTTTACAAATTCAAGGATAAATATTGAGTAATATCACTTGTATGTGTGTGTTTGCAGGTAGAACAAAGAAAAATGGTCATTGAATGGAAAGAATGGGAACATAGTGAGGAAGATGAATTAGCCATCGAAAATGAGGGAGTTATGGAAGCCCTCAGGAACTGTGGTTTGAAAAAATTCTTCCTCACACCATGTCTCCGAGCCCAACCGGAATGTTGGAAATATTTTCATTGATGGCAAAGGAGATGGAAAAGGAGGAACACCTAGCAACAGGGCAAAGAGAGTAGCATAGAAGCAGAAAGAGGCAAAGAGAGCAGCATAGAAGTAGAGAGAGGCAAAGAGAGTAGCATAGAAGCAGAGAGAGGCAAAGAGAGAAGCATAGAAGCAAAGAGATAGCAAAAGAGGTAGCAAGCTGTAGAGAGGGTCGAGCAGCAAAGATAGGTTGCAGAGAATACAGAATACAGCGAAACAGAGAAACAGTCCTGCACTGATAGGCACTGCCTGTGCACTGTCATGCACAGTCACTGTAAAAAGGTTATTGGTGTTTTTAACATGTGGAAGCGTAGTGTCGACGAAGCAAGGATTAACATATGAGAAGGCCTGAGCGAAGAATAACCAAAGAATCGAATGAAAACAAATTTAAGAGGTGAATGGAACCATGAGGGAGAAGGAGCAGAATCCAGAGCTGAAACACTGTTCAAATACCGGTGATGGTTTTCTGAAACCAATACAACCCATATCGTGCCGCTTTTGGTCCAGAGCGAAACCATTTAAAAAAAAATGTGATCCAGTATAAATTTACCACGTTAGCTGCCCAAAACCACTTATATCGCGTTTTTCTGGAACGCTAATCTCCTGTCGTGGAAAAAACGCGATATCGTTGAGGGTCGTCCGATCTGGAGGCTGGTAGATCAAACGATATTCACGCAATGAGTTGCACTAGAGATAATTCAAGGTATGGCCCATTTGTTTTATGTTGAAAACCGTTCGTTTAACAAGTCTTGATGTGTGGGGCCGTGGCGATGTATTATAAATGTCGCGTTGGTAGTGATAATGGGTTTAATGTAAGTGGGTAAATAATACAAGTCCAACGGTTGGGTGCATTTTATTAAAGCTTTTGTTTGTTGGTGGGGCCGAACCATTGCCACATTATAAAGTGCTAAGTTCGAAAGTTTACAACTCTGTTTCGTTATATGACGTTCAAACCTTATAAAGTTGATTAAGAAAGTTGAACAATGGGTGGATTATAATGGACATTGATATTATAAAACATTGGATATTGATCCAAAGGCTTTGAAATATGTTGTGGGCCAGACTTTATGTGAAACGAGTTATATGGATATCTGGGGTTTAATAAAGTGCAGTGGTCCAGTATGATATTTGGGCGTAAAGTAGAGTCTTGATATGCGTTAAACAAAGGTGTGGGCCCACAAGTCCCTATTGATATATACATTAATGCATTGTTCTGTTACTAAGGTTTAACTCTAGTGTCGAGGGCCTTACATAATATATCAACCCTTGACTGGAGGACATGATATACCGAGGTATTATGCTTACTGAAAGACCATGGTAAACCTATAACGATGGTCAGGTTTCAAATATGAAGTTTGGTAATCAAACTAATATATTTTGCGGAACAATATTATAACTTGGGCTTTCAATCCAAAGTTTCAAAACATTCAGTCTTCTACAGGTAAAGACCAAAGATTTATATGGAATGGGGTTAATAATGTGGCCAAACATTCATATTTGTTAGCGGTGTATTTTAATCCAAAGTCAGCATTTTACATTGTAAATATTTATTAACCATTGAATATGTGGGGCCAAGGGAAAGAGTAAATACCGGACCCAAAAATTTTATAGAGTCAAGTAAATGATCCATCGAATCCATAGAACTCCATCGCATCGGCGAAGAACATGAGACGGGAAAGAGCGGACCATTGAACCATGCGATTGTGATGGTACGATTTAATCGCAACCGTCCAATCCCAATCAATGGGAACCGTTGGATTCACAGTGAGTGCTCGCATCGGAGATTGTCAATTGCATCGGCGTAGCAGAAGTGTAAGTGAATAAGGAATGGTAAGTTGCGATTGAGATTGAAAAGATAAAACAAACAGAGTGTATATGTAATGTGGGCTCCATACAAAAGAAAAAGTTAATATATATTTACTTCGAGTTTTATACCAAAGCTGAAGAGTTAAAAGAAAGCAAAGCGGAAAATATATATGTGAAACAATATATACATATTTACATCTGTGAACAGTGAATCATCACATTGGAGTGAAAGCAGAGCATCGGAACATACAACTGGAAGTTGCGATTGCGATTAATCGCAATTGGAAGTATTCAAGAGGTGATTCATCACATCGGAGAATAGAGCGAGTTCAGCGAGTGGGCCCGAAAGGGAATTTTATGTATTAAAAGGATCTATTATTATTATATCTCCGAGAGTCATTTACGTTATATAAAAAGGCAGTTAAATATATACAGGAGTTACACAACTGCAATGAACAACAGAGCATACAGAGAGGAAAAAGACAGAGATAGCTGCAGAAAATACAAACACGCAGTGATCCAAAAGGTTGAATGGGTTGATTTGAAATCTATATTGTAACTGAATGTAAATGTTTTTAATTGGTTTATATTGTTTGTGATGCACTGGAAAGTCTCCGTAGGAAAACAAAACTCCACTATAAAACTGAAACTTGTACAAAGTTCTGTAGTTTTTCTGAATGAGTTGGACAAAGAAATGAGGAGGCAGAAGGAGAAGAGTCAGGGCTATTCATTTCGAATTCCCTGTGGAATACAAACAGTTATGAGGCAAACTGTACAAAGGATATCATATTGATATGCAGAAAGAGGTTAGAGAATGCAAAATTGAAGCAGAGAAAATAAGAAGAAGGTGGAGATGCTGTGAAGAGTCAGAGATGATATAAGACAGATATGAAGACTGGAGAACAGCAGTAAAGAAGGTACATAACAGAGCTGATATCCGAGGTAAATCAGCAAGTGTTTTCTTTTGATAGATTGAGGAAGTTGGAGCTTCCCTATCAAGTTGTAGCTTGATAGATGTCAGTTGTAGTTGATTGAGGTTGGAGCCTCTTGTAGGTTGGTGCCTGCAGAAAATTGATGGGAGTTGGAGCTTCCTTGCAAGTTGTAGCTTGTAGAATTGAGGTTGGAGCCTCCTGTAGGTTGGTGCCTACAGAAAATCAGTGGTGAGAGGGAGTTGGAGCTTGTCTTTGCATCACGACAATAATAATATGTGGTTTTCTCCCTTTATGGGTTTCCACTTATATCTGCTCTCTCTGTGTCTGATTTTTATGTGTTGATATGGTTTATTCAGTTTGTTGAATACTTGCTGCTCTCATAATAAGTCTGCTGTCACATTATCTTTATACGTGCTGCTCACATATTAAGATTGTTCACATATAAAGCTGATCATGAAATTAAGTTGTAAATGAGCTTAATGAAAAGTTTTTAAAAATTCATGAATGTGTTAAACTGATTCACCCTCCCCCCCCCCTTCTCAGTTTAACTAAGGGTTCAACAATTTGTATCGGAGCCGGTTCATTTTGTATCAGTTTAACAACTGAAAGGAGATCCTAGGTCCCTAGGATGGCTAGTCAAGAAGGAAGCTAAACCAATAAAGCCCCTTTTTTGACTGGTGCTAATTATGCCTTCTGGAAAATAAGAATGAGAGCATACATAATGTCTCTAGGAATAGAAGTTTAGGCTGCTGTGGAATTTGGATATGCCCCAAAGGCAACTGAATCAGAGAAAGAAGCTAAACAAGACTTTGTAGCTAATGCAAAGGCCATGAATGCAATCTTAAATGGGCTGTGTGAGGCAGAATTGATCAAAGTAATGCACAACAAGACTGCCAAAGAAATGTGGGATACACTAGAGAACATCCATGAGGGAGACAAAAAGGTGAAGACAGCCAAAGTTCAAGTCTATAAAGCCCAGTTTGAAAATTTAAAAATGAATGATGATGAAGACATTGCCAACTTCTTTTTAAGGGTTGCAAAAATTGTGAATAACATGAAAGCACTAGGAGAAACCATAAAAAAAGTTGTAATTGTTCAAAAGATTCTGAGATCTCTTCCATCTAGCTTTAACCCCAAGGTTTCTGCCATAGAAGAAACAAATGATTAGGAAACCTTGACCATGAACTAGTTACTTGGAAATCTAACAACCTATGAGATGAGACTGCCACAGAGGAAGTCAAATGTGAGGGAGGTAGCCTTTAAGACAGAGAAGAAGAAAGAAGAAAAGGAAGATATATGCTCTTGCTCTGATGAAGAAGAGGCCACATTTGTTAGGAAATTGGATAGAGGCTCAGGTAAATATAAAGGTAAACTTCCATTTAAATGCTTTAACTATGGAAGAGTTGGACACTATGCTGCTAAGTGTCTTCATAAGAAAACAAGGAATCAGACTCAAGAATCAGAGAAAACTATATCAAAGAACTGGCAGAAAGGAAAGAAATTCAATAGAAAATCTTTCTATGCTCAACAAGATATCAGTGCATATGAAGACTCAGGTGAACCCTCAAGTGAAGAAGGAACCTCTGAATTTATATTGATGGACATAGAGGAGCTTGAAGGACTCCTTCTAGAAGATGAGGAAGAAGGTGAAGTTGATCTTGAGGGGGAGCTAAGAAGTGCCCTGGAGGAAATTGACAGACTCAAACTGAAGTGCAGAAAACAGAAAGACATTCTCCTCAAATATGTAAGAGAAGAACAAAATTTAGAAGTCCTCATTCAGCTAAAAGTAGAGCTTGAAGAAGCCAAGAAGGTATAAGACATCTTACTTAAGCAAATTAAGGATAAAATTTAGGAACAAGAGAAATTGGAAGAAGAAGTAGTATGATCGAGGAAGAAATTAGAAAACGCCCAGAGGAAAGTGTCAATAAATTCTTCTCAAATGACAAGCTCTGTTAAGTTGAATGAAATTCTAGATGCTCAAAGATCTCCTCTGATAAAAACTGGGATAGGCTATGAAGGAGAATCAAGTAAAGGCAAAGAAAATAAAAACAAAAATATCATTTTTGTAAAAGCAGATAAGGATGATAAAGCAACTCAGATGATTCCTCCAGAAGAAGAAACCTGCAATGAAGTAGACAGAAACCAAAAGGAACCTCTAATGAAAAAGAATGAAATAAATAAACATTCAACAGAAAAGGCTCATATACTCCTGAGTGTGTCAAATTTGGAAGCCGTCAAAGGAGATTCTTCCCTCCTATGAAAAATGCCATCTGTTATGCCTGCCACAAGATGGGACATATTGCTGCTTACTGTCACACAAGGAGAATTAATTCAAACCAGCAAAGGATGCAAACAGTAAAAAGATTATCTCAAGCAAACAAATGGAGAAGACAACCTTTCATCATGTATGCAAATTGTTTTTATGGATACTGTTTTTACTGTAAGGAATTTGGCCATAAAATCATAGAATGCAGAAGATATGGACAAAGATTGATGTTCAAAACCTCAAGGAGGTTTATGAATCATGGAGAGTCTACTCGGACTCATAATTCTACTAAAGATATGATCAAATGATGTGTATGCAATAAAAGTGGACATATGTCTTCAAAATTTCCTCTCAGAGAATATGGTCCATCATCTCAGAAAAGGTACCAAACAAAAAGATGCTTGCAGTGGAAAAAGAAGGTAAATAAATGTGATCTGGCTCTAATAGCTCAAGATCTAAAAAGCCAATGGTATTTAGACAGTGGATGCTCAAAGCATATGACTGGAGATAGAAGCAATTTTATAACCTTTGATGATAAGAAATCTGGAAATGTTACTTTTGGCAATGATAAAGCAGGGAAAATAAAAGGAAAAGGCTCAGTCAGTCTGGATAATGGCAGAGGAAAGGCCCAAGATGTACTATTTGTGGATGGGCTGAAAGCAAATCTGCTGAGTGTCAGTCAAATGTGTGATAAAGGTTGTGAAGTTCTTTTTAGAGCACAAGACTGTGAAGTCATATCAAGCACCACAGGGAAGACTCTGATCAAAGGTGTTCGAACAGAGAGTAATGTCTACATAGTGAAAGAAGAGAATGAAGCATGCCACATTAGAAAACTTGAGGAGTCATGGTTATGACATAGAATATTGGGACATCTTAACTTCGACCATATCATCAGTCTGAGCAAGAAGAAAGCAGTCAGAGATATGCCAGCAATAAAGAATCCTTCAAATACCATATGTAAATCTTGCCAATTGGGCAAATAGACCCGCACATCCTTTAAGACCAAAGATGAGCTATCAACAAGTAGGCCACTTCAGCTTGTACACATGGACCTGTGCGGACCTTCAAGAACTAAAACACCAAGTGGAGAATCCTATTTCATGCTGATAATAGATGATTTCTCCAGAATGACATGGGTTGCATTTCTCAAATATAAATCGGAAGCACTTGAGAAATTCAAGATATTCAAGGCATTGGTAGAAAATCAAACAGGATCCAAGCTAAAGTGCATCAGGTCAGATAGAGGAGGTGAATTCACAGACTATGATTTTGCAGACCTATGCAATGAGGATGGGATAAAACAACAGTTTACAATTGCAGGTACACCTCAACATAATGGAGTGGAAAAGAGACAAAATAGGTCTGTACGACAAATTTCCAGAGCTATGATGCAACAAAATAACATTCCCCAAACCTTCTAGGCAGAAGCAGTACACACAGCTGTGCATATTCTAAACAAAGCTCATTTAAGACCAAACAGTGACAAGACTCCTTATGAACTATGGCATGGTAAACCAGCATCAATCAAGCACTTTAGAGTCTTTGGAAGCAAGTGTTTCATAAAAAATAATGATGAAAATCTGGGAAAGCTTGATGCAAGAGAAGATGAAGGAATATTTTTAGGATATGCATCCAAGAGTAAAGTTTATAGGTGCTACAACAAAACACTTCGCAAAATTGTAGAAAGCATTGATGTAAGATTTGATGAAGAACTACCAAACAAGACAAGAAGTACAGGTTGCAGCAATCCTCCAGAAGATCATGAAGAAGAGAACCAATATGATGATGAAATAAGCAAGACAACAGAATATACTGAACTGAACTCAAAAGGCCCCTCAAGACACACTCAAAAGAACTATCCAGAAGATCAAATCATTGGGGACAAGAGTGTAGGAGTCCAGACAAGAAGACAACTAGCTGAACAAACAGAAGAGGTATACCTAGCTATGTTATCACAAACAGAGCCAAAGAAGTTTGAAGAAGCCAGCAAAGACAAATATTGGGTGAATGCTATGAATGAAGAACTGGACCAAATTGAGAAGAACAATACCTGGGAATTAGTTCCAAGACCCACTGAGAAAAATGTCATAGGCTCAAAATGGGTATTCAAGAATAAGATGAATGAACAAGGACAGGTAATCAGAAATAAAGCCAGACTTGTATGCAAGGGATATTCACAAATTGAAGGTCTTGATTATGATTAAACATTTGCCCCTGTAGCCAGAATGGAAGCTATCAGAATGTTTTTGGCCTTTGCATGCTACCATGACTTCAAGGTATATCAAATGGATGTGAAATCTGCCTTCCTGAATGGAGATCTAGAAGAAGAAGTCTACATGGAACAACCTGAAGGATTCTCGTTAACAGATAAAGAAGACTATGTGTGCAGACTAAAGAAGGCCCTATATGGCTTGAAACAAGCTCCTCGTGCATGGTATTCAAGGCTGGACAAGTACTTGCAAAAACAAGGCTTTAAGAGAGGAGGAGTAGACAACAATTTATACATAAAGGCCAATGAAAATGAACTCTTGATTGTAGTAGTGTATGTAGATGACATCATGTTTGGAAGCAACAAAGATGAGTTAGCAAAAGGATTTGTTGAAGAGATGAAATCAGAGTTTGAGATATCTATGATTGGAGAGCTCACCTTCTACTTAGGACTTCAAATTCAGCAAAAGAACACAGTAACATTCATCTCACAAGAAAAATACTTAAGAGAAATGTTGAAAAGGTTCAAAATGGAAGACCGCAAACCTGTGTCAACTCCCATGATCACTGGATGCAAGCTACGTGCTGATGATGGATCTGCAGATATAGATCAAAGACATTACAAATCCATGATAGGAATTCTACTATACCTGACAGCTTCTAGACCAGACATTATGTTGGCAGTAGGACTTGTGGCTAGATATCAATCAACACCAAAACAAAATCACTTTCTAGCAATCAAAAGAATATTCAGATATATACAAGGAACTACACAGTATGGGCTATGGTATCCAAAAGGCAAGAGCTTCACTTTGACAGCATATACAGATGCAGATTGGGCCAGTTGTGTGGATGACAGGAAAAGCACAAGTGGAGGTGCATTCTATTTGGGAAAAAGTCTGGTGGCATGGCTAAGCAAGAAACAAACATCTATCTCTCTATCTACAGCAGAAGCAGAATACATAGCAGCAACAGCATGTTGCACACAAGTCATGTGGATGAAACAAACCCTCCAAGACATGAAGGTAAGCATTGATGAACCTATCTCTATCAAATGTGATAATACAAGTGCAATAAGTATACCAAAAAATCCTATACTTCATTCAAAAACTAAACACATCCCAATCAAGTACCATTTCCTTAGAGAACAAGTAGCACAGAAGGTAGTGAAGTTGGAATATGTGCCAACAAAAGAACAAACAACAGATATATTCACAAAACCTCTTTCTAGAGAACCATTCGAATATCTGAGAGATAAACTAGGGGTAGTGTCTGCAGATGCTACTCTCTGACAGAAAAAGAAAGCATCATTCCAGGGGGAGAATAGAAAAGAAAACATCATTCCAGGGGGAGATCAATCAACAAAGAGAGTCACAAAAGAGCCAGAGCAAGTGAGCAGTGCATGAAACAGGTCCTCAAGATCAGAGTATAATGGACAATATTTGAAAAAATCACTAGGTAATGTGCAACCCTTTGCCATTGATGTCAAATGGGGAGGAAAAGGAAGCAAAAGAAGATAGGCGGAGGAAGACTTGGAGGGAGCATTGGATTACTAGGGGATGTGTTGCCATCAATGCCAAAGGGGGAGACTGTTGGAAATGTTGTCATTGATGGCAAAGGAGATGGAAAAGGAGGAACACCTAGCAACAGGGCAAAGAGAGCAGCATAGAAGCAAAGAGAGGCAAAGAGAGCAGCATAGAAGCAAAGAGAGGCAAAGAGAGAAGCATAGAAGCATAGAGATAGCAAAAGAGGTACAAAGCTGTAGAGAGGGTCGAGCAGTAGAGACAGGTTGCAGAGAATACATAATACAACGAAACAGAGAAACAATCCTGCATTGACAGGCACTGCCTGTGCACTGTCATGCACAGTCACTGTAAAAAGGTTATTGGTGTTTTTAACATGTGGAAGCACAGTGTTGATGAAGCAAGGATTAACATATGAGAAGGCACGAGCAAAGAATAATTGAAGAATCGAATGAAAATGAAGTTAAGAGGCAAACAGAACCATGAGGGACAAGGAGCGGAATCCAGAGCCGAAACACTGTTCAAATATTGGCAATGGTTTTCTGAAACCAATACAACCCATATCGCGCCGCTTTTGGTCCAGAGCAAAACCATTTCAAAAAAAATGCGATCCAGTATAAATTTGCCACGTTAGCTGCCCAAAACTGCTTATATCACGTTTTTCTGGAATGCTAATCTCTTGTCGTGGAAAAAACACGATATCGTTGAGGGTCGTCTGATCTGGAGGCTGGTAGATTAAACGATAATCGCGCAATGAGTTGCACGGGAGATAAGTCAAGGTATGGCCGATTTGTTTTATGTTGAAAACCGTTCATTTAACAAGTCTTGATGTGTGGGGCCGTGGCGATGTATTATAAATGTCGCGTTGGTAGTGATAATGGGTTTAATGTAAGTGGGTAAATAATACAAGTCCGACGGTTGGGTGCATTGTATTAAAGCTTTTGTTTGTTGGTGGGGCCGAACCATTGCCATATTATAAAGTTCTAAGGTCGAAAGTTTACAACTATGTTTCATTATATGACGTTCAAACCTTATATAGTTTATTAAGAAGGTTGAACGATGGGTGGATTATAATGGATATTGATATTATAAAACGTTGGATATTGATCCAAAGGCTTTGAAATATGTTGTGGGCCAGAATTTTATGTGAAACGAGTTATATGGATATCTGGGGTTTAATAAAGTGCAATGGGCTAGTATGATATTTGGGCGTAAAGTAGAGTCTTGATAGTTAAACAAAGGTGTGGGCCCATAAGTCCCTATTGATATATACATTAATGCATTGTTCTGTTACTAAGGTTTAACTCTGGTGTTGAGGGCCTTACATAATATATCAACCCTTGACTGGAGGACGTGATATACTAAGGTATTATGCTAACTGAAATACCGTGGTAAACCTATAACGATGGTCAGGTTTCAAATATGAAGTTTGGTAATCAAACTAATATATGTTGCGGAACAATATTATAACTTGGGCTTTCAATCCAAAGTTTCAAAACATTTAGTCTTCTACAGGTAAATACCGAAGATTTATATGGAATGGGGTTAATAATGTGGCCGAACATTCATATGTGTTAGTGGTGTATTTGAATCCAAAGTTAGCATTTTTACATTGTAAATGTTTATTAACCATTGAATATGTGGGGCCAAGGGAAAGAGTAAAGACCAGAGCTGAAAATGTTATAGAGTCGAGTGAATGATCCATCGGATCCGTAGAACTCCATCGCATCGGCGAAGAACATGAGACGGGAAAGAGCGGACCATTGAACCATGCGATTGCGATGGTGCGATTTAATCGCAACTGTCCAATCCCAATCAATGGGAACTGTTGGATTCACAGTGAGTGATCGCATCGGAGATTGCCAATCGCATCAACGCAACGGAAGTGTATGTGAATAAGGAATGGTAAGTTGCGATTGCGATTGAAAAGATAAAATAGACGGAGTGTATATGTAATGTGGGCTCCATACAAAAGAAAAAGTTAATATATGTTTACTCCGAGTTTTAGACCAAAGCTGAAGAGTTAAAAGAAAGCAAAGCAGAAAATATATATGTGAAACAATATATACATATTTACATCTGTGAACAATGAATCATCACATCAGAGTGAAAGAAGAGCATCAAAAAATACCACTGGAAGTTGTGATTGCGATTAATCGCAATCAGAAGTATTCAAGAGGTGATTCATCGCATCGGAGAATAGAGCGAGTTCGGCGAGTGGGCCCGAAAGGGAATTTTATGTATTAAAAGGATCTATTATTATTATATCGCCGAGAGTCATTTACGTTATATAAAAAGGCAGTTCAATATATATAGGAGTTACGCAACTGCAGTGAACAGCAGAGCATACAGAGAGGAAAAAGACAAAGACAGCTGCAGAAAAGACAAACACGCAGTGATCCAAAAGGCTGAATGGGTTGATTTGAAATATATATTATAACTAAATGTAAATGTTTTTAATTGGTTTATATTGTTTGTGATGCATTGGCAAGTCTCCGTATGAAAACAAAACTCCACTATAAAATTGAAATTTGTACAAAGTGTTGTAGTTTTTCTGAATGAGCTGGACAAAGAAATGAGGAGGCAGAAGGCGAAGAGTTAGGGCTATTCACTTCGAATTCCCTGTGGAATACAAATAGTTATGAGGAAAACTATATAAAGGATATCATATTGATATGCAGAAAGAGGTTAGAGAATGCAGAATTGAAGCAGAGAAAATAAGAAGAAGGTGGAGATGCTGTGAAGAGTTAGAGATGATATAAGACAGATATGAAGGCTGGAGGACAACAGTAAAGAAGGTAAAGAACAGAGTTGATATCCAAGGTAAATCAACAAGTATTTTCTTTTGATAGATTGAGGAAGTTGGAGCTTCCCTATCAAGTTGTAGCTTGATAGATGTCAGTTGTAGCTGACTGAGGTTGGAGCCTCCTGTAGGTTGGTGCCTGCAGAAAATTGATGGGAGTTGGAGCTTCCTTGCAAGTTGTAGCTTGCAGAATTGAGGTTGGAGCCTCCTGTAGGTTGGTGCCTACAGAAAATCAGTGGTGAGAGGGAGTTGGAGCTTGCCTTTGCATCATAACAATAATAATATGTGGTTTTCTCCCTTTATGGGTTTCCACTTATATCTGCTATCTCTGTGTGTGATGTTTATGTGTTGATATGGTTTATTCAGTCTGCTGAATACTTGCTGCTCTCATAATAAGTTTGCTGTCAAATTATCTTTATACTTGCTGCTCACATATTAAGATTGTTCACATATAAAGTTGATCATGAAATTAAGTTGTAAATGAGCTTAATGAAAAGTTTTTAAAAATTCATGAATGTGTTAAACTGATTCACCCCCCCCCCCCCTCTCAGTTTAACTAAGGGTTCAACACGGAATTGCTACAATATCGTATTAGTATATGGGAAGAAGATCAAGAGAAGTTCATCCTATGGGATCAGGAACTTGAGATTGATGTTTCCGACATATACTTCATCACAGGATTATCACAGAGAGGTGCAGCACCACTCCTAACCGGCACTCAGCCCTGCATGGAAAACATGTCCATGGTAATAGACAGGGTATGTCAAAGATCACGGAAAGGAACCGGTAGTGGGAAAGTTGATATACAAACTATCCTGGATTTGACACTACGCGTGGTATTGCATACCATCACACGTGCTGCGGGATCGCAAGCACCGCACCAAGCAACAAAGACACAATTGCTTCTTGCTGTGGAATGCATGGCTCCGACCCTCTTCAACTGGGAAGAGGTGTTGACCATAAACATGAAGCGCCAATTAACCAAATGCAAGAAGACCAAACTAAAAAAATTTGGTTATGGATCTGTCCTGGTATCGTTCTTCTTGGAATGATTACCAATTTTTCAGCGATAGGAGGTTATAGTTCCAAATCCACCAGCGAGAGAACCTCAGATTGCCCAATGGGCAGCACTGATGCCAAGGACAGGGGGCGGCCAACAGATGTCTTGGAGGCCAGAATTTTTTGATTGGCTCCGTCGACAACTGATTGTCGTGGAGGATTGGCCCTACTCTGGTGCAGACTTCACTGGTGACCCATACCTCCCTCTCCCGGAGGGAGAAGATTGGGATGAAGATTTGGGTAAGACTCAATTTTTGAATTTTATGGGTATTATGATTTTTTTGTTTATGTATGTTCTAGCATTAAATCCATGTGATGCATATGTTGGCCCAGAGAGACCTCCCGTCATGTCACCAATAGCGAGGTGAATCCCTCACGATTTCGACCCTCAAGGTGAGGGTAGCGAGGAAGATGAGATAGTGCATAACCTGGAGGGGATCACCTGAGGAGTCCCAGATTATGCACGTTTTGATGATGTTCCTGGCGCCTATCAGAGACACACTGTAGGACTGTCTAGCCAAATCCACCGCTTGCGAGGCGGCTAGTACGGGCCGTGACATGTTATCATGAGCATCATGCTGATTAGACACCTAGGTTTATTTTATCTGCATATTTTTGTGAGACATGATGTCTTGAGATGTAACATAAACATACACATATTTTTTGACGTGATGATGCACACAGTTGAAAACATGCGATATATATATATATGTGTGTGTGTGTGTACACACACACACACACTATATATATATATATATACACACACACACTATATATATATATATATATATATATATATATATATATATATACATGGATCTTTTTACATATGATGATGTTTTTACAAATTATGCAAATGTCTATCTAATACAATGTTAGCCACTGTATTAGTTAACGTGTTCATTCATCTTGGAATATTTTGATAAGTAATGAGATCAAAATGTCTTTCCAACAAACGAATACGTAAATACAATCTCAGAAAGTGCGGATTTCTAACCGAATAATGATTATTGAGTTGTAGAACAAGAATCTGTGAATCTAGATTTACAAGAAATGTGCGTATGTCGAGATTAATTGCCTCGTTTAATAGCTCAATGATAGTGCCATATTCAGTGACATTGTTTGTAGTTCGTCCTAGAAAAATACCTTGCAGGTCTATCAACTCACCAGCAGGATTATAAATTACCCAGGCTGCCGAAGACAAATTCCTGGTACTGCGGGAAGCACCATCCACGAAACCGACATAAGGGGTGATAGACATCTGCACGATAAGCAAGACCCAATAAGAAAGAAAATTCTCACAAAGCACACCAAACCCAAAAACATGTACAAAATGAAAATAACACCTATGTACACCTGATATGCACAAATGACTCATGTATAATATTTTTTGAGATACAACCCATTTCTGGGCTGTTCAAGAGGATGGCCTTCGTAGTCAATTAGCTCATAGGCCCCATTTTGAAACACACGTTTAACGATGTAGGGCCCATGCCACATAGGTTGAAATTTACCTGCCCCCAACTTATCATGAGCTTGGTCATATAGGAGGACGAGATCTCCTTCAACGAAATAACGAGGGGAAACTCATTGATCAAAATGAGCTTTAACTCACTTATTTTGTGCCTCGATAACCAAAGCAGCTAAGCGACGAGTTTCAGCTAACCTCTCTAAGTAAAGGAGATGCTCTTCTTCTAGCGAAGTGTTAGGCAGTCATTCCACAGCTAACTTGAGTGAAGGTATTTCACATTCAATTGGAAGAGTAGCTTCCAGACCGTAAACCAACTGAAAAGGGGTGAATCCGGTCGCACTCTTCACTGAGGTTCGGTATGCCCAAAGAACTGAAAATAACATGAGATGCCAGTTTTATTTTTGGATCCCAATCATACGCTGAAGCATTGTGAAAAGAACTTTGTTCATAGCTTCAACCTGGCCATTGGCTTGAGGGTAGTACAGCGTTGAGCTGTAGTGACGTGGACCCAACATAGAAGTCAACTCTGCCACCATATAATGTTGAAAATGGGAACCATGATTGGTAACGATGGCTTGAGGGACACCAAACCTAGCAATAATATGATTGAATATGAACTGAGCGGCTGTCTTACCGTCAGCGGCAAGTGTAGGCATTGCTTCAGCCCATTTGGTGAAGTAGTCCACGACTACGATGATATAAGCATGCCCCCGACCGAGTGAGGGTTACACGTCATAAAATCGATGCCCCATTTGGCAAAGGGACCAACAGTAATGACAGGGTGAAGGGGAAAAGGTGGCGCATGCATCTTGCATTGATAAATTTGGCAATCATGACATTTACGAGCTGCGACAATACAGTCTTTGAAAATGGAAGGCCAAAAATACCCGGCACGAAGTATCTTTTGTGCAGTAGTGTAACCAGACATGTGACCACCACAGGTGCCACTGTGAAAATCATTCAACACTTTCTTAGCTTCCTCGAGGGTCAAACATCGGCGGAGTATGGAATCAACTCCAACGCGATAGAGCGTATCTCCCACTATGCGATAAGGTTGCGAATGATGCCGGATACGACGACGGGCATCCTTTGTCAACTCAGACCAGAATGTGGAAGTCTGGAGATATACGATGCTATCACCGTACCAATGATCAAGGGTGCTAATCAAGAAAAGTGTATCGTCCAGAATATGGTCCTCAGAACGAGACGGAGCATAGTCGGAAGGAAGGGAACATATCAAATCAGCAAAAACTAGTGATTTCTTTGATTTGGAAGTAGTAAATTCCAAATCGAACTCTTGGAGGATAATGATCCACTTCGAGTATTTGCCCCCCAGCAATTGTCGAGACAAAATATAGGTCATGGGGTTGCAATCTCAAATCACAATCACCGTACGCAAAAGGATATAATGACAAAAGCGTTGGATGACCTGGACCACAACCAGTGCAAACTTCTCGACATGAGCATAATGCATTTCAAGATCAATAATGTTACGAGACAGGTAATAAATGACATGTTCGTGACCGTCATTATCATCTTGAACCAAAACCATGGCAATTGTACTAAAAGCGGCAGCTAAGTAAAGGGAAGAATCACGATGATAATTTGGAGGACGTAACAAATGAGCATTGACCAACAATGTCTTGAGTGTATCAAAATACTGTTGAGCAACCTCATCCCAATAGAAAGGGACATCCTGTTTCAAAAGTCGTGTGTACCCTTTAGCTACTTCGGCATAGTTCGATATAAAACGACGTAGAAAATTGGCCTTATCTTGCAGAATCTGCAACTAATGTAATGAGGATGGAGAGGGGAGATTAACAATAGCCTCAACCTTAAGTGGATTGAGGCGAATTCTGTCTTTAGATACGATAAACCCTAAAAGTCTAACGGAATCGACGCAGAAGACACACTTATGCGGATTAAGTTGAATGTTGTAGTGTCGACAACGAAGAAAGATCTGACGAAGATGGTCCAGATGGTCCCTACACTTGGCTCAATGAGCCGGAAGGTCATCCAAGTAAGGTTGAACGATGTGACGAATGTCATGAAAAGCTAGGGGCAGGTAGATTTCAACCTATGTGGCATGGACCCTACATTGTTAAACGTTGATACAAAGGTTGACCGAAAGGCTCCTGATACAAAGGTTGACCAGAAGGCCCGTGAGGTTGTC
Organism: Pinus albicaulis; assembly: GCA_034641835.2. Taxonomy (NCBI): domain Eukaryota; kingdom Viridiplantae; phylum Streptophyta; class Pinopsida; order Pinales; family Pinaceae; genus Pinus; species Pinus albicaulis. The sequence goes on along the minus strand of CM076571.1, from coordinate 93,870,874 downwards.
CTTGTTGGACCATGGGCTGGCCTTGTAAAGTTTGGCCCTATGGACCGTAAGGTTGTCCTTGTGGACCGTATGCAAATCTTGACTGAGCTGAAGGTTGTCCCTAAAAGGGTTTTCCTTGTGGGCCAAGGGGTTGCACCTAATAAGTCCTCCCTATCTCGGGAATGATTTCATAGGGGTCATAAATAGGAACGCCACGCTCATCATAATTATGGGGAGTAGGAAACGCATAGATGGGGTTACCAACAACATCATAGTGATGAAGAATAAGATAGAGAAAATAAACAGGATTACCATATTCGTCATAATGGTGTGGTGGATTAACAGAAGCATGAAGCTGCTGAGAAACCTGAAAGTTTTGTTGATGAATAGCCAATAGATACTCTTCAAAAGTGAGGCCACCAGGTATCTCAGTTGAGGCCGCTGGTGACTGAGTGACCGGTGCAGACGCAGCCGCACCGACAATAGGTTGAACTAGGACAGATGTAACTGCAATCGACGAAGTAGGTGTCATCGGTGACGATCCTAACAATGGAAAGTATGGACTCCTGGATGGAGTAGATGCTTCAATGGAGGCAACACCAGCAATAATCTGACCCAAAGACCTATATCCAGCTGGAAGTGACACCGATGGTGAAGATTGAGCAGACACCTGAGTGGTGTTTTTAGGGAAAAGTTAATACTCTTCTGTAGAAACAGGAATTCCATCACTGCCAATAGGACCTGATGTGTCCATTTCTGACTCCTCCGTAAGATCTTCGAAAATACAACGAGGACTAGGAGGTATAACAACAGATAAAAATGTTGATCCCAACATAAGAGGAGGGAATTCTTCCTCATCCCCAAAACCAGACCAAGCGCTTGCGGGAGGCCAATTGAACTCAACTAGCTCGTCAGCGGGAGACTGAGTAGCAAGGGGTAAGATTGACGGGAGAAGAGGCTATTGAAGCTCGGCAGACATAGGGGATAGAGGAGTTTCAAATGAACTGTCTGGTAAAGGACTACCTCTAGAAGGGAGTGAGGACGACGAAATCGGTGGCTCTACCACCGTGACTACTTCTCAACAAGAAGGAAAAAGAAATATCGGAGTAAAGACTCAAAAAAACAAGGCAAACAAAAACAAGCCAAGTGAGAAAACTTTTATGGGCGTGTGATCATGGGTAGTTTATTTTACGACACTGAAACCAAACTTTGTTGTTTCATGTTTTAAGAGTCAAGAAATAGGCAAAAGATGACTCTAGTCACTTTCAATGTTGAACGAGTGTGAAAGGGCAAGTGCTCAATGATATTTTCAAATTTAAGGAGTCAGTAAAGGTAAAAAATCACTGCTTAGGTAATCTAAGCAAGAGGGTATGCCAGGTTTCCATGAACTGCCATATACACCTTGATGATCAAATGAAAGAGAAATGACCAAGGACTCGACGTACGTGCAGGTAGTCTCCCCGAATGCTGTGTTCGGTGTATCACGGTTACAGGGCAGCAGACTCGGCTTCCTATGGATAAAAGGATTGTAACCTAGAGGGGTATCCCTTTATATACTCGATGGTACAGGGAGCACAAGTCCGTACTAGCGTTGTCTGAAGCTAGATGGCGAACGACAGCTACTAGGTTTTAAGACGACGGAACACGTCTCTAACTTAGACCACTAGAATATTCCGTTAGGTTTCAATGTTGCCTTAGGTTAATTGAAATAAATTTTAACGTTGATCTTGGATTAAGTTTCAATTTCCAGGCCTTAACGTATGTCGGATATAAAATCTTCCTAAATGCAAAACTATATGTAGAAGGATACCATTTTCTTTCAATGAAAGCTATCTACGAGAAGGAAAGAAAACTTTCAAGAAATAATGAATATTGAAATCATGTGAAAACATCCACTAATGCATATAATGCAATCTACGAAAACAAAAATCTCTTTCCTAGCCAATGCATTTCTATTTATGCGAAAGAACGTTTCATTTTCAAAGAAAAATAAATGCAATATTTTTGTTTTTTCAATGCAATAGAGCAAACTATACACTAAATGACATAAAAAACAAAACTAAACACTAGTTTGAGAGAGCGAATGGGAAATTTGAAACGGAATGACTCCTTCAACATAAAACAAACACAACAAGACCCAAACCAATGCTACAAACTTTTCAAATCAAAGAGAAATCTCGAAAATGACCCATGCAAGCAATGTAATCGATGCTTGGAGTAAGAGGAAGAAAATTCAAACAAGCAAGGCAATGATCATTCAACCAATGAACATACTCAACAGGATCAAAGTGACCTAGAGCAATTAAACAAGGAACGAATTCAACAACTATCAAGAAACTCGATCTCCAAACAGAAAGCTCAGTGCACCAAGGCACTCAGAAGCCCTAAGACGTCAAGTCACACTGATAAGAAATGGACAAACAACTGAAGAAAATGAGCTTCCAACAATCAAAGACAGTCCAAAACACTTCAATTACTCTCAAGAATAACCCAGAAACAAGTACAATCAACCAAAAACTCATGAAAATCTCACACCCAAAAACTCATAGGGGTCAGTGCGACTGTGAGGTGGTATTCAACGCCAAACAAGTAATGGCGCGAGTGCTACAAAAGAAACTTGCGCCAATCGGTGCGACTATTCAAGGGAAAACCGCGCCAAGCCAGTTAACCAATGAAAAGGGAAAAAACTCAACAGAGCAGAGGTTAATCTTGACACTCTGGGGCTGAACAAGGGTTTGAAGCACATTTAAACAACCAGAAAGGTAAACAATAAGACCAAAAACCCAAAAATGACCCAACAAGATCAAAGACAAACTCACACTGATCCCTAGTGGAGTCACCAACTTGTTATGTAGGTAAATCCTTTCTGCGGACAAAGACGATCCCTCTAGCCCTAGGGTGGGTCTAGTAACAAGGAATCATGCTAAGGTGTAGGTTCCTAGATATTCAAATGAAAGAGGATGCGATAAGATAGCCTGCTTGTCGTCCAATGCTGTTGTCGGAAATCGTAGTGGTGATGAGAACTACTCGCTCCCGATTCAGCAAGTCACAATCCATTCTCTTATCGCACTTGAACACCCGCACAAAGATCAGAAAACGACAACCATATCCCACATACTAATTTCATCAAAAATCTACTAGTCAGTCAGAGAAGACTAGCATATTGCATTCGATAAAGATAAAACACAAGACGAGAACCAGACAATAGTCACTTATATTAAAAGGTAGAAAGAAGAGATACAACCATGCTCTGACGTTGTGATCTCCTCTAGCGGGGCTCGGGTGAAGCACGTCTCAAATCTCGTCGGGGAATTCAGACAGGATAAGGGACATATTGATGGATTTCTCCTTGTTCTACCTTCTCATAACTCAGTTATTCAACTATAGCTTAGTCTCTCAAGTTCCGCACTTCATCTACAGCTAGTTCAGCTTCAGCTAGTTTTCATAAAGAGAGAAGGCTTGTTTATATAGAGGCAAAGGAGGAGGTTGGGATCCCTACAAAGGTGGAATGGAGGCCTATCATTTAGGAGTGTTCCAAGGGAGGTGGAAAATACTAACTAAAGGAGGAGGCCCGTGGTTGTTTCAGTTCAACCACTCCCAATGACTCATCCCCGAGGTGGTTGGAATGGAACCTCTGCCTCTATTTTTAAAAAACATTTCATAAATAGCTTGGCGTGGGCATCACACAAGGACAGAGCGCAAAGTGGCACAGGCTTAGTGTAAAATTCCCAAGTCGGCGCAAGGAGGTAAAGGGCTACTCGTGCCAAGGCAAAAATAAGGATTTTCACAACTCTGCTTAGGGAAATGCTAGCAAGAAGAATGTTTCCTTCATCAAAAGGGATGCAAGGATGTAATTTGCAAAGCATGACACTGTGCATTGGTCACAGAAATAACCCTCCAATGTGCGAGTTGGGGATTGCAAGGATAGTGACAAAATGTTGTGTAACACTCCTATAGGTAGAAGCCTGCAAGATTGATGAAAAGAGGGAGTGGGTACTTCCCTTTACATCATAACCAAAATTCGTGGTTTTTCCCTTTATGGTTTTCCACTTATAGTCGGTGTCTCAATGTGTTGCATAGGTTGCTTGTATTTTTTCCATGGAATTCATGGTTAATTTTTTAACACATATATAAATTTTCTAATACACGAATGAAAGAATTGAAATATTCATAAAATAATTTGAAAGTGGTCACTTAAAAGGAACAATTACTGATTCACCCCCCTCACCGCACCCCCCCCCCCCCCCCCATCCCCCACACACAACCAATTGCCTAGTTTTCAACAATATGGAATAAAGGAATAAACCTTCAAAGAATTAAAGAAAACAAAAGGGCACAAGTACCATGATAAATCCAACCCTAAATAACATGAAGAAGAAGTTCAATTCGTGAGAAAATTGAAAAAAGGTTCTATAAAATATAAAGGTAAGCCACCATTCAAATGTTTTAAGTGTGTAGAATAGGACATTGTGCTACAAAATGTCCATATGCGATATATAAGGATATCAATGATGAAAAAGAACATATAAATGGAGGTAATTTTCATAAAAATAGGAAGGGAAGATCTCTTAATAAGAGAAATTTCTATTCCAAGAAAGATAACATCTCATTAGAAGATAGTGATAAAGATGCATCTAATGATGATCAAGAAGAATTCCTACTCATGGCCTTGGGAATTTAGAAATATAAATCAATGAAATGCACTATATCTCAAAAGGAACTAACAAAAGTAAAGGTAAGGTTCCACTCTATTTATATTGTGGTAATGAAGGTAATTTTACCACTAGATTCCCATATGCAAAATATGAAGGAAACGAGGATGAAGATGATTTTGTAGTCCTGAATGATCAAACTGCTAATAAAAAAAAATAAAGATAACTAGGAAGAGAATATAAATGAAAAAGAATAAATTAGAAGTAATATTTTCAAGGTGAGCTCTCTATTGCCCTAGAAGAGATAAAGAGACTCACAATAATAAACAAAAGTTAGAAAAATATATTGTAAGAGCATGAAGTTAAGGATCATGATCTTCATGTAATAGAGAAAATGGTTGTCATTTTTAAAACTCAATTACAAGAAGAAAGTTAAATGAAAGAAGTGGTAACAGTCCATCTAGAAGAAAAGGAAGGACATTGTGAGAAACTAGAAGTTGATATTGTTTCCCTGAGAAATGATCATGAAAAATAAAATGATCACCTAAAGTTTGGAAGGAGTTCTCAAATCTTGGATAATATACTCGATATCTAGAGACCTCCTTTTATTAAAATAGGCATCGATCATCATGAATTTGTCAAGGGATAATCAAATGAAAACACATCAAAGACAAAAGAACCTGATTTATGTTAGTGTGCTTAAAGGAAACATAAATCAATCAAATAGAGTGAGAAACAAAGCCAAAGATCAGAAAAATATTGATCAAACTAGCCATACAAACAACATGAAAGAAAGTTAGGATCAGTTAAAGAAAAACCAAATCATCCCCACAAGTAGGATGGTTTAATAAGAAAGTAAGAAAAAGTCTAAAATTCCTCAAGAAAGCTTCCAAAGCAATCCAATTCCTTCAAAACGATCAATTCCTCCAAGAATACCATTCACATCAAGGTACTCATATTTATTTAATGGATATTGTTTTATTTTTCTTAGATTTGGCCACAAAGCATACTATTGTAGAACAAAGCAACTAACATCCTTATCAGACCTCAGTAGGAAACCCTATCAGATTTAGAAATTCATATAATAATGGAATCAAGAACCTCAATTCATTTTCTCCCTCATTGGATCACATTAAATGTTTCAAGTGAAATATTTCAAACACAAATTTCATGATTGCAGAATCAGTATATTAAGGCCTCAAGATCAAAGAAGAAAAGAAGACATCATCATCAATAGAAATCAAAGTATAAAGATATGGAGAAGAAATCAAGAATATCATGAAGAATTTAGTATAGCTCTGTGTGCTCAAGACGAAGAAAGTCGATGGTGTATAGGAAATAGATGCTCAAATCACATGACAAGTGATAAAAGAAAAGTTATTTCTCTCTATGAAGCTAAAAGGTAGTTTCATCCTTGGAAATAATGATACATGCAGGACTATTGGAAATGACGCAATCAATCTTAATGATGGAAGGACAAAAGCTTCAATTTTCTGCTTGTTGAAAGACTAAAGCACAATATAATTAGTGTAGTTCAAATGGTTGATCAAGGGTATGATCTCACATTTAATTCCAAGGGATGTGAAATAAATAAAAAAATAGGCTAAGGAAGATTAGTAGAAAATTCAGTGAGGTCTACAAACAATGTATATGTGGTCAATGCAATTAAAAGAAATAAAAACTCCTCTATGAGAATAATATCCCTAAGAGCTCACCAGTAAAAGTGAGTATAGTTTCAAGTGCAGCAAGAGGTGGCATATCTCATCAAAAGGATAGAAGCGTTAGAACATAATTTGTAAGGGAGGAATGACAAGTTTGCAGGATCTAGGCAACATATGATGTGTGAAGAAAGTGAAGTAATTGATGCAATTCAATTAAAAAAAATGAAAAATTTTAAGGGGAGAAACATTTTTCCCTTGATATCGAAAATGGGGGAGAACATGTTACATAAGGAGAGATAACAAACAAGGGTAGTAGTTGTAGTCATTAATAGAAGTCACAAATAGAGGAAGATTTTTAGACACTAAGAATATTTTCATACAGAAGAAGAGTTACAAATAAGGAGAAGCACAAGGTCAGGGGGAGCATCCATTTTCCATTGTTGTCAAAGGGGGAGAAGTTTCAAGCACAAGGAGAATTGTAGATAGGGGGAGTTCCACAGTATACGTGTAGAATTGGCTAACGGTTTCCATCAATGAAAAATCAAGAGAATGTTATAAATATTGTTGTCATTGATGTCAAAGATAGTGGGAGACTACTTATGTCCAAGTTAAAGATTGAAAATGATTCTTTTTGGAAATAATGACTTTTGAAATTTTATGCCCCATTTAGATACCCTATATTTGATGGAATTTTTACTACAATTATCTAGCTCAAATGTAATCATAGGATATATGTTTGGAAATATTATTCTGATACCTTTCCAATGGTATATGGCACACCCTCTAATTCCATAGGAATGAAGAGATATGAAATATTTTTCCAAGATGACCCAACCAAAGTACAAGTAGGGTAAACCAACCAATTTTATAAGTCATCTCCATAAGTGAACATACAAACACTCTAAATAAGGGAAATGAGTTAATTTGTACAAAATTCAAGAAAGAAGAGGTTTGAGTTTGCAAGAGGAGCTAAGGAATAATTTTTGGGGTGATTCTTGGACTCTAAAGGATGAAGCAAAAATGTGATTTATGGGGTGACTGAGCCATCTGGGAATTTTAGCTATAACTTTTTTTTTGGGATGTCTCGCATTGTGAAAATTAGAGGACACAGATAAATATCTCAAGATACATGTGATAGAAATTTCAAACCTTAGTTCACTACAATTTCAGGGATATGATTTAAATAATTAGTATTTCTGAATTCTCATGAAACATGCTCCATATAGATTAGTTTGTCATTTTTCTATAACTTTTTGTCTGATATGTTTCAAACTATGAAATTTGGATGAGACAGAGAAGATATCTCTAGGTACCTTTCCTAGAAATTTCAGAACTACATTTGCAAAATTGGATGCATGACATGTTGCACAATTTGTTTCTTGGCAATAAGATAAAAGAAACAACTTTTGGGAGAAGTAGGCTTGGTAAAGGAATAAGAACCAGGTAGACCTGGTGAAGGTGGAAGCAATTAGTGAAGACAAAAGCAACAAACAGACTTGGTGAAAGTAGAAGCAACTAACAAACATTGTGACGAAGAAAGAAAATGGCTTGGTTCCTACGAATATTTGCAATAGTGGGATTAGTGTCTCATGTTGGTCAATGCCTAAAAATATTGCAACAAAGAGGATTGTTTTCTCCTGTAGGTTTGTGCCTATAAAACAATATAGGGGATTGGTGTCTCATGTAGGTTGTGCCGAAAAAGCAACAGAGGGGATTAATGTCTCTTGTAGGTTTGTGCCTACAATGTAGTAGAGGGGAGTGGGGTCTCTTGTAGGTTGCTTCCTACAAACAAGTAGAGGATTAGTGTATCTTGTAGGATGGTGCCTACAAATTGATGTAATAGTAAGTTGGTGCCTACAAAATATTTCATATAAAAAAAGTGTATGTATCCATGTATATCTTGTGTTGTTCAATTTATGAGATTGATGTTTTAAGATGGAATTAAATAAGTAAAACTTTTCATTATACTAATTCACCCCCCCTTTATAATTGTCAATTCCAACAAAAACCCTTGAAATTATGCTTATGATATTCTTAGAATTGAATATATAGACTTACAAGATCAGTGCCTATCCAATTGGGTAATGGAGTTAAGATCAACAATCAAATGGTTTCAAACTTGTATGAAAGAATGTGTATATAGATTGTTTTAAACATTTGCTAACCAACCTGATGGATTTACTTGTATACACAAAACATAAAAGAGGGATCTTTTAAATATTCTCTTCACTAGTATAAAAGCAACCAAGTAACAATGTGCAACCATGTAAAATTAAATGTAAAATTTTTGATATCATTCACAACAAACCAATCTCACCAAAATTCTGCCTTCTTCTAGTCTTAGTTAATAGGGGGATAGACAAAAAATTGACACACGAACTAGGTATAGGATACCAATCAATGATCACACCATTTTGATATCCATCTTTCCACAACTAACAAAAATAAGTGAATAACCTGTTATGGATTAAAAAAATCATAACAGGTTATTCCTCCACTTTGATAAGAATAATCATCTACTCGAAGGAATTTTTATTCTATTTTCTATAGACTCACTTAATGAAGAAGAGATAGAAGCACTTTTATCCATATGGAGGGTGCAACCCACTAGGGAGAATACCATAACACGTGGGTTCATATTGGGGGATATATATTGAGGAAAAATGACATAATAGATTAGGGATATACGTGGGGATATATAAGGGGTAAAGGTTTTTTAGTATAAAAAATGGAGCTCAATGTTAATGAAAAAATATAAAGGGGTATAAAAAATGCTAATGAAAAAATGGATACCTACAATATCTAGTGAAAGTATGGGTTTTTTAAATTGGGAAGGTGTATTCACTTTGTATTGGTAGGGGGTTAAATAATGTGATTTTTATAGGTATTTTCCAATATATAGTCAAGTTAGAGGTATTTTTTAGTATGTCATGAATGCACATGTTATGTCATAGGTTCATTGAGTGAATACCCTGTGGTGCAACCATAATAAACTATCCAATTCACTTTGAGAAGTGTGAGAAAGCAAAGCCTAAGAAGAACTAGTAAATTGTATATTAATCTTCAAATTTTATGTTGCAGTTTAGTTGATATTTGATCTTCTCCATATGTCCCAATTTCCCATAATAATGATAAGTTTTCTTTTCTCTACCTTTCTTTGATCACCATGCATCTTCTTAACATTCTAGTCAGTGAAATTGCATTATTTCTGGAGTGCATTGTGACCTCATTCTCTATAATTTTATCAACCATTTACTTTTAATGAATGCACTTGTTGTTTGACCTCACGTTTCCCTTTATCAATCAATCTTTTTTATTCCCTCATTACTGAACCACAAAAGGAATATTTTTGTCAACTTGTACCGTTAGTTTTTTGTCAATCCAATTGGTACAAAACTTCAAACAGAACACATCATAGGGTGTCTTCAAATCATCATGATCAATTTCGTATTTAGCCAATTTCAATTGAAGTTCCTTCACACAGCCAGTAATCTTCAATCCTTTCAAAAAGAGATAGGTTTCAAACAAATCAATGCTTTCTCAATCTACAGAATCTATATTTTGTTGTTTTTGTCTAATGAATCTTTTAGATAGTTAAGATCACTATTAAAGAAAATCTATATAGATATGTAGTTGTTATGACACCTACAACCATGTTATTTTCTAGTCAATGACAAATTTATCTTGATCACCCTTCAAATCTTGAACAACATCCTTTGTAAACTACCAAAGTTCTTTGTCTTCAAAAGTGTTTCCATATATTGCACCCATAATCCAGAATTATGGTTTTTCATAGCCACAAGTTTTTTCTTGGAACATATGATAGTAATCTACAAATTTAATCCTAGATTTAGTATATAAGTCTAAACCTTGAGTTAGTTTCTAACGAAAATTTGACTTGTCAAGAGCATGTATAACAAAGAACCTCCACATTTCTTGCAGACAAGTTGGATCTCAAACCACTAGCTCTGATACCATATTAGAAAACCATGGAATTAGGTATATTAAAGAGTTGTTGGAATTTTTGAATGATTCCAAACAACACAAAGGAATAAAATAATTCCTCCTCTCAACATAGAGATTGAAATTACTGGACAGAGATGCTTTAAAACTTCTATTCCATTAAACTGTAAAAGGCTATTACAAAAGATGCCACAAAACTGCTGTTCTGGAATTTACCAAAAAAAAAATACAACTGTTGCAGACACAGTGCTCTACTTCATTAAACTGCTCTCTCTGTCTTTTACAAAATGCACACACAGTGCTATATCAGTTCTCTGCCTTCTGGCATAACAAAAAAGAAAACTTACACATAGTCTTCAAAATGCACATAATACAGAGTCTCATACTCTCTGTTTTTTTTTTACACTCTGTCACTTTTTTAAAAGTACACAGCATTCCACTTTCAACACACCAGCCTTCGGGCTTTTTCAAAATGCATTACAAACTCCTTTTAAAAAAAAATTAAAACAAAAAACTATTTTTTTTATATATTATAAACTTTCTAAGTTTATAATATATATATTAGGACTTATACATATATCCTAAAATAAAGCCATATGTCATAATTTTTTTTTTTAAACAAAAGTCAAATGACTTATAAGACATGCGTTGCGGCATTCCTTTAAAAAAAAAAAAACAAAAAAACAAAAACATAAACCTTTTAACTTAAGTTACAAACCCTTCGTGGATTTCAAAACGGGAATGAAATCCCTTTGCAAAAAAAAATCGCATAACAAATGCCCTTGATGACGTAGGGCTCCAATTCCGCGTGATCGCTCTCCCATTGGTTGGAGATGGGACCCACCAGATTTCAAAACAGAACTAAACTCCTTTGCATGAAATTATCGCGTACCAAATGGGTTCAGCGACATCACCATCATTTCTAAGCGATAGCCATTTGATTGGCTGATGGTGGGTTCCACAATCTTGTTGCGTTGGCATGGGTGATTCAAAATGAAATTCAAATGTGCGGTAAAAATGTTGGTTGGTGAGGTATTAAAGGCGTGGAGTTGCAGAGTTTAAAGACACAGTATGGTTGCAGAGATTTATTGCAGGGATGAAGAGGTTGTGTGGTGTAAACCACAATGAGATAAGTCAACAATGATTCTGCACAGAGTTGAATGCGAGATGGAGTGCGGACATATCCAAGAAATTTTCTGAGCTGCTGTCCTTTGGCTTTGACTGCAACTGAATTTAATATTTCAACACTCACCCTTAAATTCAACTGATGCATTCTCTTGCATACCCAAACATTTTCTCAAATAATCGAAAATTTTCTACCCCAATGGTTTTGTTAAAATGTCTGCAAAGTGCTCCTCTGTTCTGCAATGATTCAGAACAATTTCACCACTGTTCACATGCTCCCTGATATAGTGATACTTGGCATCAATGTGTTTCATTCTCTTGTGAAACACTGAATTCTTTGACAATGCTATTGCTGAGCTATTATCACAATAGATTGTTGTGCCTTTTACCTGTTCATGACACAAGCTCCTCAACATTCTTCTCATCCAAACTACTTGACATGTTGTTGCTGTAGTTGCCACATACTCTGCCTCTACTGTAGATAAAGCCACAATTGGTTGTTTCTTAGAAGCCCATGAAATGGCTCCTGAACCCATATGAAAAACATAACCAGAGGTGTTTTTCTAGTCATCTATACTTCCAACCCAATCACTGTCAGTATATCCAATCAATTCAGAATTTTTTGAAGTGGTATATAAAATACCATACCTTTTTGTTCCTTTCACATACCTCAGAATTCTTTTTGTTGCTTGCCAATGTGCCTTCTTTGGCCTTTCCATAAATCTGGAAATTAAACTCACGACATGCATAATATCCGGCCTAGTTGTAGTCAAATACATGAGGCCGCCAACTATGCTCTTGTACAAACTAGGATCAAAATCCTTACTGCTGTCCTCTTTGCTTAACTTCAATCCCATCACTGTAGGAGTAATTGCTACCTTACAATCCTGCATATTAAATCTTTCCAAAACTTCATTTACATATTTAGCTTGAGAAATAAAAAAGTTATTTTCATTTTTCTCTACTTCTATTCCTAAGAAGTATTTTAGCAATCCCATATCAGTCATCTCAAATTCATCCTTCATGACTGATTTAAAATTCTCAATGAGGTAAGCATCATTACCTGTAAAGATCACATCATCAACATACAAAACAACAATCAACATATTACCATCTTTCTCCTTGATGTACAATGTGGGTTCTCCTTCACATTTTTCAAACCCATTTTCCAGTAGATAGGCATCTATCCTACTGTACCATGATCTTGGTGCTTGTTTCAGCCCATAAAGAGCTTTCTCTAATCTACAAATTTTGTTCTCTTAGCCTTCTTTCTCATATCCTAGAGGTTGTTCAACATAAACCTCTTCCATCAATACTTCATTTAGGAATGTTGATTTCACATCCATTTGGTAAACCTTCCATTTGTGTTGTACTGCTATGGACAACGCTACTCTCACTATTTCCATTTTTGCAACCAGTGAAAATGTTTCCTCATAATATCTTCCTTGTTACTGCTTGTAGCCTTTGACAACAAGTCTGACCTTATGCCTTCCAATCTTACCTTCCGCATTTCACTCCAATAACTTCTTTGCCTTTTGGGAGATCAACTAATTCTCATGTTTTATTTTTCTCTATTGCATTCATTTCTTCATCCATAGCATCTATCCATTTCTTATCTTTTATAGCTTCTTTAAATGAATAAGATCATCTACATGAAAATACAATGAAAATAAAGAGTTCATACCTTCATTTGCTGCCTCTTGCTCATAAATATCATTCAAATTTCTGAATCTAGTTCCTCTTTCACTTGGTGTGATTGTGCTTGTAGAAGCACTCAAATATGCTCCTTGTGGTGTGCTTGGAGAAGAACTCTTATCACTTCTCAAGGGTGTTCTCATTCCTGCTTGTGGTGTCCCTTGTTGTCCTTATGTTGGTGGAGGTGGTGCTGCTAATGAGGGATGTATTTCAGCCATTTCTTCCTCACTATCCTCATGAGACAAACAACTTTTAACATTCACTGTTTTCTCAATGCTTCCATCCCAAGCTTCTTCTTCAATAAATTGCACATCTCTACTTATAACAAACTTCTTGGTGGATGGGTTATACAATCTGTATGCCTTTGATTCTTCACTGTATCCAATAAATATGCACTTCTCCCCCTTACTGTCCAACTTCTTCCTTAGCTGATCTGGAATGTGTGCATAAGCCACACAACCAAAACCTCTCATGTGGGTGACACCTTGTTTTATGCCACTCCATGCTTCTTCAGGAACTCTTTTCATTACAGCTTTGGTCGGACATCTATTCAAGATTTATGCTGCACAATGTACAGCTTCAGCCCAATATCAATTTGGAAAATGTTTTTCCTTCAACATACTTCTTACCATGTCCATGATGGTTCTATTTTTCCTTTCAGCAACTCCATTTAGTTGCGGTGTATACCTTGCTGTAAATTGCTTGTGTATGCCATTTTCTCTACAAAAATGCAGAAATTCTTTTGAGATATACTCACCTCCTCTATCAGTTCTTAAGACCTTAATATGCTACCCACTTTGTTTCTCTACAAGAGATTTAACGTGGCAGAATTTCTCAAACACTTCACTTTTAAATTTCAAGAAATACACCCAAGTTTTTCTTGTGTAATCATCAATAAAACTCAACATATAATGGCTGCTTTCTAGTGATGGTGTTTGCATTGGTCCACACAAATCTGAATGGACAATGTCTAAGGGTGCTTTTGCCCTTATGCTCTTTCATGATGGAAAGCTTTCTCTGTGTTGTTTGCCCAAGATGCAGCCTTCACATAGGTTGTTCGGTTTCTCAATCATTGGTAATCCCTTTACCATTCCTTTCCTATGCAACAAATTCAAACCTCCAAAGTTGAGATGTCCAAATCTCAAGTGCCATAACCAATTTTCATCTTTTGCTTCTCTTTGGAATGTCTCTTGTGTCGCTGCTGCCATTTCATGTCATTTCTTCAAATCTGCTCTCATCTTGAGAGGGAACACTCTGTTCCTTGTCATCTTCACTTGTGCAATGCATTGCTTGCTTGGTGGTTTATCCATGATGGTGCATACATCATCTTCAAATAAAACATTGTACCCCTTTTGAATGAGTTGTTCAATGCTCAAGAGGTTAGACTTCATACCAGGCACATAGTAAACATCTGATATGGATCTTCCTTCTCCTTTTTTTGTCAAAACACTTACTCTGCCTTTTCCCATGACATAGACCTTACTGTCTGTCCCCAATGTTACTTGAGACTTTACATTTTCATATAATATGGAAAACATGGAAATCTTTCCAGTCATATGGTTGTTACATCCTGAATCTAGAAACTATATATCTTCATTCTTTTCCTCAGTCATATTACGTACTAAAAACAACTTCTCTTGACAGATATTTTCTTTAGTAAAATTAGCACTGGGTCTATTACCCATGTCACTCTGTTTCTTCCTACATTCATTGGCATAATGGGCATACTTCTTACAGTAATGACATTGGACTTGGGATTTATCATACCTTTGTCTATGTGCTTGATTTTGTCCACCTTGTTGGCTGCTGTCTTGGCCTTGGTTCTGATTTTGGTTGTTGCCCCTTCCATGAGTATTTGCAGGGTTGTTTCTTCCTCCTCTGTTTTGGCTTCTGCCTCTTCTTTTTCCTCTATAGTTTCCTCTGCCTTGACCTCTTCCTCTTCCAAAGGACATTTGGGTCTTGAAGACATGCTCCAAATATAAGTTTAATGTTCTACCCAATCTTTGTTCATGTGTCATCAGTGATGCATGTTGCTCATCAACTGTAAACTTTGAGAGATCCTTTGTCTCTTCAATGGTTGTCACTATCACATCAAACCTTGAGGGTAAGCATCTCAATACTTTCTCCACTATTCTTCTTTCTTCAAGTGTCTCTCCAAGAGACCTTATATGCGTGACCAACCCAATCACATGTGTGAAGAATGAGTCTATGTTATCAAATTCTTTCATACAGAGAGTTTCAAAGTCTCTCATCAGCAATTGTATCTTTGTTGTCTTCACCTTCTCTATTCCTTGATAGGCTGTCTGGAGGGTATCCGATGCATCCTTGGACCTCTTAGCTGCTGCTATCCTTGAAAACACACTTTCATGCACTACTTGATAGAGATAGAAGAGGGCTTTTGAGTCCTTCTTCCTATTGCTCTTTAACAAATCCTTCTCTGCTTGTATTAAGGCATTAAAAGCTTTTTCATCTACTAGTTCTTCAAAACCATGTTCAACAAGCTCCCACAAGTCTTGAGAGGCAAACATGGCTCTCATGATGATTTCCCAATAGTCATAGTTCTTCCCATTGAACTGTGGGAGCTGAGTATTTCCAATACTTGTGCTTGTGCTGACTCCTGCCATGGCTAGCACACTGAACTATGCTCTAAACTTGACTGTGTTTTTAAACAAATTGTCTCTCTGCTTGAGAGATAAACTCCGTCTTTAAAAAAAAACTTCTCTGGACTTCACTTTTTTAAACACAAAACAAAACTTTTTTTTTTCAAATAACTAGACTTTTTCTGAGCTTTCACACTGCTGGAGAACTGCTTCAACAACTCCTCCTTCCTTCAACTTCTTTGACAAACTTCAAAGAGCCTAGACTAGCTTTGATACCATGTTGGAATTTCTGAATGATTCCAAATAACACAGAGGAATAAAATAATTCCTCCTCTCAATACAGCGATTAAAATTATTGGACAGAGATGGTTTAAAACTTCTATTCCATTAAATTGTAAAAGGCTATTACAAAAGATGCCACATAATTGTTGTTCTAGAATTTACAAAAGAAAATTACAACTGTTGCAAACACAGTGATCTACTTCATTAAACTACTCTCTTTGTCTTTTACAAAATGCACACATAGTGCTAGATCAGTTCTTTGCCTTCTGGCATAACAAAAAAAAAAACTTACACACAGTCTTCAAAATGCACAAAGTCTCATAGCCTCTTACTTTTTTTTTTTACACTTTTTAAAAAATACACACAGTCCACTTTCAACACACCAGCATTCGAGCTTTTTCAAAATACATTACAAACTCTTTTTTTTTTTAAATTAGAACATAAAACTATTTATATATATATTATAAACTTTCTAAGTTTATAATATATATATTAGGACTTATACATATATCCTAAAATAAAACCATATGTCGTAAAGTTTTTTTAAAACAAAAGTCAAAGGACTTGTAAGACATTCGTTCTGGCATTCCTTTTTAAAATATATAAAAAAAAAAAAAACATAAACCTTTTAACCTAAGTTACAAATCCTTAGCAGACCAAATGCCTCTAATGATGTAGGGCTCCAATTCCACGCAATCACTCTCTCATTAGTGAGAGATGGGACCCACCGGATTTCAAAATAGAACTAAACTCCTTTGCATGAAATTATCGCTTCAGTGATGTCACCCTCATTTCTAAGCGATAGCCATTTGATTGGTTGATACTGGGTTCCACGATCTTGCTGCGTTGGCAGGGGTGATTCAAAAACAAATTCAAATGTGCGGTAAAAACGTTGGTTGGTGAGGTATTAAAGGCCCGGAGTTGCAGAGTTTAAAGACACGGTATGGTTGCAGAGATTTATTGCAAGGATGGTGAGGTTGCGTGGTGTAAACCACACCGAGATAAGTCAACAATGATTCTGCACAAAGGTATGGCTACGGCCTTAAAACAAATTTAGTTTTGCAGGCTTTTAAATCAGAGTTGAATGCAAATTGGAGTGCAGACAGATCCAACAAATTTTCTGAATTGTTGTCCTTCGAGTGCAGCTAAATTTAATATTTCAACAAGACCGAGACATTTCAAGTGGTGTCTAAAATCATTATTACAACATTACAACATTTAAGCTCAAGAGAATATAGTTCAACATACATAAAAGCATAAAAGACAAAAAAAAAAAAAAAATTATATACACCAACACATCACATTTATGTTACATCAACCACTATGATCATCTTAAATTTTTATCTAATTGCATCTTAAATTTAAATTTTGCATGGTTCTATCCACCAATCTATTGTTCGAGTAAGTACTAACCCATTGTTTTAATCTAATTTCTCCTTAAATTTTACCTTCCTTATACACTAATTCACCAGTCCATTGGTTTTCTAGCTACTCAACTAATCGAATGTCGAATCAATCACCGGATGAAAGTAAACTCTATTCTATTTCGTCATATTCAACGATAAAACATCCGAAGTATCATGAAACTGGTTAACCCACTATTCCAACATATTTCTCACTGATTAACGCCTATATCTATGTGCTTTACACCCATTTATATGTTGTTTAACTGATCCTCCTTGTAGATTTTGAAAATTTTAAGCCTTCCAAAGGACACATGGGAAATTTCAAGCCTTCCAAAGGGCACTAGGGAAATGCGAAATGCATGTGGTTACCATGTAACCGCTACACAACAAACTCGGTTCTATTAGTGACACGCCAACTAGTGCTTAAGCAGGCCTCTAGATCGTTTAGGCCCGAGGAAACTGCAAGTAGATTAAAAAATTAAACCATCACTCTATACATTAATCAAATAATTAAATCCTATATTGTAACTTTTTAACTTAAAAATGCAATGACCATTTTGCAAACAGCTTAACCGCGTAGAAATGATGAGGTCGAAGTAATTGCCATGCAGAAACCTTCATGTGTGGGTGACAGTACTAACAGAACCACAGTTTATTGTAGCTAGAAATGATAGAGGTTATTATATTGATTCGTTTTCTCAAACTGTATTTTGGTGTTTTTGTTAATTCAACTTGATCACTTCATCTGATACAGGTGATGTATTCAGAGACATAGTGGGCAGTGCATATTATGTGGCTCCAGAAATATTACGTCGAAACTATGGACAGGAAGTAGATATATGGAGTGCTGGCGTTATACTCTACATTCTTCTCTGTGGTTCCCCTCCATTTTGGGCAGGTTGGTAGTTCATCTTTTATTGTGATTCATTATATTTTAGAATAAGAGGGAAAGAAATTCAGTACTCGAACTATATTGTTTTTTTTTTTGAAAATCATGGAAATTTTGATAAGATTTTAAGAAAATTTGGCAGGGATTTTTGTAAATCTAAGTTATAATTATCAAAGTTCAATATTTTGGGTGCCTTAGAGGTTTTTGATGATGCTGAATCTATTTCTACCATAAAAAAAAATTCAAACACTACCACCTTTGTCCTTCTGGCAATTCCTCATGTTCTATAAATAACTCCTAAAAAAACTAAATAAAGTGAAATAAGGTTAGATAATTGATTTAGTTATTATTTTTCAGATTAAAAAAAAAAAAAAAAAATCAAAATTGGTAATAAGTTAAATTTATTTTTGATTTCAAAAATATTTTAAAATCCAAAGAATAATAACTAGGTAAACAAAATTTAAAAAGAAAATTTAAAATCAAAATTGGTAATAAATTAAGTTTGTTATTGATTTCAAAATTATTTTAAAACAAAATTAAACTATTCAGTTAGTAATTAACTTAGCTACTTTTTCTCAAATTTTGAAATATTCCCAAAATTTACCTTATTAAATTCTCAAAGTCAATTACTAAAATATTCTACTGAATTCGCTCACTCTGGTCCATCTAATTCCAAAATATATTTTACACAAAATATAATATATTTCATACTTATAGGTTCACTGGTATCCTGACCTAAGATGATAAACTTACAGAGACGGAACGAGGCATATTTGATGCTATATTGCGTGGACGCCTCGACATGGAAAGAGTACCATGGCCATCGATTTCTAATGGTGCAAAAGAATTGCTTAAATCGATGCTTGAGCAAGATCCCAATAAACGTCTGAAGGCTTCTCAAGTATTAGGTATGTTATCATACTGAAAATAATTAAAAAAACACACTCAATAATTGTCATGCATTTGATTTTTAATGGGATCATCTTACTTTTTCATACTTTCTCATCTTTTTCTTTGGTGGGTATAACCCTAGATCATCCAATTGTCATGCATTTACTTTTTCCTACTAGCTATTTTTTTTTTTTGGTGGGTATAACCTTGGTTATCCAATTATCCTGCATTTGATTTTTAATGGGATCATATTACTTTTTCATACTAGCTAATCCTTTTTTTTTGGTTGGGGTATAACCCTAGATCATCCCTGGATGAGAGAAGATGGCAACGCCCCAGACATAGCACTTGACAATGCTGTATTGGTTAGGATGAAGCAGTTCCAAGCAATGGGCAAGTTGAAAAAAGTTGCCTTGAAGGTATTTTGTTTTAATAATATAAGCAATGAGCAAGCTGGAAAAAGTTGCCTTGAAGGTATTCTGTTTTAATAATATTTATGCAAGCAATATCGAATACTTTTTGTATATAAAATCTAAAAAGCCTCTTCCCATACAGGTGATTGCAGACAATCTATCAGAAGAGGAAATAATGGGTTTGAAGGAGATGTTCAAGAGTATGGACACTGATAATAGTGGCACTATCACATTTGAAGAGTTGAAGAGTGGATTTGCAAGATTAGGGTCTAAACTCTCTGAGTCAGAGGTTAGGCAACTGATGGACGCTGTAAGTACTTCAAATATTTATTTGCATAATAAAAATAGCTAATTTCCCTGATTATTTTGTATATTTTGATTTATCAATTAGGAAATAATATGAAAATAAATATTTGACTGAGCCAAAAATATTCTAAAATCTGTAATATTCTCAAATATAGTATTCCTATTTGCTTGTTATTACAGACAGATGTAGATAGGAACGGAACAATTGATTACCTGGAGTTTATCACTGCCACAATGCACATGAACAGAATGGACAAGCAAGATCGTTTGTACACTGCCTTTCAGTATTTTGATAAGGACAAAAGCGGGTAAATTTCACTAAATGCTACTGCAGATATATTAAGTTTTTGGTATTGATTTTATTTCAATTTTCCTGCAGCAGAGAAGATTTTTTAAAAGCTCATGTTTGGTTTATTTTAATAGTTTATTATTCACAGCAGATGTGTCAGCATTGGGTTTGGGTTTGATCTTGATGTTTAGAGATCTTGGTTTCGGAAATACATTTGATGAAGCACATTAATTGGTTCAAAAAAATTGAAAAAAAAAATCATTGTGATAAATTTTTGTCGTGTGAAATTAATATCTTATTATGTTTATAAAGAATAAATATTTTATCATATTTAATTATAAAAGAATTAGAAAATCTGAAAAATAAAATTAATATATTGTAGATGTGTAATTGGAAGTGAATAGACTAATAGATATTGAAGGTAAAAATAGATAAAAATATATTGAGAAAAAATAATAACAAAAAGATTTTATAATATTGTTATAAATATATGATAAGATTATATATATTAATATAGATTATATAAAAACTGTGTATAAGTATATTAATATTTATAAAATATTATTTAATCAATCATTATATTAATAAAAAATAATTATTTTTTAAATATTTTCATTAATCTATAATGCTGAAATTAAAAAAAATATTATTCTTGAATTCATTTTGAATTTATTCAGGTACATTACAAAGGAGGAATTAGAACAAGTACTCAAAAACTATGGAATGGGCGATCAGAAGACCATTAAGGAGATAATTGATGAAGTAGACACCGACAATGTAAGTACCTTTATGTTACTAGAAATTGTCAATATATTAAATATTAAATTTTATGATGCACATAATAAAGGATAATTGATGCTAATTCTCCATGTTCTATCAGAATGGACTAATTGACTACGACGAGTTTGTGGCAATGATGAACAAGGGCACCCCAGACCATAAACCTCAAGTAACTGTGGGGGCTCCAAGACGTGGATAGTGCTAGGGACATTATGTATTTTCGAAGCAATCAAGACTTATATGATCTTTGTTCTTTTTGTTTGTTTTTAATGTGAAGGGTCATAATTGCAACCTTATTTGAAAACATTATATTTTGACATTTTTCTCCAGTTTTAGTACATTTCAGAGCTGGGTTATAGTTATGCATTTCTGCTTCTGTGAAATCAGTTTTGGGAATACAATGTTCTGCTTTTGTGAGGTCAGCATTGGGAATACAATGTTGTTTGTAATTGAATTTACAGTTAAAATTTTCATATCTAAAAGCTATTAACATCTTTAACTATGTTTAAGAAGAGCCTGGCCTAACAATATTACAATCTTTGGTATTGGAATTGTTGATGTGATGTATTGTATTCATTTTTTTTTATAATGTACACAATGTTTGTAGTTATTGAAATTTTCAATTATATTCATGCTTTGACTAAAACATTAATTCCATTCTTCAACTTATTTTGAATTTCTATTCTTCCACTTATTTTGAATTTCTATTTTCTGTTTATAACTTGTAAGAATTGAATATAATAGTGATTCTTTCTTACTATCTAAACTAAACCAAGTTAATTATATTTGATAACAAAAAAAACTGAACTATTAGTTTGAACTATTCATTTTAATAATAATTTGACCTTATAAACCTAAAAAATGCAATTTTATTCATCAATAACAATTTTTGAATGGCAAGTACAATAAATTAAAAACCTTTTAAATATCATTAAATCTAAAAAAATTTGCAATTTTATTCATCAATGGCGATTTTTGAATGGCAGATACAGTCATTTAGAGACCATTTAAATAGCACATTAAGTTCTAGATCAGTTAAAATTGGCTTGATAGTTAGTGCGTTGAAATTTGGTGTTCTGATCGCTTCAGTGATAACAAGAAAAGTCAACAGATAAGAGTTAAATATGTCATAGCAACTTTTGGGTGAAGCCTTGCTTCTGGCTAGCGGTCATATGATTCAATGTTATTAAGTCCCTAGCAATATGATTCAATGTTATTGAGCCTGGGTGTTAAAAATAATACAAATTTGGAGTTGGATTAGAGTGCTTGGAAAGCACTAATAATATTGTTAAAGTATTAATGCTTCTAAACAAAGAGATTCTGAGAGTTTCCCACAGAAGATCGAGCCACGATCTAAAGGGAGAAATGGTCTTTTAATTTGGGCCACCATATATGTGAGATGAGTGATGATATCGGCATGGTGGAAGTTGACAATGTGTCAAGTTGTAATATTACGTTACTTTCTCATATGTAACTTGATAGTGGTTTTATTATGTTAATAAATGTGTTTATTTTGGAAGAATATTTCTAACCAAGACTATCTAAGAGTACAAGTCTTTAACCAGATTAGACAAAGTAAGTATGAAGAATAAACAATAAAAGATTCTGTATTTATATTCATTGGCTAACATTAAACTAATATCTCCAACTTATCCCATAAAAATGATTCATTTGATAAAGTATATATATATATAGTTTCATAATGTTTATATATATACATGAAACTAAGTGTTATGTATATTTATATCCAATTTAACTTGTTTTATATTAATTAAAATAAATAATTTTTTTATTTTAAGATAGCTATAAAAATAAAATAAATAAATGAATATATATAATTAAAAAATGGAGAATCTCGCCCATAGGGTGTAGAATAGACTATGATAGGGTGCACTGTTAAGTCACTTTGTGATGTGAAAGTCATCAATTTGAAATTTTGTAGGAAAAAATCTAACCATGTTAAGGGTTGGTGTAGCTTTGACAACTTAGATATTCCTCAGTTGCGGTTTCTCAAGCCACAGGGCATTGATGTAATCTCTGGACAACTCGAACAAATTGACAAAAAAAAATGGAGAACCCTAAAAGAAGGAATACAAAATATAAGAGAAAAAAGTTTTATGTTAATTAAGTTTTTACATTAAATTAGTTACCTAAAGTTGTTGGTTAATTAAGGTACATTCATTAGGGTTTAAAATTGTTACAGGGATTTGGTTTGATCTAATATTTAGAATTCCTTGCTAAGAGGGTTGGAAATTCATTGCAAAGGTAGACAACAGATCTAGTTTTCACTAAGCTAATTTCTTATACATGAAATGAAAAAAGAGGGAGAAATAATGCATCTTCTTCATGAAGTATGAGGTAGTTCTAAGTGATGTGATCCAATCCAATGTGACATATAGAATGCATTTAGCTTTATGTCTACAAACATAAACCTTATTAACATATACATTTTAAGTGAATATAATTCAAGGACAATTAACCATCAATTCATAGATCTAAAATAATTGATAATAGAAATGACAATGAATTCGAGGGGGTGGGGGTGGAAGTGGTGAAGATTTATTCATAAATGAATAACATTGTACATCAATTAGTCAAACTATACACTATCTAGTTGACATACCTCCATAATCCATTCTAGGATCTTTCATCCTTAAAAATGTGTATAAGAGGTCTTCAATAAGATATGGATCTTATCTTCCAGATGGGGGTGTCATGTCTGAAGGACAAATGGGGTTGGTAGTGCAAGTCAAACAGGCTTGATAGGACTGATGCCACGCGCCATCGAACACCATTAATCTCCCACATTTGGAGTGGTATGATCCCTCGAGAAGTGAAGAGCTCCGGAGGGAGACGTGTGCATAACAAGCACTCAGGAAAGAGATTTGGCATAATGAAGGTGTGGGAGATGGTGGAATTCTGTGAGGAGGTTATTCTTTGTGCATTGACCTTGGCTCCCAAGATTTAGCTTTAGCTTTGACTGCAGGAAGCATGGGGGAAGGACAGGGAGACAGTGAGTTGGGGATGGTGGCATCGAGGCCCGTGGGATCCTGGTAGCTTGGAAATGGAAGAGCATCAAGGTGATGGGACATAAATTGTGCTTGGATTGTCAGCGAGTAAGGTGTCCAGTTGTGCACGACTTCTATGTCTCTTCGGGTCCGCATATGGTGCGAGGTTAGTGTGCGGTGTTGGATCGGGCTTAGATGCCCACATGGTCTTTTGGTAGTTTGGTACTTCAGCGGATGGAGGTCCCTCCCCACCAGCAGGCGTAGTGCTGAAGAAACCGATGGACAGACATAAGTTTTTTGTGTTGGAGTGGGCTCCCCATGCAGGCAATTGGAGACACAACGAAGAAGTAGGTAGGTGCGAGGACGAGAAGCCCATGCACCTAGTGCTAGTACATCATATTTTGACACTTTTCTCTAGTGCTAGTACATCATATTTTGACACTTTTCTCTAGTGCTAATACATTTAAGAGCTTATTATAGTTATGCATTTCTGCTTCTTGGGAATACAACATCTGCTTTTGTGAGGTCAGTTTTGGGAATACAATGTTGTGTGTAATTGAATTTACAGTTTAAATTTTCATATCCAAAAGTAGTTAACATCTTTAATTATCTTGAAGAAGAGCCTGGCATAACTATATTACAATCTCTGGTATTGGAATTGTCGATGTGATGTATTGTATTATTTTTGATGATGTACACAATGTTTGTAGTTATTGAATTTTTCAATTATATTCATGCTTTGACTTAGTTTCATTCTTCAACTTATTTTGAATTTCAATTTTCTGTTTATAATGTGTAGGAATTGAATATAATAGTGATTATATCTTACTATCTAAACTAAACCAAGTTAATTATATTTGATAACTAAAAAACTTAACTATTGATTTGAACTATTCATTTTAATAATATTTTGACCTCATAAACCTAAAAAATGCAATTTTATTCATCAATAACGATTTTTGAATGGAAAATACAATAAATTAGAGACCATTTAAATATCATTAAACCTTTAAAAAAAAGCAATTTTATTCATCAATGACGATTTTTGAATGGCAGATACAATAATTTAGAGACCATTTAAATAGCACATTAAGTTCTAGATCAGTTAAAATTGGCTTGATAGTTAGTGCTTTGAAATTTGGTGCTCTAATAGCTTTCATTGTTAACAAGAAAAGTCAATAGATCCGAGTTCAATATGTCATAGCAACTTTTGGGTGAAGCCTTTCTGGCTAGCGGTTATATGATTCAATGTTATTAAGCCCCTAACCATATGATTTAATGTTATTAAGCCTTGGTGTTTTAAAAAACGTTGTTTATATTAAGTAAATAGTACATAGACCATACATGTTCATCTGGCATTAGTCAAAGTTCGATACCAGAACCATGAAAAAACATATTCCCATCCCATGTGTGCCTCCATCAAAAAGAAGGCATAATGAGGATTCATCATAACATAAACAATTTCTCCGAACAGCACTGATGAGAAAAAACACACAGACATTATCTACATCATATTATGACATGGCTTAACATAAAATAATGTCCATATAAAAACAAAATGGAGCAGAACACATAGACATTATCTACATCATATTATAACATGACTTAACATAAAAGACTATCCATATAAGAACAAGATGGAGCAGATATCGATCCCTGAGCAAGGAAGGCCAAAAAGACAAAATCGAGGAGTTAAGAGGTAGCCAGCGCACGTAAATCAGATTTACCATATCAGACACCTCGACCATCAAAAAAGGAGACCAACACATGACTGCAGCATTACGAGTACATAAGCAAAATTTAGACAGCTGCCCGAGGAAAAAGAGGAAGAAAATCGGCTCGCTTGTTCATCTGGCTCGCTTGCACAAGAAAACGAAAACATTAAGGTAAAGGGAAATAAAAATTCTGGATCATCTGCAAGGCCTTATAGTGTGAAATATGTATGCTGCCGAAATAGATATTTAGGCCTTTTAATGTAATGCAATGCAATGCAAATGCAATGTCGAATCATGAAACTTGGATTTGAGATAATTCACCAAGTCTATCCATCCCTGCAAACATAAGCGAGACACACCGGATATTCCATCAATTAAGCCTTGTGTTAAGGACAATACAAATTTGGAATTGGATTAGAGTGTTTGGAAAGCACTATTAACATTGTTTAAGTATGAATGCCAACCATAGTTCTAAACAAAGAGATTCTGAGAGTTTCCCACAAAAGATCGAGCCATGATTTAAAGGGAGAAATGGACTTTTAATTTGGGCCACCATATATGCGAGACAAGTGATGCATATCCGGCATGGTGAATTTGACATATATAACCAGCGGCATGGTGAATTTGACATATATAACCAGTGTCAAGTTGTAATATCTGTAATATTACGTTACTTTCTCATATGTATTTTGATAATTTGATAGTGGCTTTATTAGGTTAATAAATATGTTTATTTTGGAAGAATGTTTCCAACAAGGGACTATCTAAGAGTACAAGTCTCTCACTAGATTAGACAAAGTAAGTATGAAGACTAAACAACAACAGATTCATAATTTATATCCATTGGTCAACATTAAACTAATACTTTCAACTTATCTTATAAAAAAGATTAATTTGACAAAGAATATATGTGTGTGCGCTTTCACAATGTCTATATATACATGAAACTAAGTGTTATGTATATTTATGTCCAATTTAATTTGTTTTATATTAATTAAAACAAATAATTTTTATTTTTATTTTAAGATAGCTATAAAAATAAAATAAATAAATGAATATATATAATTAAAAAATGGAGAATCTCGCCTACAGGGTGTAGAATAGATTGTGATAGGGTACACTGTTAAGTCACTTTGTAATGTGAAAGTCACCGATTTGAAATTTTGTAGGAAAAAATCTAACCATGTTAAGGGCTGGTGTAGCTTTGACGACCTATATGTCCCTCAGTTGTGGTTTCTCAAGCCACAGGGCATTGATGTAATCTCTCGACAACTCGAACAAATTGACAAAAAAAAAAATGGAGAACCCTAAAAGAAGGAATACAAAATATAAGAGAAAAGAGTTTTATGTTAATTAACTTTTTACATTAAATTAGTTACCTAAATTTGTTGGTTAATTAAGGTACATTCATTAGGGTTTAAAATTGTTACAGGGATTTTGCTTTGATCTAACATTTAGAATTCCTTGCTAAGAGGGTTGGAAATTCATTACAAAGGTAGACAACAGATCTAGTTTTCGCTAAGCTAATTTCTTATACATGAAATGAAAAAAGAGTGAGAAATAATGTATCTTCTTCATGAAGTATGAGGTAAATCTAAGTGATGTGATCCAATCCAATGTGACATATAGAATCCATTTAGCTTTATGTCTATAAACATAAACCTTATTAACATATACATCTTAAGTTAATATAATTCAAGGACAATTAACCATCAATTCATAGATCTAAAATAATTGATAATAGGAATGATAGTGAATTCCAGGGGGGGCGGGGGTGGAAGTGGAGAAGATTTATTCATAAATGAATAGCATTGTACATTAATTAGTTAAAATATACACTCTCTAGTTGACATACCTCCATCATCTATTCTAGGCTATTTCATCCTTAAAAATGTGTATAAGAGATCTTCAATAAGATATGGATCTTGTCCTTACACTTTAAGATGTGGAACAAAATAAATCTAGGAGACACCTGAAAGACAAGATCACTAAAAAAGAGTGAAGGAAATACTTTGCATAAGCAAACATCACATGAGACAAAGCAAGATCTATGAGAGCCTAGCCCAATTTCACTAGCATAAAGATGCCACTACAAGGAAAAGACCTTCTAGTGAATTCTTTTGCAGGAGCCTCTATAAAATAAGCCCAAAAATAATTTTGTAGCAGAGGTGGGCGAGCAGATGCTTTATCAGATTTTTTTTACAGTGTGTCTACAATATACGAGTGCACCGGTGCTTTACTATATATATAAACACCGGCGACGAATAGAACATGATTCATCGTGGCAAATTTATTTATAAAAAAAACGGTGCACTAAATAATAAAGAGCGTCGATGCATATAATACTCGATAGCACTCTAAAAGGGTCAAATTTATAAAATGTTGGTTGTAAAATTCATTTTTTCTAGCCTTGTGTTACATTGTGACAATGAATCGATTTTAAACAAGTACTATAACACCCTGATGCTTGCAATGTATACCACGCATCAGCGCTTGAATAATAGATAACACCAAATAAAGGTTAAATTTTAAAAATTGTTGGTGCTATATTCACTTGCAGCACCTGTGCCCTTCTTGTAGTAAAACACCCCGGTGCATGCTTAGAAGGAGCACCGTTATAGTTTTTAATTTTCAAAAAAATGCGATGTTATATTCCAATTAAGCACCTGGTGTTGTTCATTTATTAAAATTCCCAAGTTCGTCTTAGAAAGAGTACCACTAGGGGGTTTTAAGAATGTGGTGTTATATTCCCACAGAGCATCGGTGCTATCAATTATTTAAAATGCCTCAATTCTTCTTAACAAGAGCACCGCTATAGGGTTTTTAATTTAAAAAGAAAATTTTCTATATTATTAGAAAGCATCGGTGTTGTTCATGTATTAAAACGTCCGAGTGCGTCTTTGAAAGACCATTGTTAGGTGGTTTTTAATTTTTTTTAAAGCGGTGCTATAGTCTGATAAAGCACTAGTGTGGTACATGTATTCAAACGCCCTAGTGTGTCTTAACAAGAGCACTGCTATAGGGTTTTTAATTTAAAAAAAATAGTGTTCTTGGATATTTGATGCACTAGTGTGGTTATAATAACGCACCGAAGGAGGTTTAAATAAAAAAAAATCATGTCGATCGTAAATCTCATTTTTACCATTTACAGTGTTGTATATCTTTGAAGTATTGGTGCCACTCTTACCTCATGAAAGTACCCTGACATTGGTGCTTCTCTTGCTCACCATCCTTTTGTACTATCCTTAGTGCGCCACTTTCCAATTTTCTCAAACAGTGGTGAAATTTGTTTTTCTCAATTATGTGTCAACAATGCCTCCCCAACAACCAATGTCCAGTTAATGTATATGTTTATCTCTAATTTAATTTTTTATTTTATTATAATTGCAAAATAGGTTAAAAATCCATTGTTTTTGAAAAAAAAAAATCTTGTGCAATGTGTTCGAGAGCTTTAGCTCGCACTAATAGAGGTGCACCATGTAAATTTATGGGTGCACCACAGTTCGGTGCATGAACCTAACACACCACTATTTTTGCAGTGTGTTACATAAATGAAAATGCACCGGGAAAAGCTACAAATTCTACATCGATGCGTACATTTTTAGGTTACTCCCGATTTGTTTATATTTATGAATCACACTGCACACATAATATAAAAAATATATCTTTATGTGTTCAATAACCTGAACGTTCTGTATCGGTACGAAAAGGTTATACATGTGCACTAGTGCATAAGTTTGAGACGCCCTGCAATGAAAATCTATATATGTGAACTAAAAGCGATGTGTCATAGGTATGTATTCATTGTTTCCAGTGTGGTTGTATTTGATAGCGCACCAAGGTTTTTTTTCTTTAATTGAAATTTACGTTTCCATATTAATAAATACATTTTTCATATAATAATAAAAAATATGTTTTATGTATAAGGCTGATTTATTTTGTATCCCAATCATATAGTAGAGACGTCAATAAAGGGAGAAGCACTCGAAGCAGGAGAAAATGGCGGACCAATAAAATGTGTTCTGACCATGGGAGGCCCAAGCGAGGGAGAGAGATTTATACCCTCGCCCTATTAGCGAAACAACCCGAGTGCTCTTGAGGAATGTAGATCTCCCTAAGTACTATGAGGAGGCTACATCCCTGAAGGCACACTCTATATTGTTAGCACATCTGATCCACTGGTGGAGTGTCCAGGAGTAGGCTTTCGATGTTGATCCTAAGGCGTGGTATAAGCCCTCTGAGGAGGACATATATTTTATCACTGACCTATCTAGAAGAGGGGAGGATTTTCCCTAGTTCCTTGATCTCCCCCATGGGGTTGCAGCAAAGAGTCATCTTGTCTACTCTCCTAGATATGTTGGGGCTCTTGTAGTCGATCGAAGAGATTTTCAGGTGCGTGGTGGACAGTTACAGATTTATTCTTTTGCTGCACAGTAGATTAGGTACCTCTCATTATTAGTGATTGGAAGTGCATTATTTTCCCACTTTTGTATTATGTCAATTATTTGATTCAGGCACCACAATG
This sequence comes from Pinus albicaulis, assembly GCA_034641835.2. Lineage (NCBI taxonomy): Eukaryota > Viridiplantae > Streptophyta > Pinopsida > Pinales > Pinaceae > Pinus > Pinus albicaulis. Next base: position 93,840,695 of record CM076571.1, on the reverse strand, counting down.
TATCAAATGGCTTGCCATTTTTTTGTGTTAGGTCCCTATATTACTAGTATAGTCCCTTATTGTTGTTAGTGTAACCCCCTTATTGTTATTATTGTACCCCTTTAACCCCCATATTGTTATTATTGTGCCCTTAAATTATTATTGTTAGGTCGGCTAGGATTACATTGTGGCCCACTAGGATTACATTGTGGCCCCATGGACTCCTATATATAGAAAGGATGTTTTGTAATTTGTATCATCCACGAATTGTTCATTCATGTAATGTATTGGAGGTTGCCCCCTCGAAGTGGATTATTTCTAAGGCGTTGATATCTCTTTTCTTCTATTTTTGGAGCTGGTTTCACAACATTTGGTATCAGAGCGTTGGGATTCTAGGGTTTCGCTGCTCCAAACAGGTCATCGTGGCATTTTCACTATAAATTTTTTCTATGAAGGTTCAAAAGCTGAAATTTTTAGAGTGCGAAGCCAAAATCTTGAGGAACATCGTCGCAAAATTTCAGAGCTTGGTTCACAATATTTTCAGAGATATGATCTGTGGAAGGTATGTCATTTTGCAAGCTCCTGAATTTAACCTAAACCGGTCATCGTGGAATTTGTGTTATAAATTTGTTTCTACGAAGGTTCAAAAGCTGAAATGTTTAGAGTGCGAAGAAGACATCCTGAGGAACATTGTTGCAAAATTTCAGATCTTGGTTCGCAATATTGGCGGAGATATGATCTGTGGAAGTTAGGGCTTTTTCAGTTTTCTGAATTTCATCTCAAAGAGGTAATCATTGGTAAATCCTCAAAACTCTCTCTCTGAGCGTCAGATTGGAATGTTGTAAAAAGTGACCACAAGTACACGGACTGTAGTTTTCTTTCTATCAATTTCAGAGCCAAAGGAGGAAACAGTGACACGTGGAAAGTCATACAAGTTCGCTCTACTAAACCAATCCATAATTGGGTCATTGTGGGAGATTGGACATAGATTTTCCTTGAAGAATCCAAATCAGATCAGACCTATGGCATTTGAAAAAAGCTTCAGAGGGCTACTACAGGGCCGAATTTCAGATATTGAGGATCTGCAATTATATAGATAATTCAATTTCAATATCGAGCTCCTCAAAAGCAAGTAAAAGGTGTGTATTTTTTTTCTGAATTTCATAAGTCTTGTTTTAAGAATCAAGTTGAATTGATTCCAAGGGCATATTGTAGAATAGATATCAGTATTGGATTCTAAAATGGCCCCTAAAAAGAATTCAACACCCATTAAGCCTTTAGAAGGTTCTACTATGACTCATGAAGACAAAGAATGGCAACATGACATATCAAAATTACAAGAGCAAGTGCAACAAATTTCGCTCTCGCAAAGAGCAACAAAAAATGACATGGAAGTTTTGAAGAAAGGCGTGGAAATTAAGATGGATGGTTTGAAGAAAGGCGTGGAATCTAAGATAGATGGCATGGAATCTAAGATAGATGGCATGGAGGTTGGCATGGAATCTAAGATGGATGACATGGAAGCTAAGATCGATGAGAAAATGGAAAACATGAAGAATGTTATGGAAGGTTTGACAAAGTTGATACAAGAAATGTTTCCTAATGGTGAAAAGATAGTAGAAGAACCTCATGATGAGAACAAAATAAATGTTAATCGTGATTTCATAAACTCTAATGTTGGCGGGAAGAACCACCATATTCCAAAAATGGATATGAGGAAATTTGATGGAAAGGATCCTGTAACATGGATACTACAGATGGAGCAATATTTTGATCTCCATAACGTGAAAAACACACAAAAGGTACGCATTGCAACTTTACATTTAGAACAAAAAACATTTGTATGGTATCGATGGCTTTGCTCCCATAAAAAAATTGTCACTTGGTCAATTTTTACGGAGGAAATGATAGCACATTATGAGGATACAAAGAACAACACCTTCTTTAGCCAATTGATAAATCTCAAAAAAAAGGGTTTAGTGGGGCAGCACATTGAGGACTTCCAAAAATTGAATATAAGGGTAACTGATATTCCAGAGGAACACAGGATTGATCTCTTCATAGGCACTTTAAAGGATAACATCCAACATGAAGTTCGTGTTTTGGAACCTGATTCATTGGAGAAGGCATTCAGGTTTGCAAGAAAAATTGAATGTAAAATTATGGCGACAAGGAAGCCTACCACTCACTTCTATAAAGAGGGAAGTGTTTCTACTCCTATATTTCCACAACCTACAAGGTTGACACCACAAAAATTGGAAGAAAAAAGAGCAAAAGGGCTTTGCTACAGTTGTGATAGAAAATACACTAAAGGTCATAAGTGTGCTGAGAAGAAATTATTTTACATAGATTGTGAATAGGAAGAAGAAAATGAACAAGAATTTTCAAAAGAAGAGGGTATACACCAGGAACCAACCCTAGAAGAGGAAGAAATGAGTCCAACCATATCATGTAATGCATTGGCAGGAATTACCACTCCTCAAAATCTTAAGATAGAAGGACATATCAAGAAGAAAAAAGTAATAGTGTTGATTGATTCAGGTAGTACCCATAATTTTATTCATTGTAAGGTAGCCAAGGAATTGAATTGTTTCCTATACCCAACACTAGAATGTCAAGTGATGGTGGCAAATGGAGGAACTATAAATTTCTCTAGAAAATGCCATAATATCAAGCTAACCATTGGGGAATATGTATTGTGTTGGAAATATTTTCATTGATGGCAAAGGCGGTAGCACTCAGGCAAAAGAGGCAGCGCTGAAGCAAAGGAAGGCAAAAGAGGCACAACGAAAGCAATAGAGGCAGCAAGAAGAAAGTCAAAATGTAACAGTCATAGAAGCACAGTGAAGAACCGTTATCGGAAGATAGAGACAGAGGCAGAGTGACAGAAGCAGAGACAGAGGCAGAGAACAGTTACAAAATTCTGGGAATCGCACACTCCAGCTATTGGTACACAAGAAAGATGGATCATGGCGCATGTGTCTGGATTATAGGGAGCTCAATAAGCTCACCATTAAAGATAAATTTCCCATTCCTGTGATTGATGAATTATTGGATGAATTACATGGAGCAATTTATTTTACCAAGTTGGATCTTCGTTCAGGATATCATCAAATTAGAATGAAGACCGAATATATTCCAAAAACAACATTTCGAACTCATGAGGGTCATTATGAATTTTTGGTCATGCCTTTTGGCCTTACCAATGCACCTTCTACATTTCAAGGGTTGATGAATTCCATTTTCAAACCCTTCCTTAGAAAATTTGTGCTAGTATTTTTGGATGATATACTAATCTATAGCAGGTCTTGGAAGGATCATGTTCAACATGTTGACAGGGTGCTCAAACTATTGCAGGAGAAACAATTATATGCAAAAACATCCAAATGTTTCTTTGGAGTACAAGAGGTGGAGTATCTGGGTCATATTGTATCTCACGAGGGTGTTAAAGTAGACCCTAACAAAATTAAAGCCATTAAGGAATGGAAAGTCCCCACAACCATAAAGAAATTGCGAGGATTTCTCGGGTTAACAGGGTATTATCGCAAGTTTGTTAAGAATTATGGGAGAATAGAAGCACCTCTAACAACATTATTGAAGAAAGATGCATTTTCATGGACTACTGAAGCAACTAAGGCCTTTGAACATCTTAAAGAGGCAATGTGCCTAGCACCGGTCTTAGCTACGCCAGACTTCACAAAAACCTTTATTGTGGAATGTGATGCCTCAGGAAATGGAATTGGTGCAGTTTTAATGCAGGAAGGAAGAGCCATTTCTTTTGAAAGTCGTCCAATCAAAGGAAAGTATTTACAGAAACCTATTTATGAGAAGGAAATGTTAGCAATACTGCATGCACTAAAGAAATGGAGAACTTACCTAATAGGAAGACACTTCAAGGTAAAAACTGATCATGATAGTCTTAAACACTTTTTGGAACAAAGACTATCTTCAGAAGAGCAGCAAAAATGGGTCACAAAGATGTTGGGTTATGACTTTGAAATAATTTACAAAAAAAGAAAGCTTAATGTTGTTGCAGATGCACTCTCAAGAAAGAATGAAGAGGTGGAAGCATTGCTTTGTGCCATTTCTATTATCCAACCAGATTGGATAACTGAAGCAAGAGATGAATGGAAGAAGGAAAAAGATGTATGGATACTCATTCAAAAGTTGCAGCAAGATCCTAGTACATCCGATACATTTAGTTGGAAAAATGATTCCTTATGGTACAAAGATCGCTTATATCTTTGTAAGAATTCCCAACTAAAACAAAAGATTCTTTTGGAATTGCACACTTCTCCTTTAGGAGGACACTCAGGATTTTTAAAACTTACCACAGGGTGAAGAAAGAATTTTTTTGGGATGGCCTTAAATCTGATATTCAAAAGTTTGTGGCAGAATGTTTAGTTTGCCAGCAGAATAAAGTTGAGACAATTAAGACCCCGGGTCTTCTACAACCTTTATCCATTCCAATTCAACGTTGGTAGGAGATTTCAATGGATTTTATCACTGGTTTACCTAAGTCTGAAGGAAAGAGTGTCATCATGGTAGTAGTTGATAGACTTACCAAGTATGCACACTTTTGTGCATTATCTCATCCATTTAAAGCAAGTACAGTTGCTACTACATTTATGGACACAATTCAAAAGCTATATGGAAACCCAAGGGTTATTGTGAGCGACAAAGATCCCATTTTTACTGGAAATTTTTGGACGGAGTTATTTTCTTGTTTGGGTACTCAATTAGCTCATAGCTCATCTTATCATCCTCAATCTGATGGTCAAACTGAGATAGTAAATAAATTTTTGGAAGGATATCTTCTTTGTTTTGTATCTGATAAACAAACACAATGGGTCAAGTGGTTACCTCTTGCTGAATGGTGGTATAACACTTCCTTCCATACTGCAGCAAAAATGACCCCATTTATGGCACTTTATGGATATCATCCACCATGCATCACATCATCTTTAAGGGAAAATTCGAAGGTTCAAGCAGTGGAAGATCACATCGAGCATCAGCAAGAAGTTCTCCAACTCTTAAAGGATAACCTGAATTTGGCACAAAATCGAATGAAACAACAGGCAGATCAACATCGTAGCGAGAGAATTTTTG